>JAPSES010000120.1:11125251-11139816 GCA_029822895.1 Maxillicosta whitleyi | reverse complement strand
GTGTGTGTGTGTGTGTGTGTGTGTGTGTGTGTGTGTGTGTGTGTGTGTGTGTGTGTGTGTGTGTGTGTGTGTGGATTGATCATGTAATCTGAGTCTTATCTCAGTAGGTTTACAGAGATCAAGCAGTCCTAAGTTCTACACACCCTGTCAAACACAGAGCTTCCAATCAGGACCGGATCAGACCAAGCTAATAAGCCTATCAGTGTCAGGCCTGTAAAACAAAGCTAATACCAGCTCTCCAATTAGTGAATTATTACACAATACATGACTTCTGGTATATTTTTCAAGCAAAGTGAAAGATTCAAGTTGTGGCTTTAATAGGACCAAAGGTTTCCATTTTGTTCTGAAAATACATTCACTAACTTGAAGAACTACCTACAGTGTAATTTTATTATTTTCTAAACAGTTTCCAAAAGAGTAATTTAAATTTCTGCATTGTCTGGTAATGTCAGGACACTGAAAGCGAAAGAAAACATAGCCAACTAGTGCCCTCTGAAAAAGGAATGATTAAAAATATGTTAGCCTAGATGGCATGCCTGCTTTGACTTCCATGGGAATTAATTGGGGAAAAAACAAGCTTCCCTTTATTAATTTGTGTGTTTAATTTAGTCAGATTTAGATTATAAAGTGATCAGTGGAATTCCACCCTTTTTCACAAAAGAAAAACAAACTTCACACACTGTAGGTAATGTCCTTCACTAGAAAAGAGGGGTTTGAGGCAGATTTAGTTATGTGACAGATGAAATACGAAACTAGTATAGAGAATGTACAGGAATAGTTGATTTATAAAATATTCCAACATTCAATATTTCATTCCAAATGAAGAAACAAAGTGAATCCTCATTCACTATGGAAAAATGATCAGTGTTATAAGTTTATTTAACTGGATGTCATACATTTTTTAAAATTTGTGAAATGGTGCCTGCATTAGCTAAATTCTTGTTTTATACAGACTGTCTGACAGCTTTATATAATACAAATGTTAGTTTCAGATTTTCTTGTGATGAGACAAGTAGAACTGAGGAAAGATTTTTTTTTTCCCCTTATGACACTATATTGCTGGGTATTTATAATCATTTCATGGTCATTTGGCTCATTCAGTAGATTAAATTCTTCAACTTAGCTCACTATTGTTTTTATACAACGTTTAACGCATCAATGTATCTGCCCTCTTTTAGCAGTATTATAGTGACAGTGAATGGAATGCAGTAGACTAATGTACTCTCACTTAATCAACATTATCTGTTGCTGCTGTGTGAAAATTATCATCTATATCCAGTTTATTTGATGTAGCTACAGCACTATACCAGCTAGTACTGCTTCTGATGATAAACAAGAAGACAAATGGACATGGAAAATAATCACAGTTCAAAGAGCTGATCAACTGGACTGACATAAGAAACATACAGAATTTTAACATGGGAAATCGAGTCAATTTCTGTACACACGATCATCCTCACTATAGTCCACCAAGCAGCCATATAAGATCACATCATGATAGAGACATTATGTGAATCCTTCATTTTGTATTGCTATTCGAAGCATAAACTATTGCTTATCTCATTCTCTTAACTATCCTAATCATGTACTTTTTCCTCACATTTCCCGAGCTTCCAATAAACTAAAACTGAGAGGCTTCTTTCAAATAAAATGTAATTCTGCCACTTCATCCTGCTGGCCAATGGCTTTTTCAAAGTTCAATCATGATAACTCAACCCAGACAAAAGGTTAGTGCTGCTCACTTGGGACTATGGGCTCATACATCTCATTAATAGCTCTTTAACAAGCAAGATAAAACATGGCAGCACCTCTGGCGACAGATGAGTGGCCACTTGATTAGTTTGGTAGTCAGCATTGTTTAAACCCTCATCCAATTTAGAGTAAATAAGATTAAAATGTGTTGCGCTTTTAAAGCCAGGAAGAAAACAATTTTTTCAAAAAGTGGCACTAACATTGGGTTAGGTGTGCCTGGACCCTGTGAATGTAAAAAAAAAAACTACCCTGAATGTGGTAAAAAAAATAAATAAAAATCTTCCAAACAACAGTCCACGCTGCCTGGATCCATCAGTGCAGACTCAGCCTCAGCATGTCTGATTCAGTTAGTGCTTATGAAATGGAGCATCTGCAGAAGCTCCCAGAGAGTATGTAAACATAAGCTCTGCCTTGGGAAATGAGCTGAGGGGTCATTTAGATTTGGGTGGGGAAAGCATGGAGTGCTGCCTCGCTCTCACTCTCTCAGTCACCTGGTAACAGTTTGACACATGGGAGGCTTCCCGGTTAATGTATTCCAAACACTAGGCTTAACAGCTACACCTGAGCAGCCCTGCCCCACTGCCCCCTCCCTTTTCTCTCCCATTACATTGGCTGGACCTGCCTCCTGAGATATTAGGTAATCTGAAGGCAGGCAAGAGGTGATAGGCCAGCTGTCTTTTAACGATGCCTTATTTGTCAGCGAAGCCACACTACCATCACCACGGATATGCTTGACATGTTTGCAGAGAGCCAGGAGACATCCATTCCGCATGCAATGTGCAGTAACCAATCGGTACTCTATCACTGAACCTGTGGGTGGTGATAAGCCTCCTCTATAGCAAAGGGAGTTCCCACCAATCACAACAACTGCAAAGATACTGTTAACATAACTGGATATTAGAAGTTGAGAGGCTTTTCAACAATGTCTGCTCACTGTATGGAGTCCTGGGATTTTCATCATCAGCAGGGGGTAACAGATTATCATCACAAGGTACAGTTAGGAACAAAAGCATGCAGGAGAAAAATCACAGACACACAAGGATGTCTTGTTCCCTATTCAAATGGCATTACAGCTCATTTCCGAATCAATAGCTTGCCTCTTTCCTCCCTTCCCAAGATAAACCCATCACAACTGAAGGATGGAGGAGGGATGACAAAAAAAGACAGGGCACCAGAGCAACAGCAGACCAATTTTATCTGATGAAGAGAGGTGAACACACGGAGGGATTAGCTTCCATGGGATGAAAGCAGCTGCTCATCTTCCATCTCCATTCTCCTCCCCTCCTCTCCTCATCTCTTCATCCGCCCACACATCCACACCGTGGTCTCCCCTCGCAACCAGAGACATGCTATATCTTTACAGCTATTCTATCGCCAGCAGCGCTCCACCCTGTACCTGTAGTTTTCCAGCAAGGAAGCACAAAAATCTCTGAGCACATGGGAATGAAAGACAAAAACAGGCGCCAAAAATGGTGCCACATTGATCAGAGTTGTAGCTGTGTACTTCTCCTGTGGCACAACCAAAGCACCCACATTTCCTGATTATGTCACCTAGATGGCAATACATCAACACACATTAACACTGCTACAACACCAAAGTCACAAGCTGTAAAGTGATGCCCATTTCTTTGTAACTTCTAGGTTGACCCAAAGATGAAATGTACACTCTTACCTGGCAACAGCAGCACAACTTCAGCTCCAAATCTGCACGCCCTGATGAGAAGGTGCACTCATATATAGTAGGAGAAAGAAGTGTGTGAGTGAGTCTGGGTGGTATTTTTGTAAGTGTGAGGCTCAGAGTGAAAGGGAGACAGTGAGAGAGAGTAAAAAAGAGAGGGAGGAATAGTGAGAGGTGGAGCCTGGTTTGGAAGAGAAAGGGAGGAGGAGAGAACGAGGGCTGGATGATGACTGTCTGCCGTCTATGTAGCCAGTCTTGTGGGAGCAGTGTGAATGGCGCTAGATGATATCCTGTTCAAACACATACACCGAATGCACCCTGTGCGAGTCTGGGAGAAAGGAGCCCCAGGGCAGAGAGAGGGAGGAGGAGAATGAGGAGGAGATATGAGAGAGACAGACGAGACTCTCGGCTGTTTAAACCAGGATCGTCACACAGCAGTTCCTAGGAATCCCTCCAGTAAGAGGGGCACTGCATCACAGAGACCTTGGCTCTGATTGGCTGAGTAGTGGGGAGACGCCAAGGATGGTGGGCAACAATGTGTAACCTAAGATGACCCTTTCAACAAATATTAACATGCCTTGTTCTGTGTTTTTCAGCTCGTGGGTACCTATCACCTTCAAGGACAATGCAAAAAAACAAATCCCTCACTAAGGTTCCTGGGACTCTGTGTGTGCATGTGAGTCAGAGGGAATGTGTCTCTTTGGTTTGTAGTGTAATGAGTGTATGACCTGCCCTTGCACATGAACAAAAAACAAAAACACAAAGCTCATGCTCACACACATAGTGCACACTATACAAGAAATTGTCCTTGATTTCCCTTGAGGAAGGTTGATCTTGTTGATGGAAAAAAAAAGTCCCACAGACACCTACAAAGACAATCATTCATTAGAGTGATTGAATACTGACTCAAATGTATGATGTGATTATTTAATTTGGAAACAATGGAAGTAGTAATAACTTGCATTGTACGTATGAGAAAACAAAATAATAGTTTTAGGATAAAAAAAAAAAATGTTTAATGCAATTCAGCATGCTCTCATGTTAAGAAGTTTGACTGGGTTCAGAAATAGAAAGTAATGTAACTATTGTGGAGCAGAGAGGACTCTTCTTTTACAACATGTTTCAATTTCTACAGCGCTTTTCAAGGAACTGAAAGACCTTTACAATATTTTAATTTTTTTTTTTACATTTTAGTTTATCATTTTCAGGTCAACTTTTCTATGCCAGCAGGACTGAAGTGCAAAGGCTCATTGTTATTCTCATCATAATATAGAATAATAAATGTGTCTATGGTGTAACTAACAATAGGTGACATTGTAGACTCCAGGCCTGACATTCAGGATGTACTGATGTTGCTGGACAATACAATCACTATTTGTGACAAGGTTTATGCACAGAGTAGTTGCAGTAGCATGTTCCCAGGAGATAGTGTTTGTTTGTTTATTTTTTTAAATACTGCAGCTCTCTTGCATTTTGCGTGGTAAAGATTTCATTTTAGAATGATCTCTTCCTTTTAACCAAACAGGACTGTACTTGTTTGATTAATGCTCCATAACATCTCTTGTTTTGTCTTTAGTCATTTCAGAACCAATGAAATGAACAGTTCCTTTGCACTCCTGCATTATTTTCTCTTTCTGTGCTTCGTCAGAACTCTGTCCATGGTTCTGATAGCTATTCTTTAGACCTTGGTACTTTCCCAAAACACGAACTTCAACCACAAACAACCAAAAACTACTAATTGTTGAATGATAAGTACAAAAGATAACTTGGGAATTTACTTCTTGCCTCTTAAAATTTTTTTGAGAAAATCATCATAGACAATGACACTAACATGTAATATCACAAGAGGCAGTTGTACTCAATAGATAAACACTACCGTGCAATATTCAGTACAGCTGCACAACCTTGTGTGTGATAGTTATTTTGCACAGGTTTAAGAGCACCATTTTTCGATTTACAGTAACACATGAAAAGAGGTTATTCAATCAAGATCATTTATTCAACTCTGTCAACAGAAACAGTTCCACTACCGGCCTGGCATTGGACTGTTGCCAAGTAAAATATGAGCAATTTCCTACACAATCTTACTCGTAGAAGTGTGGAAATTTCTCAGTTCTAAGATACATCGTGATGCAGAGTTTTGCAACAATGCAGTAAAACAATAAAGGAGAGCATGCAGCATATATAAAAATTATACAAGACAGAATACTCTTCTGTATAGTGACACTCATTGATTTTTCCACCTCAGACTGAACAATAACGTTGTAAAGTAAAATTTTTATATTTTATTCAAGGTCTTGAGAATTTTGCTCAGACAAAGGAACAGACAGATACATCTCTCTTAACATAATAACTGACTTTCTCATTTGTCTGAGCACTGCTTTATCTCATGGTCATATTATGTTCTATTCAGAGGTCACATAAACAAAAATAATCTGTCACTGACAGATGTTTTTTTTAAAGATGACTAATTTCTGAAGGCTGTCCGTCACTTTGACAGATTGAAATACTGAGACAAATCTAGTTAAGAAAGGTTCACACAACCTGCTTGCAGGGTCGCTAGTCTGTCTGTCACTTAACAAGGCATCAAACAGTCCATAACAGCATCCTACCCGTATAGAAGCCTACAGCGCCACCGTTCACAATTATGCTGAATACAACACCGGAGAGTCCTGTACCGAGTCGGGTAACCGACAGGTAAACCGCAAAAACATACAGGGACAGGTCAAAAAAAAAAATTAGAAAATAATAATAATTTTCAGAGATATGGCCACGGGTAACATTAAATGAAATGCAGGCAGGTAGCAGGCAAGGAAGTGAAAAAAATAAAGGAAGATTCATGGATGGAACTGCGGTTGATCCACAGTCAGTTTGTTTTATTTTGAAGTGAGCTTCACATCTGCCCACAGAGGTCATTGAGCAGCATTGACAGTATTTGTTTTAGTTAAAACTAAAGCCCTTAAAAGTGAGTTACTGTGTAGACAGTGTATTTAATCATAGGTCGGGTTGCGGGACTAATGTACACGGGTACCAGTGGGTTTGGAAAGTGGACCCATGCAGGACTCTGTAAAACCAGTACTTCTGTCAAATGCTTCTTTAGCATGCATATTAATCAATCATTGTCAAGTTTTGTCTCGTTCTTCAGCTGATTTTAGCCAAAATTACATGCAACTTTACTTGCCCAAAATGTCAAAACAGTCGAGTCTGCTTAGCCTAGTTTTTTTTAAGTCTGGTAAATGTGATAGCATTGATAAAAACACAGTGAAAAAAGAGGGACTGCTGTCATGGAGGATGAAGGACAAGTAATAGTGATAACAGGAGGAAGAACTACAGTTACTGCATCATTCACAGACCGCTGCTCTGAAACGTGTTCCAATAATATACATTTGCTCTAGCTTTTCTACAAAACATTCAACCATTTTCAGAAATTACTTCATTCAACATCTTCGGCATGATTAAGAGTTTAGCACTAACTGCTTCAGCCTTCTGCATTCACAGCGCAATTTCTTCACAAACCGCTATTCTACTTTTATAATTGTCTTGTTCCTGAAGGGCAGGAGTATCCAGGTCCCCAGCATGCACATTAAACCCTGTACATAGGCGGCGGCATGAAATTTTGAGTGGGGAGGCAAGATTTGCCTGGGTGTATCGTCACGAGTGCCAAAAATTTAGAAATCTAGACCCTCTGAAACTTTATTTCCTGCATTTTCAGGGGCAAATTCTGCTGCCATTTAGCCTAGTTTATACCCCTACCACTAGGGCGGTGACCTTGTTATAATATGACGGGGCTTGACATTGAAATTTTCAACCACTTGTGATCTATTCTACTGCTAATGGTCATCACTACAGAATAGGAGGAAGAGTATAAACTATGAACATAACTGTACATGCATGTTACTGTACATATTATGCATTTAGAGCTGATCCCAGACACCCTCTATGTTGATCTGTGTTTAACCAGTCAGAATGCTGGTTGATGAAAAGTGGGCGGTGGCGTAAACCTGATGGTGTAAAATGGGCCCTTTGTGGCAAACACAGAGGAACCGAATAGCTATGGTCATTGTTTAGTCAATACAATTTCATATGGAGACAGAAACAATATAGACATTATAAATTTTATGACATAGGGCCTTCAATATAGGTTGAAAACATGAGACTTCCACATAGTAGCTGCCTCCTGGTGTATAAATGTATGGGTGAATGTGAGGCTATGTAAAGTGCTTTGAGTACCAAGGTGTAGAAAATATAAGTGCAGTCCATTTTGTGTCTTTTTTCCCTGGGTAGTACAGTGATTGAATCTAATGGTAGTTTGTCTTGATGTGAGATGGTTCATTGGTTCTGGAAGGCCTCTACTGGAGGCTAGAGCCTCCCTGGTCCTGTGCAGAAATAGCTTGGCCCCAGTCGTAGCTCTGGCCCATTCCCAGTCGGCAGTCAGCCTGGCTGCATCAGCGCAGCTCAGAGTCCTCACATCCAGAGGTGTCTCTGAGGCTCAACAACAATGTGGCAGCAAACAGTGCTGACCCTTCGCTGTACAACCAGTGTCCTCTGTCAAAGAGGCTCTTGTGTAATGGCCTCAGAACAAAATCAAAGTGACAATATTAATCATGTGATGGGGAAAATAATTAAAGGGACAATGAATGAACTGAAGAACTGAGTGAATGCCTTCCCCCATCAACACACATTACTGATTACTGCTTGGCTCAGTGACTGATGAAATGATGGACTAGTTTTTTTTTGTTTTGTTTTTTTCCTTTTTGGTACAAAGCACCTGAGATGAGGCAGAATTGGTATCAATCAATACAATCTATCTCACTGGTGTCCTCAAAATGTCATCAATAGTAACAGTATACCCATTAACCATATGTTTGACATTGAACACATGTTTTCTCCCGTGAAGGTCCAATTTCTAATAAAACTACAAAGACATTTAGAAGACATAATTCAGAAAGGTTCTATGAAAAATGTAGCTTTTGTATAAATAATTTCACATTTGTTTCAAATTACCATCATAAAATCAGAATCTATGTTAGTGATCAGTTTAAAACAATGCTGTTGCAATTTACTACTAAATCATATTGATTCTATATTAATTATATTTACCTGCACTATAAATGAGAAAATAAAAGGAAATAATTCTGTTCACAGTTTTAGCAGTATGTGACCACATTATTAATCCACTTCAATTCAGCCCCAGGTAGAAGATTATTTCAAAGAGGAACAGCATCAGCCTCAGTTCAGAAAATGTTCCAAATAAAAAATAAGTGGACCGATTACTACAAGATAACATTTAAAACATCCATATATAGATAATTCAAGTACCATGTAATTATTAACCCTTTCCACAAATTTGTACATAAAACGAATATTCCTGAATAACATCAATGTGTTATTCCTGTCCTGACTGAATAAATAACTCTATAAGAGAAAGAAAATGACTGTTGATTCTTTATAGCTGAACTCAGCTTAAATCTACACAAAATTATGATCAGGTCAGAGGTTCAAAACATTCCTGATTTATGAGGCAATTTCTCCTCCAGTTGTCTTTGCACTAGCATGCTGCCCACAGTTAATGTCTTTCGAGAGAAAAGGATAAAAATGCTAGCAATGCACAATAGTAAGTGTATGAACTTCCTGTCTAGAATGGAAGTAAGCTTAGAAAATGACATGATGTGGATGTACACAAAGAATAAAGTCAATCCAAATGCAGTTATTCCAGTTACATTTATCTCCTTTCTCTGCTCTGTACAGGTCTGTATATCTGTGCAGGACTGACAAACAGCATAGAACTCCAGAGACCTCTGTGTGACCTCCATGTGGCCACACAGGATGAATCCTGTGCCATGGCTACATTTACTCAGAACCCTCCTGTGTTTATGATTCAAATCCATCAAAAGCATAAACACGCTGAACATTAAAAATAACGCTAAAAATAACTGATCCAACAATCAATCAACCAATCAGACTGCTTTGTTTTTTGTTTTGTTTTTACAGATAAGTGGAAAACATCTTGCTCTCATTTCCCCCAGTCAAAGTTATACCTTTATTAGAAAGTGTCACAAGATCACTGATTCTGTTCATGCTTTTGACAAAGCCAATTGCGCGTTTGTCAAAAGCATTAGTCATCCACACCTGGTGGTGTGGATCAAAACCCTACTTTGGTGCAGCCCTCTGCTGCTGTGGTTAACAGAGGGACAGTCAGACCCTGCCCCAACTGTCTGTGTCACCAAGCCTCAGGAAGCCTGGTGTTTCTCTTTCTTGTTTACAGATCAACACCATCACTGGGAAAAGCTGGACCGCAGCCTGCGACAGCGTGATGGATGATGTGACACTCATGCGCTACTCTGTCCTCCCTACCATCCACCTTCTCAGACTCTCTTCAACCATTCACTCTCCCCGTCTGTAGCAGGGACAGCAGAATGTGAAAAGAATGAAATATCATACATGTGGTAAAGAATGCAGATAAAGCTTAGTTGTTCTTTTATTTGCAGCCATATTTATGTTGCAGACACATCCCTGGTGGGTAAACAGTAGGCAGCTGTCAGCTCACTTGATTGTTAACAGTCCGATGACAAGGCTAGATTTGCCAAAGCCAACAAGGTTCAGGAGTGGGTAAAGGCAGATGAGACAGGCGGCAAATAGAGGTGACAGGACACAAGGCTGCCAAATGAATCTGCATGGAAACGAGCAAGCTCCCCAGAAATGACGTATCTCAAGATGTCAGTACAAAAAAAGGGGCTGGAGAAAACTACAATTACAGTCGGGAAACATAGACCACAAGATGACAGTCAGTACTACAAGGAGGAAATGTGAGTATTGTACATAGAGGTGGGCAATACCTAATGCCTATGGTAATATCGCAAACGTTGATTTGCTGATGTGCAAGTTCACATTATCAAGGATTCATACCAGCTCAAAAAGAAAACAAATGGATGTGTCATGTCAGTCCCTGTCTTGTCTCTCGTCTTCCTGTTTTATTTTGTAGTTTTTCCTCTTGTGTCATGTCAAGCGTCTTTACTTCCTGTTTTCCCTTTGTGACCTTATTTACCTGACTCCTCCTCATGTGTGCACCTGTCTTCAATTTCCCCTGATTCCTGGTGTATTTAAACGTTGTCTCATCTTTGTGTGGTTGCCAGTGCGTCCCAGTTGTTTTCTGCGTGACTATCCAGCATTCTTTCAAATCTGACACCTGTGCGTGACCCTGTTTTTCGACGCGGATTTCCCTGACTTCGCCTTAGCCTGTCCCAGCCTGAATCGAGCATCTCTGACCCTGGATCGGATATTGGATTACGGACCTGACTTCTCCCTATCGGTACCTTCACCTATATCGGACTGTTTTCCTGGTTTTGACCCCTCGCTGGACTTACGGTATACTACTTTCTCGCCTCTTCCCTTTTTTTGATACTTATGCCTTTTTTCTGGATCTCCAGATTGTTGATCTTTTTTTTCCTGTTTCACGGCCAGAGCCAGAGTATTTCCTTGTGCACTATGGACTACTGGCTCAGAACCCCGACCTGGGAAATGGACTCTCCCTGGACCCGGACCCTTCATTATTATTATTATTATATATATTGTGATCTGTATTAATAAACTGTTTTTCCGGTACTCAGTTGTTCCTTCATGGCTCTCTGCTTCTGGGTTCCTTCTTCAGGATGGTGCAAAGTTGGTAAATGTGAGGTGCACGTAATTCCTTATTTGCTGAATGCATGTCTCAGAAGCCCATCAGCAGACAGGATTCAGTCTCGTGGTGATTTGGCGACAACCAAAACATAACATCCTGTCTGCATCCTTACAAACATCCTACCCCCTGAAACGAAAGATTGTGAAGTTTCAGGAGGTAGGGAAAAGGTCAATGAGTGTTAAGTTTCACTTTCACTTTAGTCCGCTATACCCCCCAATGTAGCACTATAAGTGGGGTTCGGGGTGGGACTTCTTTTTGCCCATACTGCCCATCCCTGACTGTATGTAATTATATAAGTATTGATATGAGTCACATCAACTTGACAGTGGTTTAAAATACGTGATGACAATGGAAATAAGTCACATAAAATAGATTTGTATGGATAAATCAATATCAATATTTAATAGAAAGTCATCTTTGTAATGGAGTCACTTGAATAGGACAGCTTGAGGCTTATTGACAATTCATATTAGCAACAAAATTTTCTGAGAGCTGTCTGCCAACTTCCCAGATTTGCTGACCAAGTAAACAGGTCTAAGTAATATTTTGTATGCAGGTGGATGGGCTCATCTTCTTATATTGATTTTGTCTGCCTTCTATCACTTAACACCTAAAATCACACATTCATGGCAAACATGCAATTAGAGGAGACTGGGCTGAAATTCAATACCAAGTCACCAGGATTTCTTATATGATATTATCAATCATACTGTCTGAGATTCTCAATCACAACAGCAAGAGAGATCAATAACATTCCACCAAGGGACTCTGTTATGTGGAGCGTGCAACTTTGTGAGGTTGAACTGAAACTTTCCTTCATTTCCAAATATATGTGCAATAACAATTGACAGTCAGGTCTTTGATTTTGTAAAGCAGCTTTGAGCCAAGTGAGTTCAATAATTTGTGGCAGGAATTCAGTAGTGATCCTTACATCTCCTCCGCTAATCACTTTTCTGCTTGTTAACCATAACTATCAGAGGTCATCAGTTACTCATTTTCCAGTAAATTAGTCTTTGCTTTTAAGAGCAAACAGATGTGGCCTGGCAGTAGTCTCTATATAACTGTTTCTCCTTATCTGTTTCCACAATTAAAGTGTCCTCTATATTGCAACAGGTCAATATGACAACAGTAGGCAACAGCTTTCATGACTTGCTAATCCACTCCTCACAAGCCTGAACCACCTAACCCACCCACTCAAAATCTGTCTGACTTGTACTGTTTTTACTCTGAGGATTTCTTGCTCTTTGTCTGCATCGTACAAATCTCCAGAGGAAAAGATGAGTGTCACCCCATTTCTCTGTATTTGACATTGTTTTGAAACTTCCAGACACTGGTTAATCATTAGGTATAATTTGGAATGAGACTGGAAACTAGATCACAAAAACATTAAATAATGCAATGTTCACAAACCAGTGAAGATAAAGAGTTTGCCACCTAGCTAAAATCAACAAATCTGCAAGATGATGAAAATCCTGTAATGCTTTCCCACTGTTGAGCCTGCTAATGGTTTCTATTGTTATGGAAATTGAGTTCAAGAGATTAGTTTAAAGCCGAGATGTGGTGGGGGTAATTCTCTGAACACGCTGTGTGCATCGCTACCTAAATGTGAAGCTATGATATGAGTATCTAGTCTGTCAAACCATGAGCAGCAGGAAAAAGACTGCATTTTAAAGTAGCCAAGATATAGAATATAAAGTATAATTGGAATGTTTATTTTGTGAAAATTAAAGATCAGAATAAACTGCAAGGAGGTAATATCCATTGCACCCATCTCTGTAATATCCCTGATCTCCTCAGGGTCATTCAAGTAGAAGGCGAGCCACTTCCTCTTATCAGCAGCAGACCTCTACCTGGCCTTATCGGCCAGTTTGCCCCCCAGATGTTTGGGCCAGCCATGCACCAATGCCTCCACACCAACTCACAATAACACCTGTGATCGTGTGGTCATACATTGACCTGTCTGTCTGCATGGTCATTTTTCGAGACTGGATAAATGGGAGTAGCTTGTCTGCCTGAGAGCATATATGCTCGTATAGGAGCCAAGATGGCTGCCTGTTTGCCTTCCAGTGACAAGGCAGCCAACTCCAAATAAAGCCTCAAATGCAATATATAACCTGGCATCTAGATGCACTGATATGTTACACTGTGATCCAGCTCCATACATGGACTGTCATACATGGGATCTCTCTCTGCTTAGCCAAAGGGTGACAAATCATGTCTGTAGAAATAAATCAATACACAGATCTTATAGAGATGTCCAATAACATGTATTTCCATTTCATCTCGAAAGGATAAAATTGAACTTAATTATTTAACTAACTTAATTAAGTTGACTGAACATATAAATAAAATAGAAAGCAGTTATTGAAATCCTGTCCCAAATATTCCTGGACATACTTATCTCCTGGTGCTGAGCTATGATTGGCAACAGACTGTCCCATAAACATTACATGGCTTTCGTTCTGCACATACAATGTTCTTAATAGCACTACAGAACATGATGAAAATGATCAACCTTTTAACAGAACTTAAAAAAATACAGAAAAAATAAAGACCACAAGCATGGAGGACAATTACATAGAGTATTGGTTCACATCTTTTGTATATATCCTTCTTAACATATACATTAACCAAATACCTTGAAATTTCAATAATGTCAATGACACTGAACAACCAGAACAGCTACAGCTGCATTTACTTCATTGAATAGGGAACAGTATTCAAAACTAAAAGCTTAGCTGCTGAAAATGAATGAACCAGAGAAAGGTGTAATCATTAGCCTTCATTTAAAAAACATGTCAGTAAGTTTCACCAACTGACAAAGACAAAGCATTCAAATATAGTTAACACTGATTGTACCTAGTTCTTAAGTAATAAACTCCCATCTTTCTTTCACTTCTCCAACATCCAGAATCTCTCCAAATTCTTCCATGTCAGTGCCCTCCTACATTCCCTCTACTGGTACACAAAACATAACTCACAGGACCTTTGCTTGCATCCAAAGACTGAATGGAGACAAACAGATTTTTTACCTCCAGGCCAAGGTCCTGCCCTTCATATCCCAGCATCAATCCTGTCTTCTATACGTCAATGATATACAACAGTGTTTTTTTTTCAGTGTTTTTGTGGTGTCGCCTGGAATTCAAATGGGGGTCACCTGAAATTTCTAGTAATTGATAAAAATAAAAACTTAGCAATAAAAAATATACGGTGAGTTGAGAGAGACAATCCCAATCCATAAAAGACAAACTGTGAAGCTGAAACTGAAGTACTGTTCATCTGTTACATGTTCACTGTGGTTGGTTTCAGATGCTGCAGCTCTTTCATAATTCATAGTTACCTCCGCCAAGGAGGTTATGTTTTTACGGGCGTTTGTCTGTTGTGTGCAACATAACTCAAAAAGTTATGGACGGATTTTGATGAAATTTTCACGATTTGTTGGCAATGGCACAAGGAA
>JAPSES010000120.1:11109529-11122757 GCA_029822895.1 Maxillicosta whitleyi | reverse complement strand
CCGCCCCCCCCCCCCCCCCCCCCCCCCCCCCCCCCCCCCCCCCCCCCCGTTGAAAATAAATACATAAATATTACTTTTTTAAACTCTTTTTTATAATTATACATTGTAAAACATTATATTAATGGTGGAATATAAAAAACTTACCTAATATTCTTAGCTATTTTGAGAACATTGCTCACAACCAGATACTTGGCCCTGGCATTGTATCACAGATTTCATAGTCAAAATATTTAGACTGCAAAGACCCAAGAGTTATGTCATTCAATTGAGAAAACATGCTTTTCTATCATTTTAGACTCAAAGCAGTTCATCAAAAACACCACAGTTTTTCTTTCTTTCTCTGTGTATATTCTTCACTACTGTAAAATAATTTTTTGATCAATGGAAATATCAGTGTGTAGGAGCAAAAGCAGAACTACACCTTCACCACCCTGGAGTGAGAGCTCAGGTCAAAAAGTAGTGTCTGTACACTGAATAATAATAATTAGTAGTATTATTAATTGATAATACATAAATAAAATAGTAGGCTTCCATCCAGTATAGCAAATAATAAACAAAGAAGAGTTTCTGCAATTCAGTAAAGTAAAAGAAAATGAGTGTGAAATAAGTTTTATTCTTTCAAAAAAAAGTACCGTATGTCATAATTTGTTTCATTAGATTGCATCTAGCTGGTGGATAACAAAAGATATTGAATGAGATTAAAC
This sequence comes from Maxillicosta whitleyi, assembly GCA_029822895.1. Classification (NCBI taxonomy): domain Eukaryota; kingdom Metazoa; phylum Chordata; class Actinopteri; order Perciformes; family Neosebastidae; genus Maxillicosta; species Maxillicosta whitleyi. The sequence continues at coordinate 11,122,053 of JAPSES010000120.1, read as the reverse complement.
CAGTGACAAAGTAAAGCAATAGTTTTCATAATATCCCAGTAGAGAAATAATCGTTTAATTGTATTTCTTGTATTAAGACTTATTGAGGTCTTTTGGGGGCTATACTTATTCTAGCATTAAAAAAAATCTAACCAAGGAGAAAACTATCGTAATAGAAGATAATTTCATTCTATTCAACAATGTTTGGACTCCTTCTTGCGGAGCATTTTAATTCACAATGGCTGGATTTGACATAGGTGCACCTGTATCAGGGTTCTAGTTTGTGTGTGGTGCCTCACTGGTATGGCTATCTGGGACACAGAAATGGAGCAGATTTATCTTTAATGTCACAAGGATCACAAGTGTATTTTTTCTTCTCTTGAAACAAGTCAAAATGGCTGCTGTCAAAATGGATAAACTGGTATTTAAAACTGCTATTTAGAATCAACCCCCAAACCTCAATTCGCATATTTAGCTCCAAGCAGCCCAGCCCGACTGTTCCCCACCAACCCACCCACCAATCATTGCCACAGCATGGACCACTCAGAGTGGGAGGGCTGATTGTGGCTCATCAGCTTCTCAGCTGGAGGTGTATACTGCACGGAGCACATGGTCGAGTGGCTTTCCCCTGCTGTCACATTTTCTTTACTTGACTGCAAATCAAACGGCTGTTGTTTTTGTCTCAATCAATTTAAGATGTAGAAAAAGATGAGAGAAGGTGGATTATTGTGCATGTGCCTGCCTGTTTATGGCCCCTATTCATGTAGGAGAGGAGGCTGACAGAGAGGCTTATCATGAGAAAAGCAGATGAAGACCCACTGAGGCGAATGTGATATGTGTGGACCCAAGGTGGCATGTCATGTGACCAAAAGGCTCTTGCTATCCTGTGCCTGCAGCTACGGTGCCATTGTACAATGCTCTTACAGCTGAGTCTTCACCATACAGTTTGAGCTCAGCTTATCCTATAGCTTTCACTTCTGCACAGTCTTTGGATCCTATATAGCATGCACTGCAATCCACTGGCTGCCTAACATGATTAAAAGTAATGCAGGTTGCCAAGCAAATCTGCAGCCTCCTTGAAACTGTTCTGTGCTCTCAAGGGAACAGCTTCATTTTTTTTTTTTGTTTTTTTTTTTTTGTCCAGGCCAACACTTAACTGTGTGAGTAAATGAACATCTGGCTGAAGTCCACCTCTTATGACAAAATGACTAATGCAAGCTGCACAAGACAAGGATATTTACATGGGAAGTATTGAGAAAGAAAAACCTGTAAAGCCATAAAAACACTAACACACAAAAGAACTCACAACAAATGTCACTGTCTGCTGAGCACATTGATCAGAGTGCCTGTTACTTTAGGCCAGGAATTGTTTATTTCAGTAACGTCACTTTTCCTAATTGTCCTACATTCCCAAACACTGACAAAGGCACACTCAGTTTCAGGGGTCCCAAAGCAGTTCAGTAAGAGTTAGAAGATGATTTTTACACATCAGTTGCTCCATTTACAAATAAAGCACCACATTAACCTCATAAAGCACATTACGCTTCTCAGTTACAGGCATTTTAATTAGGAACCGTTTGGAGAGTATGCAGATGCACATCGACTCCAAATGTTCTTTTTTTTTTCCTTTTTCTTTTTCCATTTTTCTAGCAAAAGAAAATACAGACCCTCCTACACAAACTCAAGTCAAATTGCTGAGACAGACACTTGTAAATGTACCTCAGAAAAGCAGTGATTTGGAAGATCATTATGTTTGTCAGACCAATGAGAGCAGTCGGTGAGATTACTGCTGTCTGTGATAAAAGGAAAAAAGTGAAAGCACAAAGACGAGACAATTCAGAGACAGATTATTTGAAAAATGTGTACTGTAAGAAAGCCACTTATCAGTTGAGAGATGTTTGCCATTTTTGGTAATCAATGCAGTGGTTCATACTGAGACCATTTTACAAAACAATCTCAAAAATCAGTTAATGGCCAAACAACTGTTTGTTATATGCATTATATAAATGTACAGATGCTAACGGATTGGAGACTCAACATAACAGTGTTAGTGCATTATGGTATTGATTCAGCAAGTCTTTGGACTCTGCAGGAGTGATAGATATTCTCTCATCGGATGGTTGGAGGATGGTGCAGAGTGCTTTATAACATGACACTGTCCTGTGTGTGTTGACTGTGATAGACCATAGCTCACAATTCACATCATTTTCATAGTCTTCAATCCATTTAGCAAGTCATTGTGCCTGTGGAGAGAGCGCTTGTCATCCTAGAAGACACTACTTCCATCAGGTTTTCCTGTTAGTGGAGCAGTGTGCAGGATTTAACAGGGAATCTACCGTCAAAAATGGAATTGGGGGGTCAGGTGTTGTTCTCTGAATAATACGCATTGGTTCTCAACCTTTAGACATCACAGCCACTGCAGAAAATACTGTTAATATATTCCTACCAACAATATTATTTATCGTTGACTGTTGTATGCCACACTGTATATGTACATGTGTAGCACTAAAGCATATTCTGTATCCATAGGTCTAAACCAGGAATGAAATCACCATTACCTATGAGATGGTGTAATGGATTCATTGCTAAGAACATTAAAACACAGAAGTCTGGTAAAGCCACAAGTCATATTTTCTTTCTGTTTTGTGCTTGTAGCAGATGGTACTTTCATAATCTTAACGTTTCCTCTTAAGGTCTTAAATACACCCTGTCACATTTCAGCTGCAAGTATGCAACACAGGATACTGTTAGCCTTCCTCAGCCCGACAACTCACATGTGAGCGGAATACATTTAGAAATTAGGCTCCAGGACCATCACTCCCTGCAGATTTTTACATGTAGCTGTTGGGGACAGATGACTAAGCATATTCCACATGGACACTACAGGTGGATGCTGGGGTGGAGGAGGGGGTTTCAAGCTCTGGTACATTAGACAGAGAGCCATGAGCCTGGAGCTAAAATAGATCAACCAAAGGGTGTGGTTAGTGTGTGAAGAGAAAGCACATCAGTGGTGGATTCATCAGCAGCTTACCTTTTCTGATTGAAGTTGCTCTCAGAAACTGCTCCAGAAACACTGTCAGGTATCATCAACAAATCTTACAATACAGGATCTCCAAGGTACTTTCCTTTGTAATAGCTTATTGACCCATGCAATCATTAGAAGGACTAAGCAGTTTAGAAAATGGATGGAGGATGGACGGATGGAATTAACCTTTTACAATGCAAGTTTTTGTGGTCTTAGAGGGTCCTGGAGACCCAAGGCAGAACCCACACAGACACAAGTTATTTTATCATAAAATGTTTATTTCAGTGAGAAAAAAATAGATTCTTCTAGGCACAACCAGAGGTGATGCAAATACTAACCTATATACCAATGGTATATGCTCCATAGTGTGAGAACCACAGACATAGTGTATAACTTGAGAATAAAAAATTACCAATATATGATTTCTTTACCTTATAGAAGTGATATTTTCCTTTTTTAAAATGCATTTATGCATTTTCAAACATTTCCTTGTGGTCTACATAAACTGTAAATGGTATGTTTGGGTCTGAATTCTTCATTAATTCAACTCCACAGGTCCATATCCTCAACCCTGTTTCTGAGTAATGACACCACAAAGGTCGTTTTGAGTGTAGGTAATCGGCTCAAAGTTTGGACATATTATCAGTATGAACTACAACCACTGCTACTGATAAACTATTATGCCGTACTCAGAGAAATGTTTGTCTGAAGTTTTGACCTCATATGTGCAAATGTCATGATGTAACTAGTTAAAAAATGTAACAAATTAAGCAGAAATTAAAACAGGTTGTAAAAATCCACTCGACTTTTACCAAAATGAATATAAAGATAGCTTTGCAGCACCTAGAGGGTTCAAATTAAAACATTTGAACTAGTAGGGTTCAAATACACAAATAAATGTAGCAAAGACTAATAAAAGTGGGTTTAGATAAATATGACCCCTTTAAAATGAGAGAGGCGATCTTCTTCCATGGAGTCAGCCATGTTTTGCAAGCACCTTTCACATGTTTACTGGTCACTATGGGGTCACTGACCCTCTTGGAATTTTGATGGATAGCACTGTAGCTTAGTGGTTAGTACTTCTGCCTCACAGCACGAAGGGTCAGATCTGAGCCTCTCTGTGTTCAATTTACCTCTTCTCTTTGCACCACGCGGAATTCCTCTGCCATTAGGAGTCACGTGCCGATTTGCTCTGATCTGGGCGGGGTTTGAACCGGTCAGCCATGTTAGAAGGAGACACTATCGGTTGCCAGGGGCAACGTCATCAGACTATTATGGAGGCACGCCATTTAACAACAAAGATTAGTGAGATTAGCAACTATGGAGAAGGTAAAGGTAAAAGAAAATATACCATACCGAAACAGGCTGACACAAAGTGCGAGAGAGCGTTATTTGGAAAAACTGAAAGCAATAGGTAAATTCTCCTGTTAGTGCCTCTGCCCACAGTGTTGTAGTTGGTTCCTGAGCGTCTTCAATGCCATTTCACTGCTCTGAATGCTAATTTCTATTCTAATGCTAATTCTAGGTACTGTGTGTGTTATTTGGATGTGTAAAATGTAAAGACTGAATTTCCCTATAGAGATAATAAAGGGCTTTAACCTTGTTTGCAAACATCACATCACTGTTATACCACCAAGTCCTACAGAAAGCATCTTTGATTTGTCGCCCACTGGGACACGTCATCTATCATCTGAAACTTAAAACAATGAAGCTACTTTAGGGATGATTTATGGGGGTTTAAAGCTGTGATCATACAAAGCTACAAATACCTAAAGTGGCTTGCAGGCAGCAGTTTCTTACTCTAAATTATTCTACACTTCATATTTCTAAGCAATTACCACTGATCAAAGCAGCAAAATGCAGTTGCAGGTGGTGGAGTGGCCATACAGTGCCCGTAAGACTAAAATAATGTCAACAAAGGCCAGTAGGGCTCTGGTTGTCTTTTATCTCGCTGAGACCAGAGATGGAGATGGAGAACATATGAGAGAGCATCATTATAAGTCCATCTACACTTTTCATCTAATCACTAATGGGTTTGGAGAGGGGTTTCAAAACCATCAACACTGCTGTTTCAAAATGTTCCTCACAATATCCCCCTTACAGCCAGCCATTATGTAAACTAGAGCACAAATATGCTGTCCCAGTCTATTCTTACTCCCTCTCTGTCTCTTTCATTTTGTATGCCACAGTCAAGATGACCTTTTTGTGCTGATGGATGCCAAAGTTACAATGATCTCTTGTGGACTGCAAGTGATTTTTAACATCTGATGTGACAGCCAGATTCGGCTTATTCATAAAATATCAAAAGCCTGTCAAGGTGACCCCTCACATAGGAGAAAAACAATATTAATGTGCAGTCTGTCATACAATAAGACAGAAAATAAAAGGATAATGACATTTAGCACAAGTAGCAGACTGTCTTGCTTCTCTTTGTGTTAAATGTCAATATTTCACATCTCTTCCTAAGAACACTCCATTCCAGTCAGGTACAGCTTTTCCAGGATCTATATCATTATTCACCCTGTGGATAATAGCTGCTAGTGTGGGATCATGGGCAGCACCATGTGGAGAGTGACCTTTTCAGCCATGTGTCACCTGCCCGTGATGCTCTGGGTGGCCCTTTAAGCTTAGCATGGTTGAATGTCAATGTTCCAGTGAAACAACTAGAGCACAGAAAATAAGGAAAGAGGATTTCAGGAACTGGACTCCACATATGCACACATGTGCAATTTATTTATTTATTTATTTATTTATTGATAAGTCAGAGTTGGCAAGTGATTAGTTCAAAAATAATATTTCAACAGTTGGTATACTCTGCACAAGAAACCCACTGGCAGCACCAAATGAGACAGATGTTAAAAATAATAATAATAATTAAAAAAAAAAACGGGTAAAGTTTCATACTGTTTTCCACATACAGTTATTATAGATCTTTCATTTATCAGACAGGGTTGTTTGTTTACCTGCTTGACTAGTTTCACCCACTTTCTCTATAGCCGTCATCAGAAGCATCTCAGTGATGTTACTGGGACGTGCTGGAAGCAACAAATACCATCAGGAAGGCTGTTGAGATACGGAAACGCATGGCAAAGACATTGAACAGGGATGACGACACATACACCTTTTTCTTACACCTGCGATGTGGTCCTGGAGAACATGTCAGACAGCAGGGGGCATAAACCCTCCCTGCTGCCTGGTCAACCCACCTGAGCAGCCTATAAGTAACAGTAACATCATCCTGAGGCTTGTGACAAAGGCTACAGGAAGTAGGTGAAATTAGTCCACTAACCTTAAAATCCAGAATATGACATCAGTAAAATATGCATAATAATGTTTACGGGATGAATCTCACAAGGAAAATGAATTATGAAGAATGAATTGAAAGAAGCTTCCACACTTTGGAAAGTAGGTGCAATTAGAAACTCACAGATGCTCCTAGATTGCAGATTAAAGTCTTTGTAGGCAGAGGAGATTAAATTCATATTATTATTTTCACAGCTTTTAATTGTTTGTCTTTTGGGCATGATCATCACACTGCAAAGATGATTAAAGCAGTAAGTCTAGGGATTACTGAAGATCTACAGGTGTTAAATCACAGGGAATCAGGTGTGGCCTAGAAGGTTGGAGAAGCAACATATGAATAAAGGGTCACTGGTTCTATTCCCTAGACATATGTGCCCTTGAGCAGGACACTTTTCTCCCTGACTTGTCAGTGCTGCTAATGTGTGGTGTGTCCCTGCATGTTCTAGTGTTGGGTTAAAAGCAGAAGTGTGTGTTTTATGTACTGACAAATAACGATTCTTCTTTTAAAACATTCATCATTATCATCATTATATTCATTGTTTCACTGGATTAATTTCTTCATGGAAGGTTTTAAGTCTGATGCCTGCATCATCAGAAGCCAATAAGAGTCAATCAGGAACTAAATTAAAACTCTAGAAAGTATCAAGCAAACAATTCTTCCGAACAAGCGTATAATTTGATGAAGTTATTGCACCGCAGGTTTATTCTCCATTGATGATGCTTTCCTCTTCATCTGAGATTCAGCTGATTTGGACTTTTACCACCTGGCTTATGGACTGCTGTCATTGTCTACTTCTTTTTGATTTACCTGATTATTATAGGTTCATCTCAACTTACTTGCCAAAGTAAAACTTTCTCATTGTATATTTCTGCTAATCATCTGCGATATAAATTTGATATAACTTCTATAACTTCTTTTTTTATTGCAGTTAATTAAGCAGGATGAATGTAGATGTAGATTTTTAGGTGAATACCATTAATCTATTTTGGTTAGGGTTGTGAAAAACACATCTGGGTTACTTCTGTATTACACAACACATTATCAGAGGAGAATAAATACATTTTTAAAAACATGATACAAGCCAAAAACAACACAGCCGCTAAAATCTTCAGACAAAGTGAGGTTTTACATGGTTTAAAACTTCTCAAGATCAAGCACCATGTGCAGAAATCACCTGAGATGTATCAGGTTAATTGTCTTTTCATGGCTTAGTGTGAAGTCAGCTCCTCAGTGTGCTGCCATGGAAATGGTCATGCATATATGGATAAACTCAGCACTTGTCCCACTCAGCTATAAACCACCTGTGAGCCGTCTGCCAGTGCCTGTGTTCCACGGAAAGAGCAGCGAGATGTGGGTGGTGGGGATTGACAAATGAATGGAGGGACAAAGAGGAGGGAGATGCCTACATTTAGTGGTTGACAGCCATTTTTCAGAGTAAGTGGATATGACAGATGGATGATTAGTGTATGTGTCTGTCTAATCCGTCTGTACAGGGTCTATTCACACTCTGTTTACATATTGCAGGATGGAGGAGAGAGGTGAAAGCCCAGCCACGTTCTGCACAACCAGGATTCACCAGGGGGATTTCACTTCCTTCTACAACTGACTTACTCGATGACACTTTTATGTTTGCTTGTCCTTCTCAGAATGAGAGTCTGCTTAGGGCTGAACATGCACTTCTGCCTTGGCCCTGTTGACTTGGTTGTGTTGATGAGAATTATGATGAGGAAGAGGAGGCGGAGAAGGGAGGTGGCACATGCACATGCACATGCACATGTCTGTATGTGCCTACGTGCAGAGCAGGAGTCATATATTTCTTTTTTTGCATGCATGCATGCATGCCAGGACAGGTCCCCTCTTAAATCACACTATGAAATGACAACATGAACCCAACAGCTTCAACTTCTGTGAGGGAAGCCGGTGCTGTCATGGTAACAGCGTAGAGTGACCTTCAGAGGCTGTTAATGCTCCCCAGAGCTGCCTCCTATTCTGCTTGCCATGGACTTTGTGAGTCATCAACAACATTCAAATTCACATGTGCCCTCTCTGGAGGTTTGGGTTATTAAAATGGATGAGCAAATGGGGAAAATTATGGCAATGGCAGCAACTGAAGTAAAGGTATTTTTAGCTTGTGCAAATCCAATTAGCATAGCCAACAAATGTGCCATAAACTATAGATCCATCATAAATTGGATTACCATTTATTAAGGATGTGGCCATGCGTCAGTATTCACACCACAGGAGAATATAAGATGTTATGTAACAGTGAATCAATGTGTAAGGTGTTTCCCTGAAGGAATATTTCACATAGCTGTTTCAAAGCTGACAAAGAGGATCCTCTATAACTGACCATTACACCTCTATATGGTAAGACCTCCCTGATATTTTATCACAGCATGCCACCAGGACTTGCAGCCACCAATGGTAACAGTAGTCTGTAGAAAAGCCTCATCCAGTCCATGACAGGTGGACTACAGTCCACATAGTATCACACTGATGGCTGGGAACAGTGCCACCCACTGGAGAAGAGCAGGAAATGATGAGTGCATGGTGGGGAATCTCTCCATCTTCTTCAATGTGACTCGATCATTGACTTTCTGGAGCACAAATTGTTATATTTAGTGTGTACCTCTCATAAATGACAGCATTGCATTGAAAACATAACCCTCAACAATGTCGGCAATAACCATTAAGAGTCTGTAAATGGGAAATGGAGAGCAACAGTCAATATATTGGCATTTGTACACAGTGTGATGCATTTGGAAGCATTGGATGTGTATGTGTGTGTATAAGGGGAATCCTTACAAAGCTTGTCTTTCTGATGGATGTCATTAGAAAACCAGACACAATTTTTAAGAGACTGATTGGGATACTAGCCATATCTCGTTGCTATGGCAACACAGACTGGGAGGAGATCTTTGGAACAGATGACTTAATTCCCAGCACAGAAACAAGTCACTCAAGTATGGCATCCTCCACCTATGCTGCAAGGAGACTTTCCACTCTCCATATGGTGCGTGTAAATGAATGTGTGTGTGACAAATTAAAGGTTTGATTGTTTAAACTCAACACAACAGTCAGGTAACACTATAATAACCACACTCTTAGCTGTGTACAGTATTTTTTTTTTTTTTTTGGTGGAAAATAAGAATGACATTTATGCAGCAATTGTTATTTCAAAGTTGCAGAACAGTTACCAGGCAAAATAATTGTGTCACAGTAGTCATTTTATCAGTTGATTAATGGTAAAAATGATTAACACCAGATATGTGTTGCATCATGGAAACATGAACGAGCAGCAAAGCATATTATCTACTAAAATTATGAGGGCATTGAGGTGGCTCTTGGACATAATTACTTCTCTTTTTGAGGTGGCCTGTGTTGAGACCTTTGTAGTGCATTGACCCAAGAAAACTTCTTAAATAAAACCATAAAAAATACCAAGGACGTGTGATTAGTTAAGGCCAACAACAATTACTGACCATAGTTCAGTCTGTCTGACCATGAGTGTTGTTACCATTTTTTACATTTCAAACTACTACAATACAAAATAAACCCTAAAATATCAGTAATTTCCACATCCTACCTACCTACTATGTATTACTTTTAATCCCTAGAGCAATGTATTATAGGACAGATGGATAGTTAGAGGAGAAAAATGTATTTCTTTAGTTAGTGCCAACTGCAGAAAAAGGTCAAGGATGCATAATAATCTGTCAGATGGAAATTTGTTGTTTATATACCTTTTTTTTTTTTTTTTTTTTTTTAACTTATGACATCTAGATTCTAGAGCAATGTTATTAGTGTTGAGTAGAGAAAGAGAAATAATGTAAGATCTGAACTAAGGCAGCTGATTATCTTTACTAACTGTTTAGTTATTGTAATATCTCAGTTTCCATCCACAGGTTTATGTGACAAACTGGACTAAACTGAACACAAAGAGCAAAAATAATTTTAATGAAGCAAACCAATATAGATGTGAGCCAACAGGCAACAGGGCACAGGAGAATGTGGGTTTGTTGTGTCATCTTTAATGGAAGTCTTTTTTTAGGAAAATAGGTTACGAGAGGTGGAGGTGTAGACAGAAGTTGTTTTTGGCAAGAGAGTGATTGAAGTGACAGCTGTGGTGATAAAATGGACCAGATGGAGAGGAAGTGTTCACATATACTTTATCGCAACAGATATTCAGATAGCTGCCGGATAAACTAGCAATCGCATGTTATAAGTGTAATAAAATAATCCTGTAAATGACATGGCATTGAATGTAATGTATTCATTTGTATTTTTTCTAATAATTGCCAAATGTAAAAAAAAAAAAAGCTATTAAAATAAAGGTCATTTTACTGTACAAACGTCCCTATTAGTACAATCTATTTCCTCCCCATCCACTACATTTATTCAGACAGCTGACACTGGGAATCTAATGAGTTAAATGATGTCATTTGGTTAATGTCATGCCCTTGGATTGTCTTCTGTTGTTTCCTCTGTGAACCATGTCAGTATCTCATTGACTTTTGCAGAACATTTCAACAAGTGCAGGAACTGCCTTTGGGTCCAGGTTGTCAGAAAGTGTGATTGCAGTTCCAGTTCCAACATGGTGCTGTCTGTATTCAGTGAATGTCTGGTAAGTAGAGCTTCAAAAAGCAGTTTCATGGTGGCGCAAGACAGAACTTGACAGCCGTGTTGAAAGATTGTTCCTTCTGCTGACGCTACAGTGTGACATCGGAGAGAACTTCTGAACACAATAATTTCCCATCAGCAAGGACACCTCAATTTAAATGCTGACTTTCAAGTGTCACCTCAGATATCACTTAATTTGGAGATAATGAAGTATAAAAGGCACATGGGTAGGAAAGTCATTTCCAGGCTTCTGGTTGAGAAAATGGGCTGCCGTGATAAGACAGACCAGAATGAACAGGCAGACGAACAGACAGAGGAAATTACAAAAAATATGTCCAGTATCTTTCTATCCATCCATTTTCACTCGTTATGGCATACTGACCCTGCCATCCTCTGTGTGGATGAGCGCTTCCTTGCACCAGAGACCCAGGAGATAGACGAGATTGGCCAGAGAACCAAGAGCATGAAACCAACTGATAATGAAATATTGCCGGGTTTCTTCAAGAACAAGATAAGGCTTGCTTCTCATCTCTGGCCCAACTATCACCCTCTCAGGACCTGATGCACTTTATAGAAGGAGATATATCCATTTAGAGTCTTACATATAAATACACCAGACTGAACCCAGCATTGTGAGTTTGGTGGTTACATGAGGTTTAGAAGCTAAGATGTAGGGGTGATCTATTTGCAGAACTATTATATTGTATTCAAAAATATCTTCCCAATAGAGCAAAGTTACCTGGAAGAAAGAACGGTTGCATCTTCGGTTCCTCAGTGAACAGTTTATATCAGGAGTGGGTTTCCTCCTGGGACGCTGCCATCTTTCTACAGAAGCTGAGAGAGGACAAACCAAACAAACTCTTGATTTTCCAACATTTCGAAGGTCACCATTGGTTCTCATCCATTTTTGGAAGGGGAGGATGAGGCTAAAGGTAAGTTAGTTCATCCTACACACTACACCTTTAACCCATAAGACCTAGAGTTACTTTTGTGGTCAGTCCAAAATACATTTTTCTCTCCATTTAATCTTTCTTAAGTGATTCATTGCCATTTATTATAATATCATCCGCTGTATTTTGTGTTTCTTCTATAAAAATCTGGTATTTTCCCATGTTCAATTTACTGAACATGTAGATGTTCATAAAAGCTTAGATGAAAGTTAATTGTCATATCAGAAACACAAAACTGAAGAAAATATGACTTTAAAAAAAGTATCATTAATTGAACATAAAACCAAACATGTCCACCCACTGATGGATGGAAAAAAATGGATGGATGGGTCTTTATGGGTTGATATTATAAATATAGGAACATTTGTTGTTCTAATTTTGATTGGACAAATTGAATGTTTACTCATCAACTAGTTTCTTTTTTTTTGGCCATAATATGCATAATATGATGCCCATAACATACACTTACAATTTCCTGGTGTTCACTACACAAGATTTGATTTGCTCTCATAAAGAAACAATATATTGTATATATATATTGTATATAGACACTTAAAAACACATCTTTTTTAAATTGGCCTTCTGTTAATCTTGTTCCTTCTTTTCATTTTTATTTTATTGCCTTTGCTCTTTTTATTGCAACACT
>JAPSES010000120.1:11087707-11109429 GCA_029822895.1 Maxillicosta whitleyi | reverse complement strand
ACTCCTTTTCATTTTTATTTTATTGCCTTTGCTCTTTTTATTGCAACACTCTTTTATTGTAACCCCCCCTTTTTTTTTAACTTCTCGTTTTTATCTACCTCTTGTAGCACTTAGAGATTTTAACAATAGAAAGTGCATTATAAATAAAATTTATTATTATTATTATTATTATTATTATTATTATTATATTCCCAGGTCAGCCGAGAGACATAGCCTCTCCAGCGTGTCCTGAGTCTTCCCTGGGGTCTCATGCCGCTGGGACGTACCTGGAACACCTCACCAGGTGAGGTATATATATATATAACACTTGTGCACATGATTTGTAAACAAGGCCTATTGTAATTGGAGTCACATTTGTTGAGTGCATCCCTAGAAGGAATTAAAACAAAAAACCCTTAAGAATCCATACTTTTTCAGAACATTGGATCAGATGGCACCTAAAATCTACATCATCCAAAAGAAACACTTATTACACTTGTTCAAGCTGCAGTTTTTGTTTTTGCCAGCTGTAAACTTTAACTATTAGTTAACCTTGTGCTTGGGAATGATATATACTTTCATTTCATATATTCTTCAGTACTCAATATATACATTTTATAACATATCAAAGCACTGTGCACTAACACTGTGAATAGACTCATGTCTCCAAAAATCATTGATATAAAGAGAGTAACTTTCTGAGTCAAACAAATATTGAATCTGGAAAACCAAATCCATCCTGTGGGTTTTACAGCTTTGGAGTAGAACAGACAGGACTCAGACATTGTGTGAACCCGTACACTTCTATTTCTGCTGCTAAAAGCAGCTGAGCAGCTTATCAGAATAAAATAAATACACATATGAATTGTCTTTGCCCTCTGTGTGACTACTGCAAATGACAAACCCAACAACTTCCCATAAAAATGCTAATAGGGATAACAGGAAGAGCCTCCAGCACCTTCCATCAGCTGAAGGAGCCCATTATCTGAAAATTTAGTTGACATTAGTCTCGATATGGTTGGTATATAGATGCATCCCTCTCAGGTCTGTCACTGTGAGAGGGGATCATTTCAATAGTATAATAGGAGTTCTGCAAGGTGGATGGAGGCTTCATGTCCCAGGGTGTTGGCCTTTATGCAGTCAGCTCCATGATTGACATGTTGAATGATCACTGCTGTGTGTGTATGAATGTGTGTGTTGAGAGCCAGGCGGAGGAACCGAACCCCCCACCACCGTCACATTACATTACCGACTCAGTGGCATGGTATTATCACATCAAATTAGTCTTAATGAACACAAGCGAGTCGACTGAGGAGGAGAGAGATAATCAAACTTTTATTAAATGACTTAATCTTCTGTACATGCATAATGTAATGGAAAGACAGATGAGCCTGTGATGTCTGTCTGCGCGGAGATGATCTTTAACCCAAAAGATGTGTGTTTGTGTGGTGACTAAAATCTAAAGATTATTTGCAAAATGCAGGTGCTCCGTGAACAGCACAGCTCCTCAGTGGAATAGAATGATCTGATGTCGATAGAGAAACACAATTAAAATTTCTCTAAGAGTTGAGTCTTTCCCTTAAGTAAACAAAAATGCATTTAATTAGTATAGTCCTTCAGTTCATTTGGTTATTATACAAAATATGCACTGTAGCCCATTCCACGCATTAACAGAGCAGCTGATCTATCAAATATTGCAAAGACACAACTTGTAAACCAATTACAGCAAAAAAAAAAAAAAAAAAAGAAAAAAAAAAGCAAGCTCTTTAAAAAATATACAAATGCTAAGGGGCAACAATTTATCACAGACAGGTATAATACTTAACACTGAAATGCAGAAAGAATAAAAGTGTATCAATTAACCTAGAGGTGTTGTACTTCATTCAGACTCATCAAAACATCCGCTGGAATTGAATGTACCAAGAAATTATTGGAAGGAAGCAAGTAAGTAAATCTGGCACTAAGGTTCATTTATAAAGCACCAGGCTTTAACGCTTCTGTAAAGATTTAACAAAAAATAAAATAAAATTCACATGCATTGCAAGGCACAACGTCCACTTTGGCTGATGGTGATTTAACTGATTTGTCTGCATTTGGTCCAAGTAGCTTCTGCCCCTGACACAATTTGAGTGCTGCAACAGTGGAGATGTTTTTTTTTTTTTTAACTACCTGGATATCTGCTGAGTGGAAATCTACATACTGGGGCTTTGTAGGCTATGAAAGGATTAGAAAAAAACTGTGTGTACATTTTGAATTGTTTTTGCACATACATTCATTTTACTTGGTTTTTAAGACCTTATTAAAATTGCAACGTTTTTATCAACCTACAGTATATACATCATATTAAATATGCATAAGATGACGGATGATCCGGATAAAGCTGTCATGATGGAAAAACAAGAGCCCCAAGAGCAGCTTTCATAACAAAGGAATAACTTGTCCTTGGGGGAAGCATTTTGAAACTGAGTTGGACTTATTTATGCCTTCACCTCATAGACAGAGACAGAATAAACAGGTAAGAGCTGCTGCTGCCGCTACACTTGACCTAGGGCAGGAGGATAGCAGGGGGGGGCCAACATGGATTTCTTCTGGGAATGGGCCAGGTTCTTTGTGGTTCTACCTCGTCAGCTGACCAACCACTTTCAGCAAAGTCTTGTTCTCCTGTTTCAGCTGCTCGTTCTCGTCTTCGATGTCATCAAGGTCCTGCCAAAGGGTAAAGAGGACACATCTGGGGTTAGCGCTGGTCACATGTGGATTCAGCCAGGACATTAATGGGTGCCATGATCCTTTCACTCATGTCTCACTGTACTACCTGGTAGGAGCAGCAGGAGAAACAGTTATGAGACTGCTAGAGTCTTCATATAATGAAGCCAATGCGATGCCATCACTGTAGGCTACTGTGAGTATTTAGACTTGTGTCTTGTGTACCATTACCTTGTGTACCATTACCTTGTTTATCTTCATTAGGAAAACATTCTGAATCAACAAGACTGACTCCCATATAAGATGGTACTGCACCCTTTTAGACCCTGTAGCTTTCTGTGTTCCATTAAATATAAGAAAATATCTGATTTATACTTAAAAATGCAAAATACAGAGCATACTATTAGAGTATATAAGTCACTTAAAAGAAACAGAATTCATTTGGGAACTGCCACAAAAGTAGTGCTGGATCTTTAAGGGTTAAACTGAAAAATATGCAATAAGCTTCTTAACTGGGTCTATACACCATACATTCTGTTCTATTATATCATACCATACTCATCAACAATTCTCTCAACAATTTATCACATATACTCATGGTGCTCACATGGGGTCTGTGATGTATTAGTGCAATTTAATTTGCATTATTTGTTGTATGTTGTTCATCTAATTTGCTCAGTGCTTTTCTGACTCTCCATTTAGGCTTTAATTGTGAACTGCTGAGGGACTGCAGCTGAACATCAGCCTCAGGCTAACTCTGTTACAGCGCATCTGATGCCAACATTTAGGATTGCATTGTACATGGTCCAAATGCATTCAACACACTCTGCCTCTTCAGAACTGCAGTCCCACCCTTTCTGATTCATGGGACATAACTCTGGATCAAGTATGATTGGGTGTCAAGGGTGACAGACTAATCATTTTCAATCCCATTTGACTTGTGAAGCTTTGTACAAAACCAAGTTACAATCAGAAAACAGTAAAAGTAAGACAAAATTTATAATTATCACATAATACAAGCTTAACTTTTCCTCTTATGTGTCTTGTTCAGTGAGTTTTTGATGTAGAGAAATAAAATTTGATAAACAGATAACTTTATTCATCCCACAGTGGGTAATTCTGTTAACAGTCTGTGATATGGTTTCAGTGGATCCTAGAACAGTATACATAAAAAAAACCAACACACAGACATTGACATTTCAGACATCATCAACACACACGCACGCACACACGCACGCACACACGCACACACACACACACACGTCGTGTCAGTATGAGCACCTTAATGCAATCATGAGTACAAATGTGTGCAGCAGCATATAACATCTTAGAGAGAAAAAGGAAGTATGAGTAAGTAAACAGGCACCCTACAACCTGAACTTATTCAGCAGCCTTATGACAGAGGGAGTAAGTGAGTTTGTGTATCCGTTTGTTCTCCTCTGTCATTGGTCTTTTATTTCATGACATTATTCATGACCTGCACTCTGCTCAAACTGTTAGCTTGTCTTAGATATATGCTCATTTAGGTGCTTGTTATTTGACTTGTGGTTTGTTTTCCAAAAATTATTCTTCTAGCTGATGTTTGTCTTGTTATGTGGACGTGTTTGACGTGCATATTGCATGCAAGTGTCATGCAGTATTACCATGGCAACACAGATGGAACAGTGTTTATATGTGATCCATGTCACCAAACACCAAAATGGATGAAAGCTTGGCACATTTTACTTTGAAATAAAGCTCAGTGGTGCAGAACCAGAAGCAGCAGGGCTTTGGGTTTCTGTACTTTTGAGGACAAAAGTCCTACACCGTGTAGGGCTGCAAGATTTTTCCTCTACAAAGTTGATTTCTGGGTAAAACTACAAAAGACAATAGGTGTCAGCACATCATTTTTGTAAGCAGCTGATGCAACACACTGCTTCCAAATCTATGATGGTATCATGGAATCTCTGAAAATTCTGTGATGGGCCCACAGGAGTGATACCAATTTAATTCATTTTGGGGTATCTGTGCATAGATGAAGGACCCAGGACACACTGGAGGGATTATATCCCTACGCTGGCCTGGGAACCCCTAGTGATTCCCCTGGAGCTGGTGGGTGTGGCTGTGGACAGGGCTGTCTGGGCTACTCTGCTGAGGCTGTTGCCCAGACGACCCGGACCCAGATCAGAAGAAGACAGTACGGTACAGATCCGAGTGTGGACAACGTAAGATGAGTGAACCTCATTCAGCTATATTTGAATCCGAATCCGTGTGTGGACCACAGCTTACATTGGTATAATTACTGCGGCCCTTCACAGATTTAAGGTCCGTGGTCATTACACGAACTTCTGTGAAAGACCACTCTCACAGTTAGGAGGAGGAGCCTAAGGTAACCTGGAGGTGTGGCCTTGACACATAAGAGAGATGAAATTGATTTGACAATTTCCCTTTCTTAAAAATCGTCGTAATAAAAAAAATAATCAGATTTTGATTAAAAATCAATTAATTGCGCAGCCTTACTACTTTTACATGTTGGTGTTGCCCTGAGCTCCTCCCACAGTCACTGAATTTACTGCTAACATTTCATCACAGTAATCCCCACTTTCTTAAATTGTTTAAGAAATAATTTATGTTTTGCTACTGCTGCCTTTACAAAGCATGTATATCTGTTTTCACAATGAACTATGAGCCTTTCACTTCTACATGAATCAAAATGTATAATGTGAGATTTCAATCAATCTGACAATCACAGCTCAGTACACATGAGGAAGTGTAACATTTTCTGGACTGGAGGTTAGGTACATGCATAAAAGCATACTGGTTCACATTATACAGAAGGATTCAAAAGGACATGCTGACATTTTATATGGCATCTTTTTCCCAAATACAAAATAATATGATAATGTAGGGATGCAACACTTGGCTGAGGGTTTACATTCTATGTTACCAGGTTTCCTCATCTAGCCTGGATCCATTAATATCAACAAACTAGACACTAACAGCTTCAATTACAGTAGAAGCAATGACTGAGGCTCTCGGCAGCTGATGTGCTGTCTCACCAGACTGACATTTCTCATTTTTACTTTCTCGGTCATCACGGTCACAATCATATATAGCTGTTGGGAATCCGCCTAAACACACTTGAAGGAATTTCAGTCAAAGAGAAGGTCAATGATGTTTTCAGATCAAACCGATAGGCCTTGTGTTCGGACAAATGAACCGTCAGTGATTTACATTAACCTTTGGAAACAGAGGAAGAAGGAAGATCTCATCTCCAGGACAGGATTTCTCTTCAAAGTATATCAACAGAGAGATACAGGTTCAGGAGTTGAGCTTTATCTTTTCTTTCTCTCCTGAACAAACTTCTACAGTGACTGAGGGTTCAATCTTCTTCTGCAATGACGCCAGACTGGATCAGCTGTTATCTGCTGCTTTCCCATCAGGCCTTGCAGCAGATTCTCTCAGGGACATTTCTGATGGCTATCAACACCCCAACCGTCCTTACATAAAGCCCTTCTCTTATGACCAGCTTCCTGTCCATGTGATGCTATCGGTGAATCGTCTCCTGCGTTATTACACCCTTCATATTAAAGCTGTGTGGGATGTATGATTATAATAAAAGAGTAGACTGTAACAAAGCAGAATTAATTTGACTCGTTGCTGAACATATCACTGTCTGTTGTATTTGCTGATCTCCTGTTTTTGATACGAGTGGCTACCAAGAGAGAGCTATGGTTTATTTTCTCAGAATATTTGAGATGTAGAAGTCTTTTGGAAATGTTCCGTCATGTTACCGTTGAGAGGCTGCCAACAGCTGTATTTTAACTCCAGCCTCTGTAAACCAGAAACACAGAAGAAGAAGAGGAGGAGGAACTGCTAACAGTCTGTGGGTTCAGAGAGGTTATGAATATAAAAGGCATGTGAGTGACGTGAGTTTCCCTTGACCTCTCATCCCAGTGAGAGAGAGAAACGGGACCCTTACCCCCGAGTCTACACCAAACCAAACCAAACGTGACCCTTTCTGAGTAGGTTAACCTCACTGTGAAATGAAAGTGTGATAGCTTCTCTGAAAAACCATCAATTAAGTCTTCACACAATACACAGCCTATCTTCTAATAATAACCATAAAGTAGAAGCACTTATCATTTCAAGTTTTATACTTGTCATTTCTTAACTTCCCAAGGACAAGGAATTACACTTCCCTCTTTACTGTGTCAGAACAATTTATTCTAACATAACGGAACATAAATATATATGAAGTGATGTGAAATAAGTTGAATATATTACCTATAACTAGACTTAGCCAGGCCTCTGGGGGGAAAGTGGCAACTCACCCCCACTGTACACAGGGGAGCTGCTGACGTCAACTGAGGATATAGTTGGGCATTGCAGGGCACATGACGGTGACTGGTTTGGTCGCACATGCAACCAGAATTTTGATGGTGCGACTATATTTTGAATCACGGTCGCACAGTGCGCCCATCAAAAATCAAGACCTGCGCTGCATAATGGCTGCAGGACTAAGCCTTAGGCTGAAAATAAACAATCTCGAAGCCCTGTTCGCTGACATGACTGTGCTTTGCTCGCTGACTGTAATGCTAGACCCCAATCCCCGCCCCCTCACGTGCGCTGGCGGCAGAAACAAGAGATCAAATAAGCGATTGAAAAGAGAACAATCACCCTGCGGCAGCTGCCTGTGCCACTCCCCCGACAGCGTCCTGTGAGCCCAGTTCTGGTAAAAATGAAAGTAGTCCAGCAAGTTTTGCGGGGTCACTGAAATAAATGTTTTTCTTCTCAAAACAGCATGTGTTCAAGAGTGATTTATTTGCATCACCAAACCAATATCCACGAAAAAGTCACACATCGTAATCACTTAGCCCTACCTTCTCTTTGTATCTCTGTGCGCTGCCGCAAGATGACAGTTAGTCTACCTGTTTCACTGCTGAAAAAAGTTGTTGTCTAGTGCGCAGCAGTCAGCAGCATGACAGCACACTGATAGTAAATGAGAGAAAGTAGAGCCAAGTGGTTACAAGGTGTGTCTCTGGGTCGGGGAGGAAGTCCTGCCTCAGGTGGAGGAGGTCAAATATGTAGGGATCTTATTCACATGTGGGGGTAGGATGGAGCGGATGTCGACAGTCAGATTGGGGCGGCATCTGCAGTGATGTGGACGCTAAACTGGTCTGTTATGGTGAAGAGGGAGCTAAGCTGGAAGGCAAAGGTTGAGCTAAGTTCCAACTATCACCTATGATCATGAGGTCTGGGTAATGAATGAGGTCATGGGCACAAGCGGATGAAATTAGTTTCCTTCACAGGGTGGCCAGGCTCAGCCTTAGAGGTAGGGGGAGGAGTTTGGACATCCGGTAGAGACTTGGAGTAGAGCTGCTGCTCCTCCATGTCGAGAGGAACCAGTTCAAATGGTCAAGCCTTTAGTGAGGACACCTCCTGGACACCTCCCTGGGGAGGTGTTGTGGGCACGTCCGTCTGGGAGGAGACCTCAGGGCTGACCCAGGACATGTTGGGGGGGATTATATCTCTGGGCTGGCCAGGGAACACCTCAGGATTCCCCCAGAAGAGCTGGTAGAAGTGGCTGAGGAGAGGACTGTCTGGGTTTCTGATGTCCAATAATCATCATTTCTGATCTTTGTTGAATTGTACAATGAACATAATTTTTTGTACATCCTGGTGGGAAACAGGATAATTATTCTAAATCGTGATTATCAAGTTTATCAGAGATAACAGAGATAGATTGACAATACCTTGCTGATTGGATGAGATTTGGTAATGATTCAGTGTATTGAATATGGAATAGCAGAAAACTTTGAAAAGCTGCCAAATTCACCTCATCATCAGCTTGTCTGCCACAGTGTATTTGCCTCAAAGAGAGGTTTAGCAATGGGTTTTGATTTTCTTTCAACTGCCTGTGCACAATTTCTAAGTATTGATTGTTTTTCTTTTGTGTTTTATTCAAGAAAAAAAAACCCTGTTCAACCCAGAAAGAATGGAACCACAACAACATTGTTGTTCTTCAAGTGTGTGTTGAATAGGACTGAAAATACTGAAATTTCAGCTGACAAATGGTTAGAAACAGACATGGTCTATTTGTCATAGACTTCAATAGAGCCTGAAAGTCAAACAACAAATCTGCTTTCAGTGGATAAATCAATGAGAGATAAACGTGTCACCTGCCACGCTGACAATAACGTTCGAGTCTCAAATGTCAAGTGTTTTTCATTTGTGTCTGAAATGGAAGTGCAAAACTCAACAGCTCAGGTAGTTACTTGGGAAATATGCTCATCACAGGTCTTTAAATACAAAAATAAATGGTTCTGATCAACCGCAGAGAAAAACACAGCTATTACACAGAACTCCAGTAAAATGCCAAATGATAATTTACAACCCCCGCTAACGGCCCACACATGAAAAACACAAAGAACACTCTAAATACCACACACCAGAGCAGAAAATGACACAGGATGGACTCACTCTGTTCAGCAAGTCGATTTCCTCCTTCAGTTTCCCAATAAGGTCGTCTTTGTCCTGATGAGCCTTCAGCAGCCGAGCGTTCTCCTGACGCTCTCTGGCCAGTTCCTGAAAACACACATTAACCAACATGTTTACATGAATTCCAAAGTCCTTGCCCCATTTGTAATCAGTGAACTTTTTGGTGAACATATGATACAATGCTCACATTACTTTGCATAGTATCAGTACAATACCACAGTGTCTATGTGAGGAAGAAGCTGCTCAGAAGACATTGACATTGAGTAGCATTATGCCCTGGGTATGGACTGAAGGAATAAAAACCTAACAATCTATATTAATGTTGTTCTCAGGAAGGGAGTTTACACATCAGGAAGTAGCTCTGAGGGGAAGCACTTCTCTTTATTCAAAAGAGCCAGATTAGAAGCGTTTGATTAGGATATTTCAGTGAACATGCATTCAGCTGAGAAACACTCCAGATGAACCTGAATATGTTGAAATAACACACTTTATTCCGCCTGGTTCTAAAATAACACCAGGACCTCCAGTTTTATACCAGGTTTCTGTTAAATATAATGCAGACAAGCGTGAAACAGTTTCCATGGAAACATGTACAGTGAAAGGCACAGTGTATAATGTAGACACCATAAATATGCTCAACATTGAAAACTACTTGTTACAGGTAATCTAAGTTAGAGAAAACACATATTACACTGAACTGAACTTGGGCTGCATGATTAATCGATTTTAAATTGAAAACAGATTATTGAAATTAGGACAATGTTTATAAAAGGGTAATCATCAAATTGAATTTTATCGCTCTCATGCCTCTGGGCTACCGTAGGTTCCTCCTCCTAACTGTGAGACTGGTGTCCACAGTCTTTGGTCTCTACACACCAGTATAAAAATGTTTTCTACGGAAAGTGAGAAGTACGGCTTTGAAGTTTTTGATGAAGACCAAACCTTTCCTTGCTGTAAACTCTGCCTGAAAGTGATATCAGTCAAAGACAGCTGCACAACCAACTTATTTCAGCACCTTAAAGATCATCAAACAGTGGGAGCAGAGCGTTGTATTCCAGGCTATACACGCAAACGACATGCTAACTTCATTGTCTTTGTAGTTTTACTTAGAAATCAAAATCGGGAAGTCGTGGAAAAACACAATAAAAATCGGGATTTTATTTTTGGCCAAAATTGTGCAGCCCTACACTGACAAATGTTTTTACCTGACATTGGCAATTTTGGTGATTTGCTGTACAATACATTTTAACAAATGTGCATACACATAAACCCAAAGGGGGCGCTGTTCTGAACAGTGTGCTAAAATCCACTCACTGGGCCACAGTGGACCATGCCTGTTGTCTTATCAGTTAATAGTACATGCATTTATCTTGACAAACACAAAATTATTTATTTACATTTATTAAAGCGACACTAAACAATAATGTGATTTTTTAAGGCCATGAACATAAATACTGGTGATATTATGCATAAAAATTGAAAAATACAAAAAGCTTTGCATTTTCTTGGTAACAACAGTTCAACTCATGTTAAAATCTTCTCTATGCCCTCCACCTTGATGAAGAATTGAACATTTACAAGCACACATCATTACATTTCTAAAAAAGAAATAGATGTTAACACCTCTGATCAGAAGAGTCCAGACCACCAGTCCTTCAGTCAGCATCTCCTAAATCTCATTAAATTTTTCAAAAGATCAACCTGAAGCCGTTATATTAGTGTGTTCTGACCTACTGCAGTGGCAATTTTAAGTTTTATGAGTAAAACTGCTGTCAACCAGTGACCTTTGATCAGTAGGTTTGAATCTAAAGCATGTATGAAAACACCATGGTGATAAAACATAAACAAAAATGACTTTTTTGTTGTTGAGTTATGGTAGGTTAAGGCGCTTGAGATTTCTGGGGCAGTATTGTACAATTGCATGAAAAAGCCCCCACAAATAAAGCATGCATGGACATGGATACCGATTTTTTTTTTTTTTATTCAGTCCTCTGTATGGTGGTAGGATACAAAAACCCTTTGAAAGCCTGATGTGGTTCTGCATCTGTGATTGTCCTGCAGATGAACATGAACTACTGATACCTCACATCCACACCTGGACATGCAGACAATAATCACCTTCATTTAAGGTCTTACAAACTTTGAAGCAATACTCAGAATTCTGCTGTGGGTGGAGTTGGAGATAAACTAACCCTTTCATCAGAGCTCATAATAACTGCTCAATCAGCAGGAGGAGGTGTGTACAAGCAGCTTTCTACCCCTTTCACTGATCACCCTTTCATTTCCCTGTTGTTTCTGTGAATTAGTGTGTGTGTTTTAGAAGATGGGAGCAAAAATTGTATTTAGAACCATAAAAACCAAGGCAGATAAAAACTGGACATACTAGGTGAAGTGTCCCAACTGTATACAAATCTACCTGTTGATCTCTGAAGCTCAGTACTCACTACCACACATCTTTATTGGTACTCATTTTATTATTTTATTGTACTTTCTGAGCTGTGAGGCTCAGCATACAGCCATATGTCAAAGTATTTAGACACCAAAAAAACAACATCAAACCACCCAAATACAGTGAATCCACAGTAATCAGGGGTTAAACAGCCACCAGTGAGAAGCAGACAGTTTCGTAGTGATCAGTGTTTTTATTGGGCTGCTGACAGCTGAATGACCCAGCACCGTCAGAGAAGACACAAACACTGACATGATTATTTTGCTATTTGAGCTAAAAAATTTGAGAACCGAGTCTGGTGGGAATAAATATTTAAGACTTCTCAACAAACAACGCTCAGTGGGTCAAAAACTGAAAATGTAGAAACACAATATGGACAGGAATATTGGGACACATCAGATGCATGTGGATATGATGTGTATAAATCTAGGACTTTCCATTCCTGGTGATTTTATCTGTTTGTTCTTTTCTCTTTCTTCCAGCTGGTTGAAGCAGATGGCCGCCTTCCCGGAGCCTGGTTCTGTCAGAGGTTTTTTGTTCTGTAAGGTTTTCCTCCTCACTGTCACCTCTGGCTTACTCCCAGAGGATGTACTGTGTTTTCTCTGTGTGGAATGAGTGGGACTAAACAAGTGTTTACTTCCTCCTGTTCCCATTTGAATATGTAGAGACTATATTTGTTGTTTTCTATTTGTATTTGATTTTTCTTCTATTTATTGATTAATTGATTAGTAGATTGAATTCTTACGTTACTCTTCCTGCATGTTTGAGAAAGAATATTAAATTACAAAGTCTCTTTAAGGCCTTGATCTCAACTTTTGCCTTAAGTGAATCGTACTTGTAATCTTCCGTTTATCCGGGTCTGGGTCGCGGGGGCAGCAGCTTCAGCAGAGTAGCCCAGACAGTCCTCTCCTAAGCCACTTCCACCAGCTCTTCCGGGGGAATCCCGAGGTGTTCCCAGGACAGTCGAGAGATATAATCCTTTTGGTGTGTCCTGGGTCGGCCCTGAGGTCTCCTCCCCAACAGACATGCCCACAACACCTCCCCAGGGAGGCTTCCTCACTACATGCCTGAACCACCTCAACTGGATCCTCTCGACATGGAGGAGCAGTGGTTCTAGTCAGAGTTCATCCCGGATGTCCAAACTCCTCCCCCCATCTCTAAGGCTGAGTCCAGACACCCTGTGAAGGAAACTCATTTTGGCCGCTTGTACCCATGACCTCATTCTTTCGGTCATTACCCAGAGTTCATGACCATAGGTGAGAGTCTGAAAATAGATTGACTGGTCAATCGAGAGCTTTACCTTTCGGGTTAGCTCCTTCTTTACCACAACAGACCGGTTTAACGTCTGCATCACTGCAAGTTAAACACGTATTACTATTGGTACTATATGCATAAAACTGAATTGAACAGACTTCAAATGTTTGTGTCCTTTCTTGTCAATAATGACAATAAATGTCAATCAATCAATAATACTTTTTAGTTTACCGCCTGCTTTTTCTTCCTATAAAATAAAACAGATAGTTATTTGTGGTTTAAAATAATAATTCAGTCAGAATGTGAAAAATATTTCAGAAATCATGAGAGAAAAAAATGTAACATAATTTTACTGATAAAAACACACACTCTGAAACATATCGTAAGTGTAACAATTGTGACAAAATGATTCCTGAAAACAAAATTTCAATTTCAATCATATTAATCTCAACATAAAACTGACATGTCAATAGCATTTTATTAGCCCCACCTGGATTAGTAATCAAACACCTGAATTCCCAGTACTTTTATATGCATGTTTTCACTGGTGCCCCTCTCATTCACCTGAACTGCCTGCTGACCTCTGGGGAGTAGGCGTTTATGTGGGAAATTTTTGTTGAGAATCACAAACAAATATGTGTAGTGTAAGGAGTGTCTCTCCTCTAGAAAAGTAGTATTAGAAAATGTGCACAGTAACAAAAAGTAAATTCACCAAATGTGATGAAAAACATGTTAGATTAAAGCCACTGAAGCCACAACTGTACAAACAACTGACATTTGATTCTGAATTGAGTCTCTTTAGTGACAGCAGTGCAGGGTTGAGACTCTGTCAGGAGCGAGTAGGAAGAAAAGACCTATCTGGACTGTAAAAGGTCATCTCTGCAATAACAATGAGGATAATTTCTGTGAGGGCTAAGCTGCTGTTTCTGGTCAAAAAAAAAAAAAAAACTGAAGTCAGGCAGTTGCTGAAAAGACTCAAAGTGGAAATTCATTTGAAAAAAGACCCGCAGAGGGAGGCTTTCAGACAGTCAAAGGAGTTGTGGGTGGACTAGTATATGGTAGTGACAGATCAGAATGGCAGAACTATTCAGCCAGGTTCCTTTTTACATCTTCATAGCATAAAGCGCAGAATTATATAAAGCCTATCGATTGTTAAAGAAGCAGAAAATCCACTGACTGATGGACCAATATTTTGTTTCAACTTTGCTTATTCACCATTGCTAGGATGATTTGATGGCAGAAGGGGTGAAAACTCAAGACAATAATGTTAATGTAATGACAAAACAGGTATTGAAAGTGGCTGATTTCTTAATTATGTGTAACTCTAAGCCTTAATAATTGGGATTGGTATCATTAAGATTTTATCAATGCCACTACTGCTTATTAATCTAGTAATTTAATTGTAATCTTACTGTTTCATTTTTGAGGTTAAGCTTCACATTGTGACAGCAATTATTTGCTCAATTTTCTCATTTTCACAGTAGGCCTATGTAATTAGCATATAATTAATATTCTTTAGTAGGACAGTGTAATACATTGTCACTCTGATAGACTCCCCCTTTTTAGATAGTAAATGTAAAAGAAACACTTGTATAATTCACTTCCAAATTTTAACTATGACATGAAATGCAGGGTTTTCTTCTTCATCAGTATTTTAACAGTGTAGTACGTTTCCTGCAGCCCCCAGCCTGTTAAATGTTCCTAAACCTGAACACTGGCCATTGTCACTTGGATGTCTGTGTGTTTGAGTTGTGTTCAAGTATGTGACCTGATGTGTCTTATTTGAATTAAAGAGAATAAAAAGAAAACAAACATGCATCACAAATGATTGTCTAGCGAGCTGATATTATTTTATATATTACACAATTCTAATTAGAGTAGAGAGTTAGTATGCAAATTTTACAAAATGACTTTTGCGAAACCAGTTGTTTTAAAGGAAAATAAATACTGTGCAACCTGGCTGTAAACATGTTTATTTTTGTTTTACATTTGGATATTTTAACATGAATATCTATAAAAACTAACTCCATTTTGGACATTTTTTATGTGGAGGAATTGCAGATTTTACTTCCGCTTTCAACCACTTTATAACGACAAACACATCATTAAATTGGAGCTTAACTTATTTTGTTTGTATTAGTAGATGTTTACATTAAGTTCATACCGTCTAACCCTGCACTAAAGGGATGATCAGATGTGGGTCTACCTTCTCCAGCTCTTCCATCCTTTTCTCCAGATTTCCTTGTGCAGCAGCCCCTCCATCTCTGCCGTGACGGTTGTGTCGTTGTCTGCTGTTTCCACCCACTTCCTCCTCAGATCCTGGTCCTGAAGAGCTGTTTCAAACACATACAAACTACTTTACTTACTACACTTTTTCCTTTTCAGCGCACTCACTAATGGTTTCAAACTGATGTTTGAAGGCATGAATCATACCCACATTATTACATTTCAAGAAGGTGACACATCCATCTACAAAACAACAGGTGAGACCATCCTTCCCCCGTTTGCCCTTTCAATTAGATGTGCATTATTAAAAGCCCTCTGCCTTTTATTCCATTAATGGAGAAAAGGCCACTGAGGATTTGAAACTTCGGTGCAAAAATGATTCTGATTAAAAAACTATTTACATATTAAAACTTCAAACAGGTTCAAGACTGGCACCAGAAATGTATGCATCACTGGTTTAAGCTTATGGAAATAAAGGGGAAAAAAGGGTTCATATGCAGCTCAACCAGAACATTAAACTTATCTTCTATTCACTTCCTCACTGCTTAGAGACTGATTTTGAAGCAGCTGGGAAAGGAAATTCATGTGCAGTTCATTTTCTTACAAACTGTATTTCTGTAATTACTTATCTTGGAAACTTGGAATGAGTTGTTGGAATCAAATCACTATTACTGAGTCAGTCACAAATATAATGTCTTTTTACAAAATGAACTCCAATTCTGTTCAAAACCTGCTAAATGTACCTGTTCCTTTCTTATAGGTCTGACATCACAGAGGTAGTGCTGAACGATGAAACTATCAGTCAAAAGATATAATTTTACTGTGATATGTCAATCTGACATAGATATGAAAAATATTAATTTTCAATGAAATATATGGAAAAACTCAACAGAAAGTCTAAAAGCTAATGTGGACTCCACGTCCATATAAAGGGACATTAACTGAATAAAAATCAGACTTTTACTGCTGCTGGCTGCCTCATTTTACAAAATATGAGCTCTTCACAGTGTCCTTGTACTGTAGCACTAAATACTTTCTGTGCATTTCAAAGATGTCTACTTCTATGTTCATGGACTGTAATTCATAGTGATTAAAAACATCTATCTAATCAATCAACACACCTTGAAAAATATTTTTGTTAATTTTCATAATAACCTCATACAACCTGAAGGCATACATATGGTCTTTTATAACACAGTGAATGTTGTGTTATAATGTTATCTCGATCAGTGACACAGTACAAATATAAACCTTGACATGTAAAGAAGTTCTGTCTCTGTGTTTTCTTTCTATTTTATCCAACTCAGTCATTCTTTTCTTGTTAGTTTTGAGACTTCGGTGCCATTTGTCACACACAGGCAGAGGGAGTATTTCTTGACATTTACAGAACCAACAGCTTACGCTCGCCTTTTGTCACTGAGAGTGCAACACTGCTGTGGCCATCGCTTTTGATCAAGAAGGAGTCCTTGAAACGTCGCCCTTGTGCTCACCTACGCCGAGATAAAGTGCATTTCATTTGTCTCTCTCATTGTGGCTCCTCAAGGCAACTCTCCTTTTGCCATTGTGGGCTTACCCACACACAGCACACACGTGTACTTTACGAAACGTGACAGTAAACACACCATTTTACTGTGATTCCCAGAAAGGTACCCAATACTAAACAATGACATGGTTTGTGTGTAACAAGTATGTTGTTGTGTGTAGAAAGTTATCTTCTTGGCCACACAGACACACACATACGAGAACTCTAGGTGCCCAGCAGGTTTTGAAACCAAGCCTAAACATCCATGGCCTCAATACTAAATATCATACCGTGGCCCATTAGCACCCTGCAGGATGAGGACTGAGGGAGAGAGAATCTTAGCCAATCACGCACTCCTGGGAGTCTCAGCAGGTAGGAAGGAGAAAGCACAGACAGCAGAGCCAATAACAGCACCATGTACAACA
This sequence comes from Maxillicosta whitleyi, assembly GCA_029822895.1. Lineage (NCBI taxonomy): Eukaryota > Metazoa > Chordata > Actinopteri > Perciformes > Neosebastidae > Maxillicosta > Maxillicosta whitleyi. The sequence continues at coordinate 11,092,391 of JAPSES010000120.1, read as the reverse complement.
ATGTCTCAGAACACGCTCAAGTGTCAATGCTGAATAAATCAAATATATACTTGAAACAACACATGGTGACTCATCCATCTGAGTTGCACCCGACCCAGCTCTAATATATGCCACTCCTCCATCTGTCGACACATCAACTTAATGCTAGGTTACACCAACAAGAGATAACCAAATCTAAAAGTAGTTCTAATAATCACAGTTCTACAAAACCAGAACCCATGTAAGCAAATTCACACTGGATATTAAGCAGACCTGTGTTGCACAAACTAATCTCAATCTAACAAATCCAAATTTATTAACCAAAATCAAAGATGGGCTAACAAATATTGAGATACAAATGTATTTATTCATTTACCAAACAAATAAGTTTCTCAGGTAACTTATTTATGACCAGCAGAGAATGTCCAATTGCTCCTTTATAGAAAATTGTGTTTGTTTATTTGAATTAATAGAGCAATAGGGTCAGATAAAAGATGACAGCTGCTTCTGTGTTCCTGTTCAGTCCTTTAACAGTTTTGTGAGTGAACTGGAAATTTAGCAGCTCCATAAAACTAAGTAGAATTCGTCTCAACTCTCATCTAAAGAAAAACCTAAATGTATTATATATATATATATATATACACATTACATATATATCATTTCCATTCTTTATTTCTGTAACTCATTGGACCTGTAAAGAGTGGTGTTAATGTAATCCTTCTGAAATTTAACAGAAAAGAGTCAGTATCTTCCTGGTATTGAAATGGTTCAACTTTGGTATGATGTCAGTGCAGAAGGATTAATGTACAGACAGTGCATCACACTTTAAAAATAACAACACATAAGACGCTCTGTGGGAAGAAGGGATCAATTGTGCAGAGGAGTCTCTTCTACCAGGACACAAAAAGATAAAGTGCATGTGGGTTGGATAGGGATTTAGTGAGTGACAGGTACGTCTACAGTTACCATATAAGACATCTTGTGCCGTCCAGCCCACCTGGTGGGCTACCCACTGCAGAACAGCGGAGCGTCCAAGTGTAGCCAGGCCAGATGATGAGAGCAGCAGCTATAATTATATGTCCAGATTGAATGTCAGCTGGTGAACTTGGCTATTGAAACTGGTCACAACTTCACAAATACCACAGAATAAACACACACTGGACAGAGACTCAGAGGACTTCAGTACAAGTAAAGTTGATTTGTGTGTTGTTTTTCTCTGTGTTGTTTGTGTATTGTAAGGGTGAATTCCTAGGTAGCAGAAACTATATGTATTATATTCGAGCACAAAACTGTTGTTGGGTAAAAACAAATGACCATAAAACATGTATTTAAAAAAAATAATTTCAGTGTTATGTAAAACAAAAACAAATAAATAAAAATCCTTAAGTAAGAGTGTTTCTTGCAGTCAAAATTGGTATATTTAAGACACCCCTTGAATGGGATGAATTCAAGAAAACTCTAAGAGTGTTTTTTTTAAGAATTAAAATGTCTTCACTCCAATGGCTGAGTCATAATAAAAAAAATCACTTTTGACATCAAGCCTTTGTCTGAGAGTCAAAACAAATGAATAAGTGGCTTACAGTTATCTTAGGTTACATTCAGACTGCAGGCAAATCAGCCAAAATCTGATTTTTTTTTGCTCATATGGGACCTGTATCCAATCTGTTAAAGACAGTTTGAACAGCACAAATCACATTTTTTCAAATCCAACCCAGGCCACTTTCATATGTGGTCCTAAATCTGATATGTATCTGATATGTTGCTTCTGTCTGAGCAGCTAGGTCGCATTTATCCGACCTTTACGTCATCGAAATGCGACAAACATCACAATTCTGCATCCAAGGAGGAGGAGCACAGGGAACAACATATTTAGTTCTGTATTACATTAATATTTCTTATGCGCATGTGGGTCACTTCTGGGTCACATTCAGTTCATACTCAAAACTGACAGAAGCCGCATTTAACGTGTAATATGAACGAGCACACAGAAAAATTGGATTTCACCAAAAAATCTGAATTGCGGATGAAGACCAGCTGTTTGAATGTAGTATTAAAACATTAACCAGAGCTCTGGGTGTAGCACAGTAGGAGATGTGACTGTGTGAGACTTAGTCTGCATATATAAGAAGTGGACAGAGTTACTGTGCGTTTGGGTGTGGGTGGGGTTGAGGGGGGCTGCAGGAGCATGACGAATCAGATCCATCTGTGAAGAGTCATGGGTGAGCTAATGCTAAATGCTAGCTTATCGATGTGTAACTTTCTAACCACAATACAACCAAATACACTGCTGTGCAAAAGTCTTAGCCAGCCTTTAGCTTTGTTGTTTTTGAATGATTGTGTGTCTTTATTTCTACCAAAATTTGTAAAAATGCACAATTGTTTTTAATATTGCAAATGGAAGATGCATGAAATACTGACTTGACCTGGAGAAGCTGTTTAGCTCAGATTGTTTTCTTTGTGTGTGTTTCATTACTGTGAACATTATTTGGCATCTTTGTTGTTAGAAATAAAAACAAACTTATTACAACCCTGCAAAGACAATAATGCTAACAGGTACCTAGGAGCTTTGCACTATAGTACTATATGTTTAATTCAATAAAATGATGCTCAGACCTGATGAACACCATGAATGTTGACTGTTATTTCAGAGGGAAGTTCAATGGGATTATGGCCTTTTGGAGCAACTTCTAAAGGCTGTAATTGCATTTTAAATTTTGTGCTACCTTCACTTTGGAGCTGAAGTCCTTGTCTCTTCTGACTGTTTACCATTAGATGAAATGTGCTGTTTGTTTGGGTCCAGGCAATCTCAGGTTCATATCATTTAATTTTGTTTCCTTTCTCTCTTCACTTGTCATATCTCCCATCACAGCAGAAAAAATGGCAAGAACAAAAACTAAAAACACAACTTCTTGTAAAGGTTGTTTAAAGAAAGATTCTGAAGGCTATGACCAAACCAAACCTGGCTATGTTAACCCCTAGCCCATTTTCAACGATAATAAATTAGATTTATATAGTGCTTTTCTATGAATGCATATACAAAGCACACATAGTGGATCCATTACTCACTCACTCTGGTGGTGGTAAACTACACATATAGCTGCAGCTGCTCTGGGGCAGGCTGATAGAAGCATGACTTACAATTCACACCTGCATTCCCTCATACATCAGTGTGGGTAGTGGGAGGCAAGGACACAACAGCACATGACTAGGGCAGAGCAGGATTCAAACTGCCAACCCTTTGCTTATTGAATGACCTGCTCTACCTCCTGAGCCATGGCTGCCCCCCCCGCCCCCATATACCTTTCAGACATTTCAACTATAAACCTTTCAGACCAAAAACTGCAATTTATTGTGCCAACACTATTTGACAGCTACAAAAGTGGATTCTGCAGATTGTATCCTGTGGACTACAGTCACTATTCTTGAAACATAAAAATGTGAAAGCAATAGCACAAGACGCACACGTGACAGGGTTTACTGAACGTTTAGGGGAAGCCCTGCTGTTGTAAATACAGATCTGGATGGTTTCTCACCCCAGATTCTGTTGTTGCACATAACTTATGACATTAAAGCAGATAAGGACCTCACCTCTTATGGCGACCAGATCGTGGAGTATCCTGAAACAAAAAAAGCAACAAATGTAAGTAAATGAAAGGTAAGAGTATAAAAAAGTACATCATCAATGTTTCATAGATAAGGTCTGTTAAGTCTCATCTAAAAAAGAAATCAGTCCAAAGACAGAGTAGCTATCAGAATGAGTTTTTTTTGGTATCATCTTTGTGTGCATTTGCCCTGGGTTGTGTTCGCTCACTAAAGAGGAACAACACAAGATTCCATCTACAGGATAAGAGAAATCTATCAGGAGCAACATTTATAGAAAGCCTTAAGGTTGTGTATGAGCGCTTGTGAATTGCAGCTGCTGAGCTGATGTATAGATGGGCTTTGTTGCAGTTAATAGTACAGCAAGACACTCACAGCCTCAAGTTAAAGAAGGCAAGCTTGTTTTGTAAGGTACATGTTTATCTTCTTTTGCCACTATTGTATGATCCAAAGGTTGTTTAGATCTATACAGCTTCAATAAAGCCCCCATTGGTAAAACAGCACCTCTTCTAAAAAACATTAGACGTGTCAGAGCTGCTGTGAGATGAATACACATCTTTTATTTCCTTAGGTCTTGTGCAGAGAAGAGTGCTGTGTTTGATTGAGGAGCCTTGAATCTGCTACAATCTATCAGAGAACTTGGCTTTAGTGTGTGAAGGGAAATGTTGTGCCGAGTCTTAGCATGCATCAGCCGCTCTCTCAGTGACATATCATCCATTAGGGGTGAATGAAATCCTGACAATCATCTCTTCCTTGGGCTCAGGCCGGGATGGATTTACAAAGATGGAGGATGGTGAGAAGAGGACATGTACTAATACTTGATATGTGCATATAGACCACTTATAGAGCACTTTGATGAATTTCCTTTCAGACATATTCATAGAATTTCACACATGCATAAGGTTCAAGAGCTTCAGTTAACAGTGACTATATTTTGTATTTAATGCTGAATCCATTAGGTTTTCTGATTAAAAGAAGAAAAAGTTTAGGAACTGGGTTCTTCTATGAAACTGGTCCCTAAAAAGAGGACAGAGGGGCTAAAAATTCAAACCAGATGTAGACTAATGTTATGAAGCAAGTTTGGAAGCACTTTGGGTCTATTTTA
>JAPSES010000120.1:11065593-11080583 GCA_029822895.1 Maxillicosta whitleyi | reverse complement strand
GTCTACAATACATTTATCAAATGTTCCCTTCATGGCAAACTAAGATAAACATTTAGACCCCATGTTGGTTCATAACAAGTTGCTATTAGTTGAACAAGTATGTTTCCTAAAACCACAGCTCTAAATAAAACAGGTGAACGTTTCTTATAGACATTTTCTTCTTTTACCCAAATTGTCATTAACTCAAAACATGGTTCAGTTTCTACAGCAACCTCTCTCAGGGTTTTTACAGGTTTCTACAAGTTACACTTTAGACTTTTTAAGACCTTTTTAAGACTATTTAGAATATAATTTAATGCCTATTTTGCAACCATACTGGCAAAAAAAAAAAAGAATTTAGGAAAATGTATGTATTTACTCTAATGTCTTGACTCCCATCATTCACAGTTATTTCTCACCAGGGGCTGCAAAGTTAGTGATAACAATTCCTAATTTCAATATAAATTGTCAGGTTGGAACTGAGTACTTTCTTACCTACCATATCAAATTTAATCCCTTTTAAAGACTTTTTAAGGTATTGAATGCAGATTTGTAAATTCAAGACTTAACACTTTTTAAGACCCAACGGGAAGCCTGCTCTCTACAAATGCATGTTCTCATTGTGATGTTGATGTTTACCTACCAACACTAGTCACCATCTAGTTTAGTTATAAGTATGAGAACTATAAATCCAAGTCATATTTTTTTAAAATTTGGCATCATCAAAGTCTGACATTTAAGAAACCAGCAAAAGTGTGGTAGTTTTACTTTTAAAATGCCTTTAACAACTACTCAAATATCAAAATGCAATGCTGTACTTTAATCATTGCAGCTCTGTTTGCTTTTTAATTTCACTGTAACCCATGCTGTTAGTTGAATGTAGAATGGATGTTTGGTGGAATCAATCATTCTGGTGGCTATGGATGTGTGCATACTGGATTCTATCACTGCAATCCTTTTAAAAACCAGTTTTCTATGTGGCTCAGAGAAATTTGCAACACAGGCAATATAGCGAGCTGTGTAAAAAGCAAGCGTTAGACCTTAAATAACCCTTTTCCGTGCTCTAAACAGGCTTACTACAGCCCCACGCTGTGCTTCTGACTTTCGGCAGTCCATAACAGTTGTGCAGCTGTGACCCATCGGCATGCAGACAAACAGACCTTTTTGACCCAGACTAGTTTACTGAGGACTTTATTGACGCCGCTGGAACTGCATGGGCTTTACCCGGCTGAATATTAATCACCATATCAATCTGAAGAACAGCAGTATTTTGCCTGTCAATTCTAGGAGCAAACAGTCATTATCAGTTCAAATTTGCATCTAGTTGTGGATGAGTTTTGAGGTGCTAAGTGAATGCATAAAAAAAATAAATAAAGATTTGCAGGTAAGACATGACTTAATGAATAAAACAACAGATGAATATGACAAACAGTGTAAAAGTGTGAACTTCCTAATGGATCAAACTCACAATGTTCAATCAAATAAAATTGTTCAAATGATTGTTTAATAACAGTATTTTGCTTTTGATTTTTGATAAATACTGAGGCACTGGGTCTTTATGCATTACAAGTGAGTCTGACATTATAATAGAAAAAATGCTGTTTGGAAAATCTTCTTCCTGTATCTTACACAACATCCGACTGAAGAAAAAAGTCTACATAAGGTCAAAGATGGGTGCATGCAAGTCTAAGATATTTGCCTTTAAAACTAAAATCCCTCCACAGACTATTTTTCTGCTTCTTCCAGGTATAATAAACAGTCATGTCATCCCAGGAAACTGAGAGTCGGGTGAACTTTCCTGCAGGAGGTCTTTATATTTTTTGTGTATTTGTTCAAACCTACTCATGTCTGAATAAAAGATACAGCTTGTTGTTACAGTGCCATTAGCCTGTCGGCTGTTTGCTTAGTCCAGTGAGTTTTTTTTTTGTTGTCTAAATTGCATTATCATAATGATGAATCCAGTACACATGCACCCCATTAGAGGACAGGCGAGGGGAGAATCAGTAGCTGTGGAGGATTGAATGAAAAAAACCATGGCAGCGATGTTACATGAGCGGCTGTAAGAAAGACATCTGATAAATAAGGTTGTGATCTGCTGAGCAACACAAATATTCTGCCTTCCTGACAAGCCAGAACTGACACTCATCCTCTTAATACATGACAGTGAGTAATAGCAGCTTTCTTCCTTGGTGAGGACAAGAGCTTTGGGCTGTCTTTACAGAGGTACAGTCAGATAGTTTTAACATCTGTGTCCCAACCACAAACCAAGACGGTTGTAACTCAACCCAGAGAGAGACGTCGTAGGCAGGCTGGTGGTGACGGCTGTTAGAGTGTTTATCCCAGTCGCCTCTCCACAGTCCTGCATCCCAGTAATGAATCCTATTCCTCCAAACCAACAGTAATACCAGGGTGCCTGCTGTGTGCCGTACAGAGGCAGCAGGGGAAGTGGTGCTGTGTTTTGTCTAAACCCTAATCTTGTTTTTGTACCCCTGTGCTGGCATGTGCACGCCTTCCTTCCTGTCATGATTTTTTTTTTAGACACATAACAAAGCCCGACCTCATCTGACAGACCCACCACTCCCAGAACAACAGTGTGCCAGTCATGTTCAGACACTTTAACTCTTCATATGTTTCTATCTGCATGTGTAGAAGAACAAAATGCTTGAGGTATCCAAATGCTTTGAATTTTTCAGTTATTGAAACACAGGCAAGGCTTAGAAAACCACACAAGCGGCTAAAATCATTCAGAGCAGAGAAAAGACGATGAAGAGCCAGGAGACAGAAAGTGCACTGGGGTAGCTTCCAACATCCTGCTGTCTTCAATGTGGCACTTTATCCCTTTAACCTCATCCTCCCTTTTCTCTGTGCACTGGAATATGTTTTTAAAAACACTTTGTTGTTGTTTTTTTTTAATTCTCAGTCTGTGAATACAAAGTGGCTTAATGATTGACCAGTTCCTACAATTAAAATACAAAGCTGTCATTTTATCATAAGAAATACACATTAAAGAATAATATTTAAAGATTAATACTGATATTATTATAATATTGGAAGCACCTATTGTTCTGTATATTTCCTGTGCACCTTGTATCTGCAAGTGCTAGGCTATATGCTATGTTTATGTCCTCTATTGTAAGGTCGCTTTGGATAAAAGCGTCAGCCAAATGTAATGTAATGTAAAGTAATGTAATATTGATATTTATAGACATAATGAAGACAAAGAGTTGTTTACTAGAATTTAATAAAGGACAATAATAACTATCATATTTTTTTTCCCCTTTTATGCTTTCTAAACAAGACAACCACATGGGGCAGATTTGATTTTAAATAACTAAATGATACAGTCTACTGCTGACATATACTGTACAAATGGTTTACTGATGACAGGCATCAATAGATGAAGAGGGTGCATTAAAAGACTGTCAGTGAAACTGTGGAAAAATACATGAAAATCCTGATTAAACTTGACATTCAAATTCATTTCTTTTATCCAGCAGTTTTTAATGCAGCTACATGGACTAGTGTGAAATGTTTAGAACTTGTTTTTGAGAGTCTATAAAGTACCACAAACCATTCAATACTCACATTTTCCTAAACAACATAATCATCACACTGTCATTTTGCAGGACATACAATAACTTTCAGCTACACATGCAGATAAATAATCTGTAAAAATAGATTTTTCCATATCTGAGTTTACCACTATTACTGATTGAGCTGAGCCTTTGTTATCTCTTCAAACAGTGTATGAACAGTCACAGAAGAATCACTTCAATACACAACTGGGTAGATATTTGTAGTTAAATGGAGATGGATACAAAGGATATCTTGTTGTACTTCACAGACTGAGTAAGTCCTTATCTTCTGAGCAGTTTTATCAGCAGACAACAGTGTGACTCCCAGCTGTGAACTATGGCCAATAGCCTCTACTTCTACTCAATATTTAATTTAGCAGTTTCTGGTATCAGGTGCTTCACAAATTCACCCATAGCATAATACTAAAAGGGTTGATGTGAACAGCGAAGCATTTTACATCTTGGCCTTGTTCTACCTCGCCACCTGGCATACACTGAACATATCTGTTTGGCAGTGAAGAAAAAAGCTCAGGCTTAGAGCTTTTGTGTTAGCAAAGCCTTCACATGATGGACACCAAGACATAGAAGAGAAGTCCTTGGCCATTGTGGAGTGATGACAGTTGAGGAGCAGAAATCTGTCCTGCCTCCCTGTTGATTAGGTTTATCTAACGAGGATGAGGTGAAACACTGAGCCAAGTGCCATTCAGTCCTTGCAGTTTTTCAGCTAAGCCATCGTGTTTTTTGGCGGCACACGTTGGGTTTTCTTGGCTGAGGCCTCATGCTCATTCAGGGCTCCAACAACTCTGGGGCTGTTCAGGTTTCATAGACCTATCAAAAGAACCACAGACATGCTGGGCAGGAGGGCGGCCAGGTCCACAGCATCCAGGAAGCTACAAAAGTGGCAGGGGCAAACCACAGTGCAAATGGCTTTCACACATTGTGGATAACACTACTGCCCAAAGAAAGACAGTGACCTAGCGATGGGTAATCTATGTGCAAAATACCCTACCAAATATTTTCTAGGTTCGTATTGCATTTTTATTAAGTCACAGTGCACTTCCAAGACTTTGGAAACACCTAATCTTTTTAGTTTTAGAGACTCGTCTATATTCATATTCAACATACTACATAACTCAACAAAATGATTATTTGTTTTGACCAAACAAATATAGGAATGAACACATATTGGTGTAAAAAGCTTCATGTTCATCAAACTGTCACTTTATGCAGTGACAACAGATTCAGGATTAAATGAATGGAGTCATGATTCATGTCATTTCACAAGTTATAAGTTTGAAGAGTGGGCTAATTAATTATACAAGTGAAAAACAATTTTAAAAAACCTGTTTGATGGTTCAGTATTGATGCGGTTCACTACATAAAGCATGACTACTATTCTGTACTTCAACACCAGCTTCACCATCCAACAAAACAAAGAACTGAAAGATACATCCAAGCTCTGTAAAGGTTATTAGGGAAGTAAACAGAAAGCTGCAGTGTTATCTATTATGGGATGGCCTGCCTAGGCACTCGACCTAAATACTACTGAGCTGCTGCTGAACTGGTTCACAAGACCACAAAGTAACCAACCTAGAACACCTTTGGAAAGTTTTACAACATGCATGGCAAAGTGTTTCAGCTGAATGTTTGGAGAAACAGACTGGGTAACAATAGTACGTAAAACTTAATAACTGCTAAAAATAAAGCGCAACTATTTCTGTACCCATATGTGTATATCTCCATGTGGATTTAATTAGACAAATGGGTAATAGACTTCCATTGGGTAATTTCTAAGGTAATTAACATGCTTCTCATTTCTTAAACAACCATCAGTTTGATAGCGATAACAACTGGACAATGTTTCAATGGAAAATGATCATGTGTGACGAGTCCAGACCGACACTGTACCAGAGCACTGGGTGCAAGTAATTACCCATAATACCTAGTCCCTACAGTACAAACCTGTAGTGGTGGTGTCTAGGATTGGTAGAGGTGGTGTCTTTGATCTATGAGGATTGATTCAGTTGGTCAGGTCTAGGTTCAAGAACATTATGTGTTCATAAATTGGAAGTAATGGGAAAATGCAGAAAAAAATGCAGTGACATCATTACATAAGCTTACTGAAATGATGCCATGGTTAATGCATACCATAATCACATAAATGCTAAATAATGCTGAGAATAAATATTAGAGCAAAATCCTTTTTTTGGGCTAGGCTGTATATTTGCTTGGTCAAAATCAATTTTCATGCCATTACTGTCAAGCAACAATAATGCTTCTGTCTTCAGTAATCTGACCAGTTTTAACCAGACTGACTTCATGTAGGCCATTCCATTTAAGTAAAGGTCAAACTTTACTTTGTCTCCATCTTAGCAATTTCTGCATGCAAATTAGGTTGCGTTGGTAAGGTAGTATGTTCATATGATAAACATTCAGAATAACTGCTTTTTGATTTCCTATATTTCTATTCCAAACTATTCTGTGCTGTGTATAAACATTAGGGCTGCAACTAATGACAATTTAATAATCGATGAATCTGAAGATTATTTTAATAACTAATCAATTCATCGGATGAACAAAAAAGACACAATTGTCAAAGATCGGTATTTAAGCCAAAGCAATATAAGCTGCAGACAAGACAGACAAGCCCGCTACCTAGACTTGTTATGGCTAGAGACTAGTAAGCTATAATCTTCAACCAGCTCCAGTTGTTAATGTTAGCCTGGTGGCCTGATAAACAAAGATGGATGAAAATGCTACAATTATGACAATAGAGTCTAACTAGCTGATGGGCAAATCACAACGCGTAGGCTATCTTAAGCTAGGTTTATGTTCCCAGTGGTCATAGCAGCTCTGTTTCCCCGTAATGTAGCGTGCTGTAGGATTTTGGCCTTTTTTCATCATATTCAAGTTTTGTTACATTAATAGCACACTATGTTTTGGGCCAATGGGCTGCTGTGCCCACCAGGAATATCATGTAAAGCCTTAAAAATGTGTCCTGGCATCCTAAGCCTCAACCATACTGCTGTGTTTTCTTCTGCTACACTACACAGCATGTGGCCATGCCTCAATACTAATGTGCTAAAGACCCAATGAATCGACTGCCGAATTCATTGCCAAGTCTTAAAATTCTATTTGGATTGATTTAATTGATTTCTTCTTGCAGTACTAGTCAACATTTTATCATTAATGAAGGTGGAAACAACTCCCAATACCCCTTGCTCCTTTGATTAGTCATCTACCACTAACTCTTTTGTTTTTGTTTTGACTCAAAGATCTAGGCTGTGTAAGACTCGATGCTTGTACTCACTTGGCATCAGTCTACAAAGCCAGATTTTCCTGTTTTACAGTGATCCTGAAAACCAGAGCACATAGGCGATACATGCAAGGATAATCATTGTGTAACAGAGCAAATTATCTCCTGCTCCTTGTTAAGGGGTTGCGGTGTCTTTAGTACACCCAGATGTAGCTGTTATATCTCAGAACCAGATCGTGTTCACATGTCTGACTACAAAGTGTGTGTATGTTTGTTTATTCTTTTTTAGATGTCAGATATGTCATTATTTATACTTTATATGACCATCTAAACATTCTACCTGAGGATATGGTCTTGCTTTTACAATATCTTTTCACTTAAAAATGTCAAATATGTGGTTAACAAACAGAATCCAAACCAGAAATGTTTATTTAACATCCACAGATGTGCGACCTACACCGAAACCCAACATCCTCGCAGGCACGACACAAACCAGTAAAATCAAAGCAGTTGATACCTGTTGATTATAAAGACAGCTGAAACTCTGGAGTGCGTTTCTGAGTCACTGTTGGGCAGTTGCAGAGTAGTAGCAGCCTGAGGGCACCTGATGGCAGTGCTAAACCACCCCGTTCCCTGACCATCACCTGTACCAGACACTCACTATAATAAAAGGTTTGTGGTTATCGCCTGTTAAACACAACTGGCCTGTAGACAGTAGAAGCCTGGCCCAAGGAGTTCCATTTCCCCAATCCAGGTGTGAGGATGTTTATTACCTCACCTCAAAACCAGTAACGTATGATGGCATGACATCAAGAACCTCATCTGGACAAATATTAGAGTCCATTAAATGGAGGATTTACAGGCTCATCTTGGACAGGTTTGTTTGATACATGGCCAAGACAATGTACAACAAATGCCCTTTAGAAACAGCAAATGTCTGGCACCAATTTAAAGCTAATTTGCAGATAAAAAAAAAAGTCCTAGAAGGAATAGATCAGAGCCATTAGGGGATGCTGTCTCTTTCAAAATGGGCACTGGACAAATTTTACATTTAATAAGATAGTACACAAAAACACTGGTCCATTTGAGACGTCAGAGCATTTGGTTATTGTGGTTCAAACAGAGCCTTGATCCAGTCATTAGAGAAGAATGGCTTGTAAAACCTCCTGAGATTGTTTCCTTCACTGTCATTTTAAAGAGTCTGACATGTTGTAGAGGAATTTAAGCCCAAATCACAGTCCAATTAAAGAGATAATGTCTTGTAGCGGCAAAACAAATACCTCTGGCAAGCTGCATACTCAACAGCTTCCCAACAGGTCACAATGCAATTAATTACATAGATAGAACATCTTACCAGGCAAAGGCTTTCTTAAAAATCTAATTTAGGAATAGGATTACATTGCTTTACAGAAAATAAAAATTGCTCTTTGTTTTCTTGAGTGTGGATCACAAAGGATTTACTTTTGTATTTTTATAAGAAAAGATGTTTAGCAGTCCAACATTTGACATTGTCATTGTTCCTTTTGACCCTCACATGGCACCAACATTAGGTCCCTTCTCTGCTGTATAGAGATCACTACAATCTTCAAACTTCAGGTCTGTCAGGGTCCTGTCCATCCTGCCAGAGACCAGCTACAATGCACTGTCCATAACCCAGGTCCTCCACACAGTTCAGGAAGTGCACAGGGACATCATGCCAAACCTGGCCAAGTTGGCAGCCGCTGTTCTGCCAGTATCAACAACAGGTATGTCACTGAGTACACATTTCTGGCTTGTCATTCAAATTTGATTTCTGTGTTTTTACTAATTGGTAAAATGAGTGTGATACAGGGTTCACTTCATTGTTGCTAATATATCAAGGACAATAGGTAATTGTTGGTAATCTATTTTTACTGTTTTTATGACATTTGACATACTTTTCCAGATTGGGAGAGAGAGTTCTCCACCATGAAGAGGGTGAAGACCCCCCCTAAGAAGCAGGCTCAAGGAGGAGACACTCAACAACCTCCTCATGATCTTCGTGGAGGGTCCCCCAGCTGAGGAGTTCAACTTCAACGCAGCCTGTGACAGCTGGGGGAGGACAGCAAAGAGGAGACTGAATGTCACCTCCTAAAGGGGCATAATAAAATAATAAAGCATTCCTTCTCTGTTATTGGTTGTGTCTTGATTTTGATGATCTTATATCTACGACAAGGTGCTTTGTGGAGGTAACACACTGACTGCCAAGATGCTGAAAGGTATAAACTTTCTACCTACATACAAAAATTCCCCTTCTGGTAGCCTTAAAATGGCCAATTCTTTGCTCAATTTTTTTTTTTTTTTTGCCTGGAAAATATGGAATTAGACGTAACATTGCATTTTAACGGCTCCTTATGATTATGTTCTCAGGTTTGCACCTGATGTTGCATGATAAATGTAGCTGCACCCATATGTGGAATTCAGAGTTGAGCCCAGTTATAAGCCAAAGGAACAGTCATTCCAAACAAGCAACCAACTGAGTACCATCTACCTACCGCACAGCGCAGCAGGAGAGGGGCCTCTGGGACTACTGTAGCCATGATTGACGTGGCTTAAAAAGAAAAACAATGACTGCAAAACACAGGGAATACTTCTATTTAAAGCTCATGTTTGCCAGCCTATTCACCATTCCTGCTTTTCATTTCTATTCATGATAACTCCTGTTGACAGAGCACCATTCTGGAGCAAAAAGGGAAAGGGAAAAGAGAAAGCTACCCAGTGGACACTCGAAAAATAATTTACAGCCAAAATACAACAGGGCTGACACCTTCAGAGTCACAATAACAGGAATGGTGACATGAAAATAAATAGTGGTTTCACCATTTATGTTCTTAACATGCAAGGCAGGCATTTAAATACATTCCTAAACCATTTGGTACCAATTAAGAAACAGATGAAGACAAAAGTATGTGTTGTTTACACATGTCCAATGCTCCAAGACAAATACAAAATGTGCAAACACCTCACTAATCCTGCTTGTAAAAGTGAGGCATCCATCCACATGGACTAGAAGCAGGTGTGAAGTGCATAAACTGACTGAACCAATTAGTAAAATCAATCAGTCTATTTTTTTTCATCAATTTGAAGGAGTGGGATGTAGCCAAAATACTGTGACAAATTAGAACTTTCACAAATTGTCTTTTGGAACATCTTCACAACCATGTTTCTAAACCACTCATGGTGAAACAGGTCTGTCATGCTGGTATATTTAGTTATACTGAACTTGTTTATGCAGTACAGTGATCTGTTCCACACCGGAACCTGCAAAACCAATCTTTTCCTTATCACTGAGGTAACACGTTCTTTGGTGTTATTTCTACAAAGGCTGTTGCTGCTGATTGTTCTGGTAAAGTCATCACATGTAGGCATCTCCCAAGAAACAGTATCAGGGATATAGTCATTTTTACAGCATTCAAAAACAAACACGTATTATATTAATTTGAGATATCGCCCTGTCATGAATGCCATAATAAGTACAACAGGATATACATCTAGGCAACCATAAATAAATGGCAGTATTCAGAGATTTGAACCATGTTAGTTGATTACTTCAGATTGAAGTGTTTACTTCTTTATGTGATTAGTTTCCATCACTAAAGAAACCCAGCAATAACCAGGTTTCTTGGGTTCATAACTGAGGACAGCAGGAAAATAATCTTTAGCACTCAATGCCAGAGGACTGTGCACACATAATAGGAATAATCACTTGCAAAAGAAAAAAAATTAATGAAAAATAAGAGCTGAGGAGAACTGTAGGAGTTCAGTTTTCTCAGATGAATCAAT
Source organism: Maxillicosta whitleyi (assembly GCA_029822895.1). Classification (NCBI taxonomy): domain Eukaryota; kingdom Metazoa; phylum Chordata; class Actinopteri; order Perciformes; family Neosebastidae; genus Maxillicosta; species Maxillicosta whitleyi. The sequence continues at coordinate 11,069,972 of JAPSES010000120.1, read as the reverse complement.
ATGAAAATTAAAAACAGCCACAGTAGCACTGGTGCACATGACTATAAGTAAGTCTACTTCTGGAGGAAAGGGTAATCAGTCAAAAAAAACAAAAAAAAAAACACAAGTAGCAGCGAGCGGCGAGCCAGGTTCCAATATCACAGGAATTTCAATGAACTGTGAGTTGATCCCCAGAGCCACAGCAGTGGGACACTCATCAGGTTTCTGTGGGTTTTCTTTGGCAGGTTAAGCCACATTCTCTCCAGAGTCGGCTCTTCTTGCCAGCAGAGATGAGTAGCAGACACTTAGGAAAATAACCTTTTTTTCCCCCTGTGCAGCTGCTGAACATGAAAATTACATCTGCTGGAATGATTAAACCTGTGTGGTCACTGACCGCTCAGGCCAAAGCAGAGCCGCTGCCTCCTGTTGCAGATGTTCATGTAAGTACAATGCAGAGGACTACCAATGATTGTAAAAATGACTGGAGGAGAGAGCCAAACCTACAAGATAATGTTGACTTTGCAATAAGGGGAACACATGGTGTGAGATTAATATGACAAGACAGGCAGCTGGTCTGTGAGCAGAACCAGTGTTCAATAAGTGAAGAGATATCATCTAAGGCCTGACAATAAACAGACTTAGACAGCAGTCTCATTTCACTGGCAGGTAAAGTCTTATCTTATTTCACCAGACACATATCAAAACACAAGACAGCAAAGATACAGCAGAGGGGATGAAAGTGACTTACTTTTCTTGCACACTGGTGGGCTTGGTGCTGCATGGTGTACCCTTAAGCTGATGATACAAAAGATGTTCAACCAAGATTGGCATTTAACCAACTCCAGATATAATCACCAAAACAAACACATTCACCCCTCTTTTTCTCTATTTGTCTCCTTGCTGTGGTTGGATGCTCCGGTCCAAGTTAGGGGTGATGGAAGGGGCTCATAAAACGGCCTTTAGGCAGTTCAGATGGGGTACCTCCTACCATACAGTGCATTATCCATCATCAGCTGCTCTAATTACAAATTACAGTCTAATTCATGGATGTACTTAGGAAAGATGGATGGCCCTGAAGGCGGTCAGACAGATGCTACAAACTTTCTCTCCATATACATCTGTCTATTTAATCACATGAAACGGTTGGTGCCAACTCCATTTTTTGAGAATTACTATGAGATACAGTTCAAATATCTAAAGCTTGTTAGGTGAACCTGTGAGCTTTCCTTACATTAGTAATCTTCAGAGTTTACTAATATTGTAGTTGAATGGATTTAGCTCAGTGAGCTCTGGTACATTGATACATTGAATCTTTTTCAAACACGTTAAACTCCCTTTTTCAATGGTAAATAAAACATTCAACTAAGTGTGTCATTGGGTCCTCCACAATGTAGAATACTTCACAATAGAGGAAAGTTAAACTTGTCAAATGTCCTTAACACATCATATACATATACAGAATGTATTGCTTTATATACTTTTTAATTGTTTGGAACAAATAGATATGCTAAATACCAGTGGTGGGCCAGCAGCACGGCTTTCTCTTCTAGCTGAAACACTATCAGACACACTGACCTACATTTACACCTAAATTGTAATATGTGTTCCATGAAATTGTATTAATTTATTCCCTTTAGACTATTTTCTTCATTTCTTAGCATTTCTCTTGGCTGTACTGCTCCCAGTACATGTATGTGGATGTAAGATATTTTATCCAATCAGATTTCAGTCTCTATGTGTTTCCAGGGTTAATCTAATCTGCCCTGGACCTTCAGACTCAGTAGTGAAAGCTCATGTAACTTAAACTCTATAGCATCAGGACTCTTTTTTTAACCAGTCACATTTCAGTTTCACCTCACAGGGTCAGCCCCCAATGTCATCAGCATTTATCCTTCCTCTGGTAAAACCAAAACTATTACTTGATATAAGTTTAGCATTATTCTTTTTGATTCATGCCAATGAAGCTCATTTAATTGAATTCAACTGTTAATTAGGTAGAATCTTTTACACCCACAGCGGCTGATGGAGAAGAAAATGATTTGGTCTGGAACATACTTTTCATTCATTTTCAAGACAGACGTCTGAGACAAGGTGGACATCCTGTTTTATATGGTTACATTATTCTAATACAGAATGAGTAGTAGTTTCAATCATCTTTTGTTTTCAATTCATGTAACCACAAAACAATCAATTATACTAATAAAATGTCCCCAACGCTGAGAGAGAAAAAAAAAAAAATCAACCTGCTTTTATTCAAAGGGATTTATTTTGAGAGGATGTACATAATATCTATTCTTTTTGACAATGGCTGTTAATGATGCTACAAAATCTTATTATTTTTATTACTCATTGTGACTGTAACATGTTCACCCTACAATGAAAAAATTTTAAAATAATAAACTGATGCAAATACTTAGACAAACCACATGCCAAAGCTGTCCATACTGACTTTAATCTCCTGCAGTTAAGCACTGACTTGTATATGATTTTCAGGTTCTGGTCCATTAGGCCTACAAGAAGACAGATAGTATAGAATAGTTATATGTGAATCAAACTGTGTTACCATGGGCATACACACAGATACACTCAAACTGGAGTTTTTACAAATGTTCATATTAGAAGGCACTTTTAAAAATCTCCTATTTGGGGAAAGGAAACTACAATGTGGAAAATGTTGCTCCTAAGATTTTCTAACATATTTTTCTCCAAGAGTTTTCTCTTACTGTCCACAAACTTAAATCTGCTCCAAGGGTGAAGTAATTTTTCCAGTGAATTTCTTAAAAAAAACAACTTGAATTTAATTTTGACTAAAAACCTGCCTAGAATTTGCATACTGGAACTGGGACACAGCAAAATTTTCCTGCCCAAAATAAACATGTGGCGCGGCATTACTGGAAGCTCTTCAACAATGAGTGAGGAGATTTGATAAAGGGAGAAGTTAAATGGGGTAAGCTACAGTACATGATGTGTGTGTGTGTGTGTGTGTAGCCTGTGATTATGTTATGTAATTTCCACTGGAGGTAACAATGCTTTTCCTCTTACTATGCCAGAGACTCTCTCTCCCTCTCTCTTTCCCTCTCCACTGCAATTACATCCTTCCGGGCATTAATGGGGTCAAAACGGGCCCTTATCTTTTTGGGGCAGGGGTCTGCTTTTGCATACAGGGTGACTTTGCACATGCCCTGCTTCCTCATTCCTCAAGGGCAAGAACACATCGAGGGAACTACAAGCTGCCATCTGCTCTCCTCAAAGCAAACACTTTGGACCTGCAGTCAACACTGCAATTCCAACCATAAAACGGTTGTTAAGTGGATTTCCCTGTGGACAAAATGAAGTTTGGACCATAGAGGCTAAAAAAAGAAAAAAAAAGCCTGGAAACTTAGCTCAAATTTCCTTGATCTCTCAGCATGTTTTACCTTCTTGTGCTCTGCGAATTTAATGACAACAAACAAATGAATATATTTGATATTGGAATAACAAACTGCAACTGCACAAAGTGACATATTACAGAGGATATGCTTTGTAATGAACATGTTCTAAACACTGTAGAACTGTGATAATGAATGTCCACATGCACCAAAGCTTCCCTAAGTGGATGAAAATGTGTGGTTTTAGTTATTAATAATTACAGGTGTTAAACATACATCCAATGACTGAGAATAAAGTCATTCTAATGTGTTGGGCTGTGAAAAAAAGGACAAAACTAGTTAAATCACAGAGGACTTCATACGTCATTCTACATTTTTTACTTTTATACCCTGTATTTTATGTACTTGCATTCTGCAATTATACTCTGCAACTGGGTTCATGCATTAAAAAAAACAGATGAAATGGATTTTATGGCAAACATTGCAAAACCTGGAGAGAAAACACAAAGTGGTACTAACATATGAGCATTACAGAGCTTCTGTTTAATACAGTAACCCTCCCCCCCACCCCCAGACATCCACTGCTGTAAGGTTGCACTGATCTGATATTAGGATTGGATATCAGCCCCGATATCAACATTTTACCAGGTTCAGGGATCTGTAAAACCAACTGATATAAAGAGACCAATCATTCCCCTTTAAATCTTTGTGACATGGGCTATGTCATGCATGCCACGAGTTTAGTGGAGTTGTTGCAAACACCGAGAGGCAAAATGGAGCGAATGAAGGGTTCTGTGATCTGGAGGTATTTCAGCCTTACCACACCAATGAGCTCCATGGCAATTTGTAATGTTTGTAAAGTGAATGTTGCCAGGGGTGGTGGTAGCACTGCCAAATATCATAATTAACCATAGTTTTTATACTCACACACATAGTTCTTTTTATATGCATATTTATTCTATTATCTATATTCTATAGTTTTTATATGCGTACTTATTCCACCTTGTGCGTATATAGTATCCTGTATATATA
>JAPSES010000120.1:11049988-11065493 GCA_029822895.1 Maxillicosta whitleyi | reverse complement strand
TGAAGCCTGTTTGTATTATTTCTGCTGCCTGCTGAGCCAAGTGCCTCATTTCATTTTTGATGTTAAATCTGGAATGACAAATAAAGTCTGTCTAAGTCTACAACACGACAAATTTAATTAAGCACCTGCAGAAGCACCACGCAAAGGAGCACGAGGAACTCCAGCAGCTCGAGAGATCAAAAAGAGCCACGGCTGCTGGAGGTAGTACCCTGCTAATGTTGCTAGATGCCCTACAGAAACTGTAAATCAAGAATGATATTGGATTGTTATCGGCTACTGACGGACACACGAGACCCCAGCATCAGTATCAGCATCAGAACTGAAGTAGTCAGATTGATGCATCCCTACACAATGTCCCTGTTGCTCTATACAGTCGACGCACAAACATTAACAAGGCTTTGTGTTGAATTTTAACATAGAGATCCAGATGCAGCTCACATGGCACAAGGTAATTTCTGCAAATTTGATTGATACTGAGATTAGAATCTCATTTGTGGTTGTGTTTTTGCCATCTTCCAAACACTTAACTGACATGAACCCAGCATTAGAATAATTACTTTGAATTGGAACTTAAAATGAAGGTGCCTATCAAGGTAAGTGAGAAATGAGAAAGCAGCTCCTTAAAATAAAACAGTGGCTAAATTCATCTTTCTTATTAGAATTAGATTTAAGTGGAAATCAACTTTTACTGCTTTGTTCTCATACTTGGAAACCATTATCTTAGAGCAGGTGTCTCCAATCCTGGTCCTTGAGGGCTACTACTATTCTGCATGTTTTAGCTGTATCCTTCTTCCAACACACCTGACTCAAATGATGATGATCATCAAGCTCTGCAGAAGCCTGGTAATGACTGTCAGGTGTGCTGGAAGAGGGAACCATCTCAAATATGCAGGATAGTGGTCCTCGAGGACCAGTACTGGTGACCCCTGTCTTAGAGCATGGTTTAGATCATGTCAAATACAGCCCGTGGGCTAAAACTGGCCCACTAAACGGGTCTAATAAGGCCAGTGGGATACATTTTAGTTCAGGGGTCAGAAAATACTACCACAATAACCTATAAATACTAACAACTCCAAATTTTACTCTTTGTTTAACTGTAAAAAAAAGTAGCATTACAGGAAAATGTGTACATTTACAAACTATCCTTTCATAAAACATAAGAGTAATTTGAACAAATATGAACAACCTGTAATCCCTTAAGAGAAGTAGGTGGAATTTTAACAATATTCTGCCTGTTACTAAATGTTTTGTGTATTTGTGGATCCACTTTGATGTGTTACAATTGGAATTATTACATTCATTGTAATTATTTTTCTTAATAAATATCAATTTGTTCATATACTTGTCCATGTTATTCATATATTTTAAAGTATAATTTGTATATGTAAACATTTGTGTAATGGAATTTTACTTTGTTCACTTTAAAATAGAAACGTTTGGAGTTGACATTATTTATATATTGTTACGTTATTATTTTACTCTGGTGTATTTCAAATCATGTGGGACTGTATGTGAGGCCTGAACTAAAATGAGTTTGACACCCCTTGTTTAGACGTTTGACGTAATTTTTCTCAAAGATTGCCGTTGCCATGGCACTACATATCATACATAGAACAACATAGTCAGTATAATTTATCTGGGTCTAAAGGACAAAATTAACAAAATTAAAGTGGCTCAGAGTCTCCCATGTTTTAATTTAATACTTAGCAATCTCAAACTACCTGAATGAGTCTCTTTTTCAAAATATTGAATCTCATTTTCTATCTAAACCACATTTTAATGGAAAATGCTAAATTTACTGAAGTCTGACTGATATGCTCAAATGTGACACACACACACACACACACACACACACCTGTTAACCTTTTCCTTATTATGAGAATAGTATTTCTTTTGCTTGGTCTGGCTATTCTACATGGTTACTGTCAAATCCTGTGCCTGTTTTCTGGGCTGGCGTCTCTTAGTGTTAAAGCATCGGTGGCTAAACAAGGTCGACAGCGGCTCAACATTTTTAATTCACAGTTGTTTTGTGTCAAAAGGGTTGATGTCTGTTAAATTTGATTAGACAGAAACTAAAACGGGTTTTCCAAGTTAATTTGTGTTGTAAAACATGCATGTTCTCATGTGAATATTGTTTGATCCTTTTCTGAGAAACCAGTATATCCAGAGCCACAGAGGCATCTGGTGTATGTAATGGATGTATGTGATTGTAAGTGATTTATATATTAAATGACACATTTTAATTGTGTTTCACTGCTTTTGTCTGCTTTATAACCACTGTGTACTTTGTGTAATTTGTATTTTCTTTATAATTTCATGAAAAGTATATTTTATTTCAGTTTTCTACTTCTACCACAGGAAGACCACAGCTAAAAGAGAAATAGAACATCTACTGTATGTCGATCAGAAGTGTTTTACAGCAACACAGGTATAAGGCTAAAGATAAGTAACTATAATATTTGTATAATAATAGTCTAGAAAATCTTCTGTTTCAGGTAGGTTTCCAATATTCCTCACATTTGCCTTAGGTAGATCTTAAGAAAAACCCATCCATGATGTAATTTAGACTTTAACCTTACTTATCCCTGTGTCTTGGCTTTCTAGCAAATGAAGCTTTAACCTCTACCCATTCCATCATTTAATAAATAATGTGAATTATTCAGTTTAGCAGTATTATAAAGAGTTGCAGGAGCTGTGATGGCTTTTTGTTGTCAGTATTTGACTAAAACTATGCATTTTTGCATAATTTTTGGACCAACATTATGACAGCTATTCAGAAAATAGCTCAGAGCAATATGTAACACATTTACTAGTAATGAAGTCAACAAATAATTCCAGTATTGCAGTCAATATGCAATCTCCAGAGTGCATGCTGGTCCCAAGGCCAGATAAATACAGAGGGTTGTGTCAAGAAGGGAATCTGACGTAAAACTTGGGCCAAATCAACATGCAAATCTGATTCACTGTGGTGACCCCTGAAGGGAAAAGCCGAAAGGAGGAGAGCAATGAAAGCACAGAAGAATAAATGGAATAAACAGCCTCAAAGATCTCATTTCGGTTTTAGTAGATGTGTAACTATATTTAATATTTCACACAGCTAAGCAAATATTTTTAAGGATAAAACCCAAATAAAATGAGCTTCTAGCTTAAAATTTACTTTTAAGATGAGACTTTATTTATTCCAGCATGGGGAAATTTCACAAACCACTATGTTGTTTTGGGGCTTCACAACTTCTAACCACCTTAAGGCACCTAATCAGAGCCACAGCAAAAGTGAATTCTCAGTTACTTGAAACCATCCCAGCTGTAATGTAATACACACTAGTAACAATCTGCTGAAAGGAGGACAGGGAACTGGACCCGGTGCAGCATGTGACACTGGCAGCTTTGATCATCATGCGAGCAGCTCGGGGTCTGTCAGTGTGCTTTGACATTTGGAACAAGTCGGGGGCTTTTGTGTTTTGACTGCCATTTCTCTAGCTCTGATGTCTCCTTATCCGGTCAGATCACTGACAGACTCATTTCAGCCTGGACCACGTGAACCAAGAACAGGAGGCAACTCAAGACAAAGCAGAAAATGAAGATAATGAGAGAACAGGAGACTGCAGCAGGTCTTTGATGACACAAGTAAATTGCTGTTTGACCAGTTGGAACTGCTTGCTTGCAGAGGTTATCTGCCATGGAAGAATTTATAAAAGTAGTTTTTGGCAGAAGAGAAAAGAGAAAAAGTCACTTTCAACACATGTGCAATTCTCAAAAAGTGTCAGTGGATTGTGTCTTTAGTAGCAAATTTAATCAAACCCTGCACAGCTCAGCTAACACATGTTTCCTCATTGTAGACCATGGACATTTTTCATAATGTATTTTCCAGAGATAAGAATGAATGCATAGAAGTCATCAGTGATTCTTTGTAGAAATACCAAGAACAGAAAAAACATAATTAACTTATTGCAGAAAAAGCAATAAGTTCATTTGATGACTCTGCCTTGAGGAAGAAATTCAGCAACTTCAAACTGCCTCAAAATCTGCAGTCTGCTCTCTGCTGTCAATCACTCATTTCCAAATGGAAAGTAATCTGAAAAATATACTGGAGGCAAATAACATAAACCTAATGAAAAACATTATGTGCTTCAGGCTGAACCATGTGAAGTCCAAGATTCATTTCTCAAAAAAGAAATAAAGACTTTTTTTTTTTTTTTTTTTTTTAAGTGACTGGTTTTACCATTACGTCAGAAAACCAGAGCTGTAATATATTTTTTTTACTGCAGGAGTGTAAAGCACAAGCTCGGAGGAAACAATACGTTTTATGCTCCCATTCCAAATAAATCTCTGCTATGTAAAGCATGCAGCTCCTGTACAGACTGTTTTTGGACATTTAACTGTGGAGTTTATTGTCTCATAAAATACTTTTAAATAAACGCCAAAGACTTTAAAAACACCCTGCCCCTGTACTGCAGCTAGAAATCCTCACATCATGACTAAATCCAAAGATAATAACTGGTGCTGACATGTGCAGATGTTTTACAGGTTCTGGGGCAGGTGAGGAGTTTCCAAGGCTGAGGGAAAGTGGAGATGCTACTCTGTGAATACATCCCATTGTTCTTTGTGGTACAGTTCGGCCTGGATTACTGATTGTCCCAACATTCCCGTCATAGCGAAGACAGGATTGGGAAGTTAGGAGGGGGGGGTCAGTTCAGTCCTTCCTGGAAGAATGAGACAATGTGAACTTCCAGCTCCCAGACTGAAGCTTCATTATCTTTTTGTCACTGTGTAGAGAAAGAGAAACGGTTGGGACTTTTTTTGATCTGGTTTCCAAGTGCAGACAAAAGGCAGGGCGGTTGGCGAGGGCAGGGCTGCACAGTTGCATGATTAGTGTATTCCCGTCTACTCCACCCCTCCCGGTATCACAGCACAGACAGAGTGAGAGGACAAACCTACACCACCAACAACATACCCCTGTATTCCCTTCTAACTGTCTCTAAAGAACTGATTCAATCCATCACTGCATCACACAAATAAAAGAGAGGATAAAAGAAATTAAGGCTGTCTCTCCCCCCTGTGGGTACGACACACTTTTTGGTATTTGTTCTTCCTTTCCCATTAGATTACAAAAGCTAATCATTTTACTATTAGAATCTTTAATGTAGACATCTGAGGACTTGTAAAGAACATTTGATCAAAATGTATTATCGTCCTGAGACCCAGCAATGCATTTATGCCCTCTGTAGTGGACAAGAGTTTCACAGCTTGCTTAAAAAAAAAAAAAAAAATTAAAAAAAGAACACTGTATTAAAAAATGTTTAAAAATGCATCTGAAAAAACTGTTGCATCATGCTGTTTCCAATTAAGGCCATTATTTAATGTAAAATGGGGACAATGTTTACTTACTGAATCTCAGGAGGATATAAAAGCTACACACACACACACACACACAGAGACACATATAATATATATATACACAGTTACACTGCGATCCATGAACGTTATCCAGCAAATAATATCTGTGATTATAAGGGATACATCACTATTCCTTTTTGTAAAAAAAATAAAATAAATAACATCCATTCTATTGCTTTTTTTCGACATATTTCCACCTGTCAGCCGAAGGAGTTTTCAGCTAACATAGCTCAGTTTAATTAGTATGTTACAGAAGTAATGAAATGTAACATACATATGCGGACAAAAGCATTGAGACACAATGATGTCAGGTGTTTCAATGATAACAGGAGGCTGGGCTACAAAAAAAAAAAGATATACACGTTTCTTACAATAAATACATGGAGTTCTTTAGTTTACACTGTTAGTTAAATGCTTACAATATGCTTTTTAACTTAAATTTAATCATGTTATTTTTAATCACTATAATCATGTTCAATATTCTCCCTCTAAATATTTGTAATTTTTGTCATGTTCTGTGCAAAAATAATCATCAAACCTGAAGTAACCAGGACCTTTAAACATAAAGAAATATTGATTTAACATTATGGTATTTATTGGCAACTGACATTAACACTTTTATCATAATATTTCAAGCCAATGGGAACGAGATGACCTAAAGCCTGTAGGTGTGTAGATGTGCCCAATATTTTTGTCTATACAGTGTCCTTAAACTAGTTACATGATGTAAAATAATTTCTAAGTTGCTAATCTGATAGAGGAGGGAGAGAAGTTAAAATAGCTCTAAATGTAAATACGATGCGTTAATGATTCAGAAGCAACTTAAATGTAACCATACATTTTAAACACCTACACACTGTTCAAGGTGTAAGTTAATAATACATTTTTCAAAATGCTAAGGTGAACAAACAACTAAAATAACAGGCAAATTGCACAAATCAATTTGAAACAAAATATTGCTACAGTCACATTTACATTAATATATAAAACAGAATTCATCACGTCAGTATGTGACGACACTGTGGGATGATACCAGATTAAAAGAAGGTTGGGAACAACTGCCTTAGACCATACAGGTGTGTAATGATGAAGAGATAACAGTATTTTAGATCGAGGTTTGTGCATGTCACATTCTTCTGCTGAGAACCAGAAAGCATAAATCAGGACTCATCTACGTCGCCCCTTTTTGCAGAACAGTCTGCTTCTCTGCTGCATTTGTTACTCTTTTGTACCAGGTTGAATTACTACAGGTTTATCCCACTATTCCCTTTCCTTAAGTCTCGCCCGCAAGAGAGGATCACCCCAGAAATTTACAATAAACTCTGTGGGGCTTTCAGAAGCAGCCTGAAGGTCTAAGGTGAGAAAGCAGAGAGGGGGAGAGTCAGTGTGAACTCCTTCCCCTGAGCAAAGCTCTGTTTGTTATTCATGAGAACACTGGCTCAGCTCATGAGACTCTGGGAAAATTATACTGTGGATCTGGACAAATGAAGTGCTTTCTTTCCGGCGTTGGACAGAAATGGCCACCATCAGTCCTTGGACTTTTATGATCTTATGCACTGCTGTGGCTTATCTTGCCGGAAGAAGAGAAGAAGAAGAAAAGAGGGTTGGATTTGGTGAACATGTGAGTGGAGGAGGGAGATGGAAAAGAGGGAAAGCAAGAGATTGAGTGGGGGGGAATTAGTTGAGTATTTTGATAATGGATATCCTTGGAAGAAGCCCAGCCTCCTGCTCATCAGGGCATAGGGGGAAAATATGTGGAGAGGAAGAAGAAAAGGGATGAAGACAAAGAGTGCAAAGGAAAAGAATGTGCATTCAGGCTTGTCCTGTGGCAAAGCCAAGCTTGTTAAGCCTGAACATAACTGCAATAGTCAAGGCAAAGTTAAATATTAGGGCTGCTACTGATGAACATTTTTTGTCTTTTCTTCTGCATATTATACTGATTCATTCTTTAATTCAATGTTCCATTTTGCTAAAAAAAAAAAAAAAAAAAAAGTAGACAATTTTTGCTCTTTTTCAGTGTGTTCATTCACAACACAACGTGTTACTATATTATACAATGCAAAGCAAAGGTTAATGTACTCACATGCTAGAGTATAGGCTTACACCCACTCAAATGTGATAAAAATTATTATAACAAAGATGTTGAGAATACACAGTATTTATTAATAGATGTGAATCATCACTGGCCTCATGATTCTATTCAAATACAACTCGCCAAGAAATGAGTAGAAAACATGACAAGTGGAATGATCAATGCATCTCCATCACATCCACCATTTGTCCATTATTTCATCATTTAAAACAAGCACAGGCTGATCTGAAGTTCCTCTTATTGATAAATCACCTTCAAAAATCAGACGATATAAGATAGATATATAATATTAAAAAAGCATGTTCCTGTAGTACACAAATATTACATATATTTACTTGCATAATTATATACATATATATATATATATGTGCACAGCAACAAAGTTGGTTGTGTACTGGCATGTCCACACGGCAATTTATTTAAATAAAGGCAAATGTCCAACCGAGCCTAATACATTGACGATTCTTGGCATGGTGGATGAGTGGTGGTAATGGAGGCAGGAGACTACAGACTGTACCTTTGTTGCTGGACCTGGGCAGTCTTGTAGCCATGCTGCACCGATCTTGTGGAAGGTAAATGTTAACTATTACTACTTCTATTGTTATTGTTAGGCTTACAACTTACAGCAATTTCCATTTTGAGTTACTGATTACTTTAAGTGAATGTCAAAAGAAGCTAACTGTGCTGTGATAGTCAAACCATGTGTTATTAATAATGTGTAAAAGAAATTTTATATACCATCCTGCAAGCCAACGTTTCTCTCCAGTTTACGTCTCTTTGTCTGAGGAGGACGCTCTTATACCATAATTCAGGGAAAGAGTTTTCTATGATCAGCTTCTTATCAACGAAGTGATGAGAACAAACAAACAAACACTGTTTTTGGAGTACATACACATTAGCATTTTGTCGCTGGTCGATGGACAACACACTCCCTATCTAACTGTTCATTCAGGCGTTTCCACATATTAGTGCAACCATGCATGGCACAGTGTGTCCCAGAACTTTTTGGGGTTTTCTAAGATCCTTTGTTGTATAGATTTCAGGAGCTCTTTCAGTATCTGTGGTCTGATAACTGCAATATTGCTAACCGGAAATGCGCTGCAAAAACCAACAAACATGGCGGCCTCCAGGGTTCAATTGGAAAAACTTGTCTATTACATTTATTTAACTGTAAAGTTACTTTAAAGATGGTGTATCCTTATCCTTGAAATGCAGTCTATATACCTTTTCTACTTTCATTTAAAAAGTGAAAAACTATTTCTCCTTGGTGACACAGGAGATATTTGTTTCCATTGCCTGACACACAATATATGCAGTGACAGCTGATTGCACCCTCTTAATTTTTCAAGACCAAAGCTTTTTTATCTATTCTTTGAAGCATTGCTTGTGGAAAGGAAGGCAGTTCTAAGCTCACAGAGACAGCAGAAGAGCTTTGCATGCAAATTAGGAAGCTGGCTGGAAAGCATGGACATATTAATGGAAAGTAACTCTGTAACAGCACAACAGGCTCTCAAATAAGAACAAGGCACTGAGAAATGTCCATCAACCCACCTGGTAACTATGCAAACTGAAAAACAATCCAGACTGAAATTTAAATTTGTCTGTGGTATTTAGAATTATCCTTTCAAACAACTGGCAGCAGTGTTTCAAAATGGCATCTGTTGCACAACATCACATGCAGTGTAACATTATGTAAGTGATCTTGAGGTCAAATCGATCCCCATTATAAATCGTTCTGCACTGAAGCAGAGGTGATTTACTTGAAGTTTTTATTGCAGCTGTTCAGAGGAGCTGAGAAACTGCAGTATCATAGATACACAAGGGGGGGCACATACTACTGGGTGACCTCCCTCACAGTTCAACATCCTCCCTCCTGTATGCAAGTACATGCTGTCTCTTCACTTAAATCACTCCATCGGGGATAGAGGAGAGCATCAAAGTGGAGGGTGGACACTGTCTCTTCAACGACAGGTCTCCCATTAGCCCTAAGAGGAGGAGGGTGGACTACTGATGAAGATGGCTGGGAAACAGACTGCCATGTGACAGGTTCACTCCAGTTTGTAGCTCTCAGACAGAGGGAAGTGCAGAATACGTAGGGATAAGTGATCCAGTTAACATGTGCCCTTCACAGCAACCGCAGTAATGCCCATATACACACCACGACTCCCAGAAGAAACACAGATTTCAGAAACATCTGACTTACTTTAAAACTTCTTCAAAAGAATTTTCTCCACTCACTCAAGATCAATTTATTTTTCTCGTAATTTAGTCAGGTTGTGAATCACAAGTACCAGCAGAAAAAATACATAAAAACATCCTTGAACCTGCTCTAAAATAAGTCTGAATTCAACTGGCACCAGTTTCATTCATTTAAGACATTTATCTATACAGACTTGTGCCTCATATTTCATTTTACCATGTGCTTTCATGCACTTTCTACAGAAGTAACCTGTATTTGCTTCAGCCCTTTGAGAAAGCTGTTAAAATGGTTTTGAAAAGTGGTAATTATGGTTGTGTGCTTGTTCGCAGATTTGGGGTGTGCTGCAGAGTGCAGTTTGCTTGCTGAGTAACACAATACACAGATATACAGTATCGGAAACCGTTAAGCATGTTTTGCATTCCAGCAGGAGAGAGGCAAGTCTATTGTGTACTGTGGCCATTGTGTTTGTCCGCTGGCCGACACCAAAGCAGACCATGAGTCATGCTAAGCACAGTCTGAACTCTCCAGCAATGAACAGACTGGGAAAGGTTACAGCATTTTCACCACCTAGGAGTCTAGAAAATTCAAGCATGATTCACCTTTGCACCTGACACCCTCAATAACACGCACACATAAGATCTGACACAAGTGCATGAGTTTGGAAATGGAAAACTGGCCTGAAGCACAAAAGCATGGCATATGTAAACAGCATTTCCTGCTGTGAAGAAAATGTTTTGTAAATAGAAAATTCAATTCAAAATGTCAAACTAGCTCTATCTGATGTTTACCTCCTCAGAATTCATATGAATTCATCATGTGTTGAGGTCAGTAGTTTGTTTTTCTTTTCCTTTCCTCTTTTTAAACTGGATTCTATTTTGAAAATAAATATAAGCAACAGTAGTAATACACAAAATCACAACAGATGTTTCAAATGACTTAAACATGTTCATCTTCCAACAGAATGAACACCTCTCTCACTGGAGAGTAATGTGAATTAATGTATGATTTTGTGAAACCAGTGTAAATATATACAATCTAATATTTACCTGGACTAAAGCATTGTATATTATGATTACCATTGAGGGCTTTTAAACTGAAGTTGTAATTTTTGCTTTGCTTCTTTCTCTGGTAAGAATTTCAAGTTTATGCTAAAAAAAAAAAAAAAACTGCCCTGCTTTTTGACAACCAGAAAGCATCCTGTGAACATGTGGTCGTGTCTGAAAACAGAATACCCAGGGGGACACTCTCCCTCTGTCCTCTAGATAATGGCGAGCCGACAACTGTTTGCACTTGATTGTGTGACCTTTCAGGCTGACATGAGGAAGATAAATCCAGCCATGTGGACAGATCGAGCTGGTGACATTGGCCCATTCATCCTGCCCTGGACAGCTCCACGTTTGGGTACTGGACCGACGGCAAGAAAGGTGAAGAAAGAGGAAAAACACTGAGCAAGAGAAGCAAGGGCACATGGGCCACAAACACAGCTATACCTCATGTTTACTTATGAGCTTCTTGCAGCTTGAAATATTCAGAAGCAAACAAATGACTATGGATGTGTGCAGGTTCGAGGACTGATTTACTAATGAGCTGTGTGAGGTGATAGCTGAAGAGTGTAGTATTTGGATTGTGGGGAGTGGTAAAAAAAAAAGACCAAATAAAAGAGGGAAAAAATGCATGTACCCACCAGCAAAACATCATTTAAAAAAAAGATTCAGTAGAAATAGAAAAGACCACACAAAACTACAAACAGGAAATTGCTGGTGGAAAAGAGGGAGTTGCGAAAAACAATAGAAAGCAAAGCATACAATCAACCGGAGCGGCTTGTGATGAAAATCCAATCTGTCACGCTGAACTGAGAAGTTTCACTGGCTATGAATGTTTTAGCAGGCCGTCCATGCCACAGCAAAGGTTAATACCCTCGTAAGAAAGAAGACTACAAGACACCAGCGCGCAAAAAATACTGCTCTACTTTCTCTTTCTCTGAACATAGAGGCGTGACTGAAACGCATCAGTATCTTTCTGTTAAACTTTGAGGTTTGGACTGAGTTTTGTGGTCAAACAGGAGAAGAGAAAAAACACTTAGCATCAATACTGCGGCAAACTGCTACGTAGAGAGAGAGAGAGACAGGGGAGAAATTAAAGCCTACACAAATATTTAAATGTATTCAGACAAGAAAGTAAAAGTTCTTAACAACCCAAAATGTTGCCCTGGAGCCTGAATATTGCACCACTGTGATCAGCTCAGTGGGCAGTTTACAGCACAGAGCGTGGATGATGCAAAATTACAGGGCAGAGTGAACAGACCCCTAAGGAAAAAACATGGAGGTGATTACACGCTCTGTCTTGAATTCACTGAAACATCTCTAACAACTTGTTCCTCTGTGATGTTAAAAAAATCTGAGGGTTTGTTTTTCTTCTTTTTAATTACTGATACGTACAAGATACCCCGAGCAGCTTTGTCACTGTAATACAAAACTGCACCTTAAGAGGTTGTTGTGTTTTTCTAATATTTTAATATTCATGAGTCTTCAATCATCGGGTCTAATAATTACCATAACAGAGCAAACAGAGAATTGAGTGGAACAATACATGCAGGTCAGAGATCAGAGTGAACACAAATCAAAGTGTCTAGTTCCTGCTCTGCTCCTTGATCTCCTGTCTTATCATGACAGGCATCTTAAATTAATTTAATAGAGATGGCATGAGGGCAGAGAGCAAGTCTGTATAACAACAAGACATATAACACCATTTTCAGTTGCAATAAAAAACGTGAAAAAAATAAGCAATATATATTCTTTATTATCAGTCTGTCTGCCTGCAACACTGCCTGCATGCTTAAACCCACTCAGTTCATCTGGAAATGCATGTCCACAATCAGCTGGGATACTCTGGAGCTTGCTTGTGGTTCTCAAGGTAAAAAACATCTCCAGATCTGCCGGACAGACGTCACTCTAACCATAACATCTCAGGCGAAATGAAAGGAAAAAATAGCAAAGGTTAATAAGAGTCCGATGAGACTGAGATACTCATCATCAGTGCTGCAATCATCACCATCTTTTGAAGGAGGTGGAAAAGGCCAAGATGTGACGCACAGCTTGTTTATTTGTTGTTGAACAGGTCGGACACCAGATGCTCTGAGACTACAGACCAGACTGCAGAGTCGCAATACACAAAAGAGCCCAAGACTGGAAAATAGCAGCAAGAGGGGATAAGAAGTCACTGAAAGCTGAGATAAAAGTGTCTGATGTACCAAAGACAAGAGGATTCATCTATATTATAAAAGCCAAGTGTGTGTGTGTGCGTGTGTGTGTGCATGTATATGTGTGTCTGGGGATTCACACAAAATCTGTAAAGAGCTGAGTGCCGCAATTTTGGCATACTTATGTAACTTTGATCAAAGAACAGCCTAGCAAAAACAGCAAGTTGATAGAATCAATATTTTGGTAGATATAAGTAATTCTGAAATAATCATGTTACTATGGCCAGAACGCTTTGGCAGTGACTTCTGGAAAATGCGGCAAAGCATACACGTATACACAACAGCAGAAAAACGACCACATCTGGAACCGGTGGATGCTCACAGGTCAATGTGCTAGTGTTACATGTATGTTGCACTCCACGGGCTTCAGCTAGGGCACATTCTGGATGAAGACGTTCTTATTATTTTGGTTCTTGTCTCTAGTGAAGCAATGAGACATTGATCATCAAGCGCACATCTACTGACATTGTTGTTATTACTCATATCTACCTTGTGGAATTGTTGTTTACAAACCCTTAAAAGGTGAATAAAAATATATATTTTATATAGTTTGGTCTTTAAATACCTCTTTTTGGAATACAATGGAATAGAATAGAATAGAATATTGTAATTAGATAAAGTAAAATGTAGTACAACAAAATTGTGGGTGCTTCTTCACAGTAGTAATTCAACACAAAAAGATTGAAATTTTAATCTTAAACTAATAGTTAATTATTGTGACATTGCTACAAGCACATACTAAAAAACATAAGAATCAAGTAGGGGAAAAACATGAAAGCATAATGCATGTTGTCATAATATCAAGCATGCTGCTGTTAAAGGAATTATCCTCCCACCTGACCTGCAGAATATTAAAAAAAAGTCAGAAATTTTATCAAAAAAGTTATAAGGCAGATGAAATTTGGAATCATTCAATGACTCCAAATATGTGTATGCCAGCAATAGCAATAAATCAGTGTTTTTCAACCTTGGGGCCGGAACCTCATGTGGGGTTGCCTGGAATTTGAATGGAATAAAAAATATATGGCGAGTTGAGAGAGACAATCCCAATCTATAAAAGATAAACTGTGAAGCTGAAACTGAAGTACTGTGGTTCTGTCACATTTTCACTGTGGTCAGTTTCAGATGCTGCAAGTCTTTCATAATTCATAGTTTATTTATTGTTTGTTCAGTATTAATTCTCATCCTTGTAAATACAAGCTGGACTGACTGTTGATATCCTGACCAAGGAAAATAAAATTCCCTCTTTGTGCAGTAATCTGAACCTAACTTTTGAATTAAATTTGGTTTATTGTCATTGCACCTAAAACTTTTCTGCCTCCATCC
The DNA here is from genome assembly GCA_029822895.1 of Maxillicosta whitleyi. Lineage (NCBI taxonomy): Eukaryota > Metazoa > Chordata > Actinopteri > Perciformes > Neosebastidae > Maxillicosta > Maxillicosta whitleyi. The sequence continues at coordinate 11,051,219 of JAPSES010000120.1, read as the reverse complement.
ATAATAATATACATTATATAGACTAAATGTGTCTAAAATGAAAGTTTATTTGCAACATAGTATAGCAAACTATTACATGATTAAAAACAAATTAATTTTAGCAACAAAAAAAGTGTCAGCTTTGAATGCCTGGGGTCACCAGAGTTAAAATGGGGTCAGAGCTGAATAAGGTTGGGAACAACTACAATAAATCCATTATCTGTCAAGTAATAATTAGCTAGTAGTGACACAACATACTACCAGCCTTTTCCACCAATGAGACCACTGCATAGTATCCCTCCAGAGCTCTGCTGCTGTCCACTGCTCTGGCAGTTTGACATGCACAGGTTGTACAGCAGATCCAAGTGGACCTTATGAACTCCACCTCAGTGTGTAAGTGAAAGCACGAGCAGAAGCAGTAAATTCATAGTGGGTTCATGTGCCACTTGTAAATTCAGATGGCAGTTTTATTTAGTGACTGGTGCACACAGTCCAAGTCCCTCTGTGACCATATTCAAAATGATTTTACAGCAGCATTTTTTAATATCAATTAATTTAATCAATAAACTGATTCAGAGAGCCGGCTCTGTCCTAGGCTGCCCGCTGGACTCCATTGAGGAGGTGGCAGACAGAAGAACAATAAAGAATAAAGAAACTGATGTCCATCATGGACAACCCCTCCCACCCCGTGCACCACACTGTAGTGCCCTTTAGCAGCTCCTTCAGCACAAGACTGTTACACTCCCCATGCTAGAAGGAGCGCTTCCACAGATCATTCCTCCCCACAGCCATCAGATTGTAAAATGTCACTCACTGACCCCCAAATGCACAGAAATGTCATGTAAATAATGTAAATATGTCTTTTTTCTCACTTCCTGCTATTTATGTAGAACCTTTATACTGCACTTTACTGCCACACCGCTGCTGTAACTGTGAAAATTTCCCCAGGGTGGGATAAATAAAGTATATCTAATCTAATCTAAACCATACTCATTGTAAAACAGATTCTGGCTGAGGGAGGATGGTTGGCTAAATGCTCGTTTCAGACACTGACAGTAATCACGCATAATTGTGTTTGTTTGTCCGTTCGTTAGTTAGCAACATAACTGGAAAAGTTATGGACGGATTTTGATGAATTTTTCAGGATTTGTTGGCAATGGCACAAGGAACAACTCATTAACTTTTGGGGGTGATCTGGAAGAAATCCTGGATTCTGGATCACTTTGAAATTTTCATTAACATTGGGGTCAAA
>JAPSES010000120.1:11027034-11049888 GCA_029822895.1 Maxillicosta whitleyi | reverse complement strand
AACAGATGATTAAATTTTGGAGGTGATCCGGATCACTGTCTGGATCCAGGAAGTTTTTAAAGGATTCTCTATTAGTTTTCATTGGCGTTGCTGTGGTAATAATAACAAATGTCCACCAGATGGCAACTCATGTTTTCTCCTATAGTCCATGGACTTAAGAATCTTAAAATGCTGCCCAAATAAATGAGGGACTAATATTTATGGTGGTGGGGTGGGATGTTGCACTTAGCGGAGGTCTGCGCTCTCCGAGTGCTGTTCTAGTTATGTTTGTTTTTGTACGTCCAGCTCACACATGGTATTCCATCATCATATTTGTGGCAAATGAACCTGATTACTAAGAGAGCTTCACCATGTCTAAAATATTAAAATGATATGAAGGTACCATGTGAAAACACCCAAGTTAAACACTATAGTGGTAAAAGAGGCTGATGTTTGCACTAACAGGGTGTGGACAAAAATGAGAACCTGACCATAGTATTTGTCTGCATGTTGCTAGAGCACCATGTTTACTCTCCATGCTCATATCTTCACAACTGAGTGAGTTCAAGTCAGCAGATGCTGTGGTGTGGCTTTATATTCATATCACCGATAAGTTGAGACTGAAATTACTCCTTGATATTTCCTGCATACTGTAATTTTGCTTTTCAAAGGATGAACACAGTTGAATCCAAAAATTGTAGAAAGTGTTTCAAGGACCATAGTGGGAATGACATTTTGAGCTTTGCAGTATGAGATCACTCCTTCATGTCTTGTGAGCTAGTTGTCTGTGTGGCACAACACCTTGGCAAACACAACAAAGCACATGCACAACACAAGTACATGCACAAACACGAAGGCACTCCAGCTTCAAGGCATGAGCTTGATAACAGGTAGGCCATTCTCAGCTGAAGCAGGTTTCAGGCTGCTTTGTTGGAAAGAAAGCCTTAAAGATCAAGGCTTGGTGCTTTCACCAGTTTAAAGTCACATATTTATTCGATTTCAGGAGTTCAAGTACATTCCTGGGCTTTTGCACTGAGCTATGTTTTCAATACTGTGTCCTTTTGATGTGTGACTTTCTGTGGCCTATGCACAATTTTTTCAAACAGCCATGGGGGGAAAATCCTCCATATTTGTCTAATATTGAAGCAAGTCTGACTTGAGAAGAAAACTAAATCAATCTGCTGGTGTTGAAAATATTTTCTCAACAATTCGCTTCAGCCTAAATTACCACATAAATCCTCATATGTCTTGTTTTAATAAATCCCATTTGTTTTCATTCAAAGGCAAAACTTGTGCCAAGAACACCAGTGAAGCTCAGTTTGAACGTGGGGTTTTATGCAGCTCAGTTTGTGTTTGTGAAAATTAAGTTCCATGGTAAGAAATGAGAGGTGAAATTGCCAAACAAAACACTGGCAGGACTCAAAAACATCATCCTGTGAAGCCAACATTCCTCCGTCTGACTCTTTCACTTTCCTGCTTAACTGAAGCAGGAGGAAATTGGGTTTGTTCATCATTCCTCAAGTGCAGGTTGGGTTACATGTGTAAAACCGGCTTGTCTGATAACGTCGATGCTTATCAAGAGAAAACAATTTGACTCAGATCCATGGTGACATAACACACAGGAGCAGAGCGCGAATCCTACTGCACTGCAGACAAAATCCGTCTGTTGGTGTGCATTCACTCATACAAATGTAACTGAGGCTTATTGTCCCTCGTGCAATACAACAGCAGAGTGAGCACAGGACTGTTAAAACAAAGCTGGAATTTCAGGGTGGGTCACAGATAGCACTGAAAAAAAACAGGTGCTTTTATAGTGAAATTTACAGCAAAATAAGTGTGGGAGTAATTACAGAATATAAAAATTTATTCGGGAAAACGGAGCATAGATTAAAATTCAAGTAAATTTTCAATTTCTCTGTTTAAGCCTTGTTAAACTAGTGGTGCTAATGTGACCCACAGTAGGTTCTGCATTGATGAAGTATTTGATCATTAATGTGGATCATTGTTTGCATTCACATGCGCATTTATACAGCATTCAATAAATTTATGATATACTAGATTTTTACAGCTTGTAACTGCACACTTTATTTCGTTCATATTTGACCTGGTCAACTGGATTCTGTTTATTACTCACACTGGTTCACAATCAGCCTGAGCTCGTTATCAGACACAATCAGACTAATTAGTGTCAGTTTGTTGGCAGCTGTGAAGGTAGTTTATTAATCAAAAGCTATATTATCAACACAATACAAACCAGTGTTATTACACATTGATGATTTTTTTTCCTCATGTTCAGGTGTCACTTAAAACATTATTATGAAAATCTAAAGTACTTTATCCTCATTGAAATGCCATTCTAAAACATAAAATGTATTTGACTGTTCCTAAGAACTAAGTTCTGATCACATACTTAAGAGATCCTTTTTCATTTGATGTCAATTCATTCCCCTCACTATTAATCAAATACTACATATCAAATAAAATGTCTATTCACAACATAAAAACTATATACTTATATACATCCTTTAATACACACATCAGGTGCTATGACTTTATATTTTATTATCCCTCAATGAGTTTTCACTGTTATGAAACTCCACTTAATGTGATTTATGCTGCATTCAGATGATCTCCATAAGCGTACAATATTAGACTAAACAATCCTTAGAAATACACTCAAAGCAACCAATAACATGGCAATCTCTGAAAAATCCAGTTATTATTAAATTGCATACGAGTAGAGTACCAATATCTTTAAAAACACAGGCAGCAACAAGAAGAACAAGACAATGCATACCAAATGTGTACCACAATCCAAAATAGAAGAGAATGGGAAAAGGCAAAGAGACTGAGGTCTCTAAGTAATTCTACTTTAATGAATACAAACAAGCTCCCAAATGCCTAATCATGCAGAGTGGCCTGATTAGGGCTGACTCACAAATTCCCCACAGTCATCAGCAAACACACAGGAATGTCCAACAAATAGGTTACACATCACAGACACACTAAATCTCAACATACTCTCCCATAATCCACTTCTGTCTTACTTAAACCCCTGCTGTGTGAGTTTATGTGTGCTTGTATGCCATCACACACGCACGATGCCTGACAGCAAAATACAGAAAGTTCCTCACAACCACATGGGGGAGTGTTATTTTTTTAAAACATGGTGACATGAAACTGATTATCACTTATCTCTGCATGCCTCCACACTCTATTAAGATTAAAATCCCAAACAGTGCATTTCTATAAGCTTCATCTCACAAAAGACAGCGGTGTGCGTTCACTTTCGCTGCATGAATCCTGAGGAGAGAGAGTGATGATACAAACTTTAAAAATGCTCACATAAGGTGTAAACATCACAGAGAAGATGGTATGACTTGAGCTATGAGAAGAGCTGACTGCAGGGTCAGATGAGTGCAAACCTATTCACTCCTACATTGTTTTACGCCTGCAGAGAAAACAGTCAAAGTAGATTTTTTTTAAAAATGTATTTACATGGGTTATGATACATACTAGGGCTGACCAGTTATTTTCCAACGATGACGTCCAAATTTTGATGTTTACAAATACCACAGGATCATTTGGTTGTGGTCTGTTTCAGGGCTTATCTAAGAATTTCAGGTTGACACCACTACACTAATCAGTCTTGGCCCCTAAACTTGGACTCCCTGAATACACACACTTAGGAGTTCAGATTAGCCTGAAAGATGGATATTAAGCAACATGAGCAGAAGCAGGGTAGTGGGTAATGTCTCACGCAAACACTCAGTACAGGCATTTTCCTGAGACACATCTAATCTAATAGCTGAGTTCAATGGTTGTCGGTGCTGGAGTTGACACAGTTGACTGGAGTTTTAGGATTCAACTCACTTGCCAATGAGATCTGTGAGGTCATAAATGTTAAAGACTGGGACAGAAAGTGAGCCAGGAGGCAAATAGATTCAGTCTCACGAGATGTGTGAATGCTACATTAGTGATCGGGGCAAGTGCAGGTTTTGCATGACTGTGATTCTTTGTGCGGGCCGTACAAAGGGGATGTTAGTCTACCGTAATAATCTACAGTCTGCCCCGTAAAGTTCCTTAACAGCCATAACTAAAGAGCAGTGACCTGGATAAAAAAGGACTTTGAACTTTGTGCTCAAATAGAAAAAAAAACTCCAATAGTAAATATCAAACAGAAAGGGCAAGTAATGCCACTGTTCAGGAGGTCTGGCCAATGGCAAAACGCACACAAATTAGAAGATCTTTGACACAGAGTTTTAGGTTTTTATGAGTCAGAATATTTGAAATGCCAACTCTCCCATCTGATACCAAATAAAACCCAGGCTGGTAGCACTTACACTAACATGCACCCAAACAGTAAATCATTTAAAATCCTATTCAAGTCTTAAAATGAACCCAGTTTGACAACAAAGCATCAGAACTTAAAAAAATATTACAACTGATGGTGTTAAAAATTTGTGAGGAGAGTACAATGGCACAAATCTAACTCTTAGTTGAACTCAAAAGTAATAACCCTGATTAGCATCAGGCTGTTTATTGTGGCCATTTTTATTCACTTCACTGGCATATTTATTTATAACAATTTACATTAAAGTGCAAGAAACTCAATGGAACACATACAAAAAAAAAGCCTGGAGGCATTTACAGAACCATAGATGTTAAATGACACATACACAAAAGACACATGGAAAAAGAAGCAGTTCCTATCTTGATGATAGTGTAATATATTTCTGTTGCATTGCCTCTGGGTGATAATAAACATTTTATTAGGGTGTTAGATATTTACATTTAATATAAGAATCGATCACCGAACAGGAAACATTGTGATGTTGCACTTTCAGCCCATACATTAATAGTTTATTTCAAAACTTTGAGGGTGAATTAGGACAAAGGAAATGTTATTGGTACCAACCAGATGACACTGGATCTGTGAAGAATCTTTTATATAGTATATAGCAGGCGTGTCAAGTCATTTTAGTTCAGGGGCCACATTCAGCCTGATATGATATAAAGGGAGCCGGAGCAGAAAAATAATATAAATAATAGGATAATAACTTTTGAGTGAAAAAACATAAAATTCCCAAAGGAAAATATTTACATCTATGAATTATACTCGAACATAAGATGAACAACCTGAAAACTCTTTATTTTTTAATTAAATATGTGCAATGTTAACAGTATTACACCTAAGTTATCATTTGTACATGTGAGTCACAACTTACAGATCACAGTGGATCTACAACAACACAAAACATTAAATATCAGGCAGAATATTATTAAAACTCCACATACTTCTATTAAAAGAATTCAGGTTTTTCATTTTTTTTTAAATAAACAGTCTGTAAATGTACACAATTTTGTGTAATTTTCCCTTTTTTTTTTTTTACACTAAATCATAGAGAAAAATTTGCAGTTTTCATGATTTCTAGGTTATTATGATCGTATTTTACTGGTTTGATCATTTTTAGAATGACAAATATTTGAACATCCTTGATTGTTCATATCTTCAGTGTAATTTTTGCATTTCACAAATTCATCCCAGGGGCCGGATTGAACCCTGTGGTGGGCCGGATTTGGCCCTCGGGCCTTAGGTTTGACACCTGTGGTATATAATATATGAAGACACTGGTGTGATAGTGAAATCCTTATATCATAAGAACCTTTGAGGAAAATAAACTTTTCCTTCTGCTTGACAACATCAATAATTGAAATGTTCATGATCAAATGGTCATGATCATGGGATGTATTGATTCACATATGGCCTTATGCAACATTGTCTAAATAAACTCTGCGACAAAGACACATTTTGACTGATGTTCAATACCCTGCTCTATAGGACAACTACCATGAGCCGGACTAATACTTCCTTCACCTTTAGGCCTAATCTGGTGATTAGATTCCATCTGACAGAATAATGACTGCTCACAAAGTCAGGGGTTACTTTAATGCTAGGAATCAATGTTTATGTAACATTCCTCCAAACTACAGAAGAGCACGCGCTATGGCCCATTACAAGGGTGTGATGTGTTTTATGAGGTGCTGAGAGACCTCTGGGTGAAGGTAGGGGAAGAAGCTCTCTCTGGTAACAACTTCATCTCAGAAGCAGACGAGCACCACTTCCTCTTTTTTTCCCCTCTGCTTTAACAGAACAGCTCTGCAGGGACTTCTTTTTCCTATTAATCTCCCTTTGAAACATTTCCAGTGACAGTGGCCCTCGTAAACAATCCAGAATTCGTTCCAATAAGTCAACCAAACAAAATGTTCTCGTTGAAAACCAGTGCATCTGGTTTGGGAAAGTCTGAGGAACACGTGCTTCAATTAAAGAGTTTAGCATTCCTGTTGTTCAACCAACAAGAGAAAAGTAAGAAACAAAACACCCTGCCTGAATAGCTCCTTCCTTACCTAAGTCCATGTTAAAATCCCCAAGGTATTTACTGTGATGATGTGACCTTGTTTGGAGAAGGTTTTTGCAGTAAGTGAAACATGCTCCACCCAATGCTAATTAACATTCTTACATTCCTTTGTACAGCTGTGAATTAGAAGCCTTTTTAAATTCCATAAAGAAACTTCCTAGAATAATTGTAAGTGAGACATTCCACAAGGTTCAGCAGTAAATATGCATCAGAGATCTAAGAATGTGACTATTTTGAAAACAACTTCTGCATCTGTTTAGGTGAGTGTTTACAGTAGTGCAAGAGAAATACAGTAAGAAAACAAAGCTTTTTCATTAATACTGTGTCCAAATATGTAATGAGGTCACCGTCCAAACTCTATTTTAAGCCTCATATTTGACTGAACAATATGTAAGCAATTATTTCATAATGTGTTGGATAAAGACAGCAGCCACTCAAAAACTTTGCATTACTTTTTTTAAACAATTGTTTTTTATATTAAGTTTTTCTTACAAATAATGCAAACAATAGTGGCAACAAACAATACAGATTTGAGAATTATAGAAAAGAGAAAAAAGAAAGGAAAAAAAAAACAAAAGAATCCCTCAAAGTAATCCCATTTATCCCCCTAGAGTTCTACATTCCTTTCTGATTACCTGCCACTACAGCATAGCTACGTTGCACATGCACATCGTCTTTTTACATATCGATAATGTGCAGACTGTAGGTCAGCACCACCTGTCTAAAAGGTTATAGACGTAAAATCAATGATGACATGTGCGGTTTGATCATTATTCAATATCCAAAAATATGCCTTGCTAAGTTTGGAACTTAAATAACTTCACATTTTATTTTGAAATTTCCACCATATAATGCAGCTTCACTTCTCTGGTTTCCAAAGTTATAAACTGCTCATCATTTCATAAGGAAGGACATCATCATTCAGCAGTAATCCATTAGCACTAAAACTCAAAAGGACCTTTGTGTCCGTGGTGTTTCTGTGTTGAACATCACATGCTGTTTGCTGTGTCCGTATCATTCTATCTCTAGTCTGTCCTCATGTTCCTTCGTACAGGTCTCGATGTGGCTTTGCTTTTATTGTATCTCACGGTTTAACTGTGCATGTCCTTTAAGCTTCTGCTTTGTACATTTTAGTTACTGCCTAACAATAGAGCACAGTGTGGTCTGATTTAGTCCATATGCATATTAACATTTATAGCCCTCATTTTATTGGTCTCTCTCTATTTATTATGAGCTAGTCCGTTATTCTGAATGATGCTTCTATTAACTTTATTGTTCCTATTTCCCTTTATTACATTGTCTACATGCTTATAACTGATCCACACAGCTTGTACTTTCAGCCACATATTCTGTTTTACCAGGAACTACAGATCAAAACTATCCTTTTGGCCAATTCATCATTATATACCTATACAGCAACGTCAATTAATTAGCACTTCACTGACACTGTTAAACACGCACATAATAAAATAAATAAAACAATAAGTCTCACTAAATAAGAACAAAAGGCCCTTTTCCACCGCAAGGAACTTTTGCAGGAACTTTCAAAAGCCCTGGTGCATTTGAACCAAAAATTACCCACAGTTTCCCACCGGCTCTGAATTTACCCCAAAGAAGTTCCTGGTAGGTAGGTAGTACCTCCCAGATTACCAGTCTCTTAGGGGCGGAGTTCTTAGGGGCGGAGCTCTGTGCTGGAGAACTCTAATTGGTGGACTATACGTGCAGGATTCTACAGTCCACTCAGCCATCATAAAAACTCTACATGGAAGTAAACTTTTTTCTTTTGTTTACTACAGCTGCCTTTGTTTTAGATATGTTGCTTTTGGAAATAGATCCAAAAAAAATATACAAAAAGTGGACGGACAACAGGTTTCACGCTCTTTAGAGCATTTTTGGTGAAAAAGAAATTCAGACAGAGTTGGAGTCAGCGATGCGAAATGACCGCTTGTATTTAAAGTTAGAAAACAAGCTGACAGAGCTGAACATTACACATTCTAATAAACAAATCCAAGAGAAACTGAAGAAATTAAAACAAGACTATAAAAAACTGAAGGATTGCAATTGTCAAAGCGGATCCAACTGGAATACCAACAAGTGGTATGATCAACTCTATGCTATTTTGGACAGAAGCCAAAGATGTTTATTTACTTTTTATTTCTGTAAATTTTCTTTGTACCTTTGTTTAATTTTTTAATAAAACAATTATGTCACCTAATAGTGTCTGTTCATTTGTTTCATATGTTCATATGTAATCAGATTTAAATGCAGGTATTTGAGTAAATCTGTGTGACTTTAGGTTTAATGAACTACATAAAAATGGGAAAAAAGGACCATCCATCAATCTTTCAGTTGGTATGATTTAGTTTAATGACTGAGCATTTGTAACTACAGTCTTTAAATGATTTGGTTGTCAATGTTGTAATTTCACTATCATAATGCTTTACAGTGCATCGAGCTATAAATAGATAAAGTGTTTCATAATACTAAAAGAAATTGAGAACAGTTTTATCCTAAAACAAATGAGGCCGTTTGGCATTCACACACTCAAAGGCAAAGATTAAGATAAAAGTGTCCCTGGAGTCAGCCTGAGCACCGCTAAATTCCTTCCACATTTATTTTTCTAAATGCATCACCTCTCTATAAGTAACTTTGGCTTGACATCTAACCTGGCAATTATTAAAAGTAAATGCATTAAAATCAATTAAAATTGCAAGGACTTAAATTCTTTTACCACTTCCCTGTACGTGATCAACCCGATTTGCATAAATTACCCCAAACTTTGGGTGCAGTACAAACACAATTACCAGGAAGTCTTTTTGTTATTGTTATTATAATTATTATTACATTACATTTGGCTGACGCTTTCATCCAAAGCGAGTTACAAGGTATAGGCATGTGTAGCGTCACAGTCTTTTACCCTAAAAGGTTCCTGGTAAATAAATTCCTGGTAATAAAGTTCCTGGGCTTTTGGTGGAAAAGGGCCTATAGAGTACATTCTGAACATTGATAGTAACATACATACAGGTATTAGCTGCACATTTTCACTATAAATATTATTTTCATCTTAAAAGACATTGCTCTCAAATTCAGCTGCTACCGTTGTTTTTGGAAGCTTTGTATTGCCCCCAGTCTTTAACATAAATAATGCAAAAAAATCCTGAGGACGTTTTAACAAATCTTTGTATATAGACCAAATATATTAACAGCAGCCTGGTTTCATAAAGGATGAGGTTAGACAAGGACCTCTCTTGTTTGCCGTTTGGTCCTATCACCAGAGTGTTAACTGTCTGAACACTCAGCACAGTATTGCATGTTAAACCTGTTGACCTCTTCAGTGACGCTGCTGAGCTGTCGCTGGCTGTACGAGGCTGGTGGGCTTCACACCCCCCCTCAGCTGTGGCCATCACCATAAAAGAACGTTTATGCCCCCTGACTGTAGCGTCTGACCACATTCTTGTGATTCACCTAGGTCATAAGAAACACAATGAACGACATGAATCACCAGGAAACCTGACCATTGCGAAACGTGCTTACGTCACAACTCAAAACATTCTCAGATGAGAGAACTTACAGAGCTGCTCAATCTCTGCACACTCAGTTTTTTCCACATTCCTCTCCTGCATAAGCATGCCATGAGCAGGTCAAAGGTCAGCAACAACAATACGCTCTGGTCTGGGACTGTGCTCAGGGTGAGAGAAAGGAGACACCTTCCTGAAACGCAGGAGGTGATACTGATTGATGCTGTACAGAAGTGTTTTTTTTCTGAGTAAAGAAGGGAGCTTTTATCAGGCCATTATGTCCTCAACAGGCAAAAGATTGGGTTCCCCAGATGCTCTGAAATCCCGTTCAACAGCTATTATGCAGCAGCGAACAAGCAGGGAGATAATCCCAGGCAACTCTATTCACACCTGTCCACTCATATTCACATCACAAAAGGAGCTTGTGTGAGTGAGTCTTCATTTGCATAGTTTGATCCTCTTTATATGCAACAGGAGGAGGAAAAAAAAAAATTCGAAAGGGTAATATACCCATCAGCTGAAACTCCACTTGTGGTATTTTTATCTTTCTCTCAGTATTGAAAATTTACAGAATCCCAGGCCGCTGGAGGTAAGATTAGAAAACTCCAGCTGTCGCTTGGTGTCAGACGCCAAAGTTAGCAAAACATTTGTTTTCAATGCGTGTTTCTTATGAAGCACTGCCAGAATAGTAAAGTAAATCAGAGTTGAAGTTAAACAGATACAGATCTAATATGTCCAAACAGGAGAAATTAAATAAACTTCTAAAAAAGAATGTACTTTGTTTTTTAGTAGATCTGGTTATGAACCAAAGGAGGGTAAACATCCAGGCTACTATTAAGTGATGATTCTAATGTCAAAACAACAAGTTGAATATCGATTCGATCATAACCCATAATTGTGAGGAACGATTACAACATAATATCATTATTTGGGTAAATATACAGGCCACTGTTGATTGGCATTAATCGGTGTGTAATCTGTATGCATCACATTACATTAACAGCAGATAATAGTCTGGTGCTGGCTGATAAATCACATTTGTATTGTTATCACACTATGAACATGTGTATTAAAAACAATACTGTATGAATCATGATGAATACATGTGTACAAACATATGAGCAGTCAGAAGAGGTTCTTGTCAAGTAGCTGTCACCTATCCTCAGATGAACCAGTGCCTATTTGGTGACAGCTCTGTTAGTCTTTACAAGTCACTATATCATACAAAAATTGCAATATTTTCACATATCAGATTTTCTTCTTAGAAAATAATCAAACAGATTATTGTATCTAATATCTTCATGAAAACCCTCTGTAGCAGATAGCAACTGATACCAAACACTACATACTCCTCATGAAAAAATAAAGAAAACTTTCACATTCCTGTTTTACTGTCAACATTTCATCAGGACAGAGCTGCCAAACAAGTTTACAACAGCAAGAAAACTTTAGATCTGAGTGACCTCAAACCTACAATCCAGAAGAGTAGCAAAGACATGAAAAGACAATCTGTAAGCAGGCTAGTATAAACACAGCACTAAGAAATTCACCACCATCGCAGTTTAAATCCATGTCTCCTACAGTATTTTGACTGTCCTGTCCTCACAGTAGGAAACATCAACTGAGGATAAACAATGTGCTATATGAGCACGTAAGACAAAAACAGGAACACTTTGAGGTGATTAGCTTTCATTTTCATTTTAGCATCTAAATTATTCTTTCATTTTTAACCACTGCTTTTCATCAGGCCTGGTTGTGTAAATGTTCAGGTCCAGTTTCTTCCTGACCACTAAGATGCAGCATGTCTCATATCATTATATACATGTATAGTAGGGCTGAGCGATATGGAAAAAAATCACAATCATTTTTTTTTTTTTTTTAATATCAGACGATATCGATATGTATTGTGATATAAATCAATCCACTGTTTTTGCTAAGCTTAAATTTTTTGTTACTTATAAGTTAGTTGTGAATACATTGGGGGAGGGAGAGAGAGACACGTCACAGTACTTAAGGAGAAGTCCCTCCCTCTACTCTTACCCCCCCCCCCAGTTACACATTATTCCCCCATTTTTTTCATCTCCACCCAGCCACCCATTTTAAGATTTATTGACCCATGTCTATAAGCTTCATTTTCAGGTATGTTGACTTTCTCTCGATACGTGCATACTTCGGAATTCAGGTCAGCAGGCGTGCAGGTGACTGGTGTAAACTAAAAGTAAAACAACATGGTTTGAACATCCACCTCCCAGTTTCTATGCCTCTGTTGTACGTTGGAACCTAAATGATTTGCACCCTGTGCTTCTCAGTAACCTGGTCGCCCAAGTTCTCTGTCAACTGTTCTGCTGAGGGAACGGTCCTTACCTCCCAGTGCAGCCCAAACACCAGTGTGTGCGCTGTGGCTGCTCTTACCCTCTGCTCTGTGCCTCAACCAAACTTGCTGTGGCTCTAGCATGGTTCAGTGGTGTGCTACTTAATTATGATTGACTGTACTTATGTCTGTCAAAACAGATGAATGAATTCTATCAAACTTGTATCGAGCATGTCTCATATTTCCATCAAGGAAAAGTTATTTCACAATACATACTACAGAATATAATATTCATAAATATGTTTATATTGGTGTTTTATGTGATATGCATAAATACCCTTTTAGATTAGTTGATTAGTCAGAATGTTAAACATAGTCTAATTCTTTTAAGAGTTGACTAATTTTGTGAGGTTTATTTTTGAGTGAGCTTTGTTTTACTTCATGAAGACATGGAACTTTTGTTCATAATACTTTGTACATGAGTGCTGAATCTGTTCAGTAAAGCATGAAGTGTATCAAGTGGAGTACCCATCCCTTCTTTGATCGGTATTTTTATAATTATACCTTTGTTTTGTTTGGAGGGAATGTATTTATCATGACGTCACAACTAATTAGGCTTGATCATTTGACTTTAAAAAGTCATCAAATGTCCATCCTTTATGTATAATGAAGCAAAAATAACAGTCACTGCATTCTCTCTCTCTCAGAATGAGACTTAAATTTATAGAGTTGGTCACCATAATCATGACTTCCACTTCTAATCCCCCCCCCCCCCCATTTTACAGTGGGTGGCATCAGTATTAAGATGAATTACTGTCTGTGTGAACAAGAGATAATAATCCCATTCTTAAAAAGCTCAGAACAGACAAAACAAACATAGTTTATTCAGTTGGTTCACTGTTAGACGTCATGAAATACTGCCCATTAAATCCCAGATGCTTACATATGCAAACATCTAACTGGAACACTGGTGCACTCATGGTATCTCATAGATAAGGAGCTGGATATCTACTGACTCCAGATGGGAGTAGAATCTTGTACTTTTCTCTCTCTCATTAAAAAAAAAAAAAAAAACTTCATCAGATTACCTCCCCCCCTTCCAAATAATAGTCTTGTCGTTCACTTCACTACATAATCAGCTGCCTATGGGCATGATCTAACATATCTGGCACAACCCAGAGTGCTGAAGCCCAGCATTACAGCCTGGCTGGTGACCAGTTTTCAAGCAGCTTTGCTCGGCACTGCTGAGCACCTAATAACAGGATGTGGAGCGCCAACTGACAAACTGGTCAAACTCCAAGTTGTACAACCCTGAGGGCAACAGGCTCTGGGTGACTATCAAATATGAAAAGGAGATGCAGGACGCAGAACACTTCTGGGCACCTCCAAAGGCATCATCAGTTAATAAAAAACAAGTATTCCAGCATGAACAGTATGAGTGCTTTTTAATGAGTGTGTGAGCGTCGTAATAACAGCACTGCTCCGGCTTGTGGGGTATTCACTGGCTGCCACTACTTCATATCTGAGTTCCTGCATGTGTCTGAACCACAGGAATTAGGCAAGAGTGTGACATGATTTAGATCCAATAACAATCAGCGCCCCAGACACACCACCGTCCTCTACCACCAGCCCTCATCCCCCTCATCCTCCTCCTTTTCCCTGTTTTATAATTTATAACCCCCCCCCCTTTTCCAACATCTCAGGACTGCTTTCATTTCTCCCACTGTAGAAGGCCAATTCCACCAGACACATGTATGGGAAGAATTTCAAGAATTCTGGAATTTTCAGGATTTTTTTTGTGGCTCTGTTAACACACACTGAGCCTAATGTGGGTGCTGTGGTGGAGTGAGAACACATTAACCACATGTTTCGTGATGGTTACAGTGAGTTAGGCTTAAAATGAAAACAAAGAAAGGACACACGCAGAACAAACTAATTACTAAAATAACAAAAAATTCAAACAGAAATGTTTCTCAAAGCAAATCAGTGGATGAAATGTTGATGCTTTGTTCTTCTATTAATAACGGGACTGCTCTGAATCTCATATTTGGATTTGAAACACGTTTCATGACAGCGAGGTAGATGGTAGCTGAATCTAAAGGCCTAAATAAACCAGCAGCTGAGCCCTGATCCCATTCACAGAGTCTGAACATCACATAAACCATGGGGTAAGCTGATCTGACTCACCTCGTTGGATGGTATGCTCACAACACCGGTTGATCTCCTCTTTTCCCTCAGCTTCCTCTTCTCAATCTGTCCCTTTCCCTTCCTGGCGCTGGGACCGGTGCTCTTCTTCTCTTTGCCTTTACTGGGTGATGGACTGTCTTTGTCACTGTCGTTACAAGCCATTGGACTGCAGTCCGGTGAAGCGCCTTGGACCTTCTCCGTTTGAGGCGGGGCCTTCTTCAGGTTGCTCCCCGCCGGGGTGGACACACAGGGCGCAACGTGGGCAGCGTGGGCAGGCTGGTGTGTGTCCTCCTCGGGTCTCTTCAGAACCGAGCCGGAGGCGGACCGAGCCACAGAGTAGGAGGAGGGGACGCAGTTCCCGGCGGAGGTGGCTCGGTCCGGGTTGCCGTTGTTGGTGAGGTCGGAGGAGGCCGGTGGGGCGGAGTGACGGCTGCTGCTGTTTGCGTTACCGGCACCCAAAGGCGCACCAGTTGCTGCGGCAATGTCCCCAAGCATTTTGGCTCTCATTTTCTCCCGTTTGGCCTTCCATTCCTCCAGAAAGTCCGTGGTGGCGTTTGATTTAAAGCCCCCTGTGGCCATGCTCTCGTTCTCTAAAGGTCCTCCTCGCGCGCAGAGTGTGAAATTGAGCTGAATGCGTTGTTCGGAGTTGATGTGAACTTTCAGCTCTCGGCTCCGTCCTAATGGCACCACATTCCTCAAGTGATTACCTCGGCTGCTGTTGACAGGTACAAGCAAAATAAAGTCATCCTCACGTATAACTCAACTTTCCTCTACACTTTGTGACGCATTTTCACCACCAGCTCTACTTTTTAACACCGCGGCGTCGTGCACAGCGTTAATAAAAAGTAGTTTGCTGCGTTAAACTTGCAAACTTTTTGCTGTGGATTTTTCTCCGGTCAAAGAGAGTTAAGTGTGGCGAAGTTGAGGAAAACAGGCGCAGAGTGTATGAAACTGCAGATAAAACCTACCTGTGTGGGGCTGCTGCTGCTTCTCTCGGTCTGACCAGGTGTGCCCGTAGTTCCCTCACATGAATGGCGCATTGCTCCGGCGCACGGACGCGGCGCTCGCTCTGCCCTCTGGCGCACCGGGTTCATCCGAGTGCACACGAAGAGCTCCGAACGAAACCGAGAGAGGCATGGAGGCAGAACGAGTCCAAACCCACTGAAAAGTCCTTTAGCATTACATAGCACAATACAAAACAATACAATAGGCTACAATACAATGATTATTACTCGGGATATAATTGTTTGTGGATCTGTTGGAAATTGTGGGATGAAAAAGTAATCTAATATACAATATAATATATTAGGCCTATATTATATTATATTATATTACATTATATCATATCATATTATATTATAACCATGCAAATGTTTGTAGGCCTATGTCCCAAATTTCCTTTTTTATTTTATTTTATTTTATTTTCAGTACCCTTATTCGATAAGGAAATTCAACTGTTTGTAACATTACAGAGTTGCGAGACAGTGTAGTCTAATTCATTAATTGTCTTTCAGAAAACACAAAAACTTAACCAAATATTAAGTATTTGAGGACGTTTATTTATTTTTTTTAAATTACGTTTAGTAAGGTGATATGTATTTGTCAGTGCACCCATGTGTCTGACATGTGACTTGAGGTACAGAGAACATGGAAATAAAGCAATATATTGTTAGAATTGTAAAAGAAAACAAAGAAGCTGGTCAGTATTGAAAACAAAACTTTTATTTAACATGACTTTTGTTGATGTGTGTGCCTAGACATCAAAACCCTGGGTAGGCTCATATAAGCATCCTTTTTATTAAGCTGTGAAGCTTGTTTATATAAAGGGTTGAAGGTCATGTATTTGATTTGGATGCATTTAATGCAGATAAAGCACAAAATGTTGTATCTATACAGTTAGCATTTACAGCTGTAAGTAAGGCTTGTTTGGGTCAACGGTCAAGTTGATTCATTTAATAATATTACATAATCATTTTACAGATTTGTGATAATTGGCCCTGTACTTCACTGAATTTTGAGCACAACAAATATTTAGTTATGTAATTCTGTGTTTTTGCGCCACTTTATGGCAATTCTGAATTAGTTTATGGCGGAAATGTCTCTTTTCATGCAACCTCCCCCCACCCCACCCCACCCCCAATAAATTCAGAAAGATGACAGTTAAAAATAAAATATAATGAGTCTCAGGAAGTCTTCAGGCACATTACCTCTTGTAAATCAACATTTTTTAACGCATAAAGACCCAAACATCCACCACTGACCACAACCATCTCCTGATCAAAATTGTTTAATCCCTATTGATTCATTAATCCCATCAATCCACATAAATAATTGGTGTAAAATACAGTTACTCACCCATTTGGATGTTCAGAGCCTCCAGTTACCATGGAAACACTGTCATCTTCTACAACACTGATTCACCAGTAAAACCCATGGAGTCGGATCAATGCCAGTTTATGGACACAGTGGGTTTATGTTCTGTTAATGACAGACTATAATTTGATCTTCAGTGAACATCTAGATGGTCAGTGAATTAAATATAGAAAAATACCTGATATTCACACAAAATACAGAGGATAATATCAGCATAAATTGTGATAAATCACTTAAGGAAGGTTAAAAATTGAGAAAAATTCATTTGGGAAATGACACAGGGGTAGCGCTGGGTCTTTATGGGTTAAACATTCCTCGACACACACTGAGATTACAGGGATGATTCTTTATTCTGTCCTTTCTTATATAGATCATATTTTTAATGCATATAGACTTCAAAAATTTCTGATCATGTCTGTAACTTCCAAAACATCTCTGCCTGTTTTTTCTGCTGATTTTTTTTTTTTTTTTTTAAACTGAAGCATATTTAAAGCCTGCAAAAACCTAAATCAATTCAAGCAGAGAATGAAAACAAAATTCCTTAACTTATCTCATGTCTTATTGGATGGGTTGAGAATGCAAATCTTCCAGCTGGCATATACCTACACCTATGCTCCAGTGTAGAGATTATTTATATACTTGGTATTTGACTGAATAGATGAATGATAAAATACCTTTAAAAGGAGACAAGGTTTTTCATGCATTTTGTATTCATTTTAGATGTGTCTGATGAAGATGTGTTTCTACATGGGCAGTTCAGCTTTATTTTACACCAAAAGCTCTGAAGACAGAATTTCACCTGTGAGATTTGCAGCGTATACTTTATTTCAACAACAGCAGGTGTGTATAAAAGTTCTGCTTAAAGTATCTGAGATTTATTGTCTTGTGTAGGCCTTTGATAATTGCACAGTTGGAGTTGAATAGTTCCTCATGAGAGTGTTTGTCAGTGATCGAGTTCTCCCACGCAGATCCCACAGACCGACTCCCTTCGGCATCAGATGAGTCACTCAGCTGCTTCAGGGAAAAACTCTTTGTTGTCTTTACAGGGACAAACTCACATACACACAAACTAAAGTGCAGGTTGAGCAAAATATAAGAAGACTGACAGGTTTATTACTGTAACATTATGAGGTAAGAAATGAGAGCATATTAATTGTTAGTACACATGTATATGACATGTGACACAAGGCACAAGGAATAAATAAAGAAGTCAGTTAACCCTTTCATGCATAGTGGTCCATCCATCCGTCCATCTGTCTTTCTATCTATCCCTCTGTCTGTCTTTCTATCTATCCCTCTGTCCGTCCGTCCGTCCGTCTAGCTATTTATCTATCTATCTATCGATCTCAGCCAACACAGTGGACACTTTGCTGTTTATGATGACTCTCATCTTCACTAACATGTTTGAGAGTAAAGCATAGAGTATTAAGACTGTAATTAACAAAAAGGGTTCTTCTTTGCATATTATCTCAATGAAGAGAGTAATACCTATAGAGTATGATCAAATGTAAGAAAACATCAGATTAGCGGCATTAAAAAGGTTTGTATTTCAGTTTTCACACAGTATATAACTCGGATATCAGGTTTTAAATACAGTTTTATTTGCTTCAAAAGTTAATGTAAAAAAAAAAAGTAAATGTTCATTAAACATTTTTGTAACTCCATAAAAATAGGGCCATTAAAATAATTAAATTACATTGTATTTTTCATCTCATTTGATTTTCTACAGAGGAATAGAAACACTCAGAAAAACAATCTTGACTAAGGTCCCCATAATTTATGCATCAAAGGGTTAAAATATCTAATGCAGTGTGAAGGAAACATAGGAAACTGGTCAATAACGAAATAAAAGTACAAGCAGCGTGAATGTTTTTTTTTTTTTTGTTAACTACTTTGGCTTTATTTTATCCAATTCATTGTCAGTTTCAGATATTTTCATGTGTGAGTTTCCATTTTCCTTTTATAAATAGAGCCCCGGAAAAATCTTTTAGACCACTCTTGTTTTCTTCAATTTCTTGTTCATTTTAATTCCTAGTACAACTAAAAGGTACATTAAATTGGACAAATATAATAACAAAAAATAGCTCATAATAGTTTAATTTCAGAGCGGATACACGTCACGACTGAGTACAGAGTCAGTACAGAGAGGTGAACCCAAGTGCAGAGAAGGCATGATTAACAGAATACAATTTATTATCTCTCACAATTATGGGAAATAATACATAACACAGTTCATAGGGATAATTCAGGCTCGTGGTGAAGAGACAAACCAGGGTTCGGTAACCAGCAGCGTTGAGAATCCAGATGAAAGTACCGACAGGGACAAAACAGGCTCAGTTTGGCCGAGGTCAATCCAAACAGGGTAAAGGCACAAGAGGGAAGAAGTTCAGGGTCCAGGTCCAGAAAAAGGTGCCTTGAGATTTTTTTGATGTCAAATATGTGCCGTGGTGTAAAAAAGGTTGGGAAACATTGCGTTAACCTATGTCTCTATGTCTGGATTCTGACTGATAATGTAGTTATTTATGATTAGCCATAAAGTCACCTTGGAATGAGCACTCAGAGAGTCTGTGTTGTATTATTTATGTGATGTTTTAGAGTAAAGTTTGACCACTCTTTAAAGTGAATCTGTCTCCCTACTGCTAATTCTTTCATTCTATACATTATACGTTATAGTTTTATAAGTCTCAGTGCATTTTTGTACTCAACCAAGATGGTAGCAACTCTGGATCAGCTTAAAAGTCAACATGATTTATTATCCCAGAGCACTTATGGATCTGCAGATCTCCATCAGTACTGTGGTCAAGGGCATTTGCAGGAGAATTAAACTATATGCATCTGTTTTTCCATAAAGTCCCAAACATCCACTGACAACCAAAACCATCGACTGATCCAAAATGTTTAAGGACTTCTGAACCATTAATCATGTAATAATGCAGTTTCTCATCTTTTCATGGTCATCAGACATGACCCATTTGGACATTCAGAGGCTACGTAGTGAACACACCGTCATCTTCTACAACATTGATTCACCAGTCAAACCCATGGACAGTGGGTGGAGTCACTGGTTTTACATTCAATATTTGCTATATTTGCTGAAACTCACATTTTCTTCAGTTTTCTTTATTTCTGATATAATAACCCTCAACTTTAATCTGAGTTTTTATGAACACCTACGTGATCAGTGGATTAAATATAGGAAAATACATGATTTACACTAAAAAAAAAACACCTCAAAATACAGAGGATTATGCCATAATAAATTGTGATAAATCACTTAAGGAAGCTTAAATACAGTGAAACATATATTGTGGAACTGCCACAAAAGTAACACTGGGTCTTTAAGGGTTAAATCAACTTTGTATTAAACTCTTATGTGGTAAAATGTAAAAAAAAATAATAAAATAAAATAACTAATCCAGGCTCCAGCCCACAGTTGTTAAATTTCCCACCAGTGTCAGACTTCCACTCTGTTCCATGGATCACATCTTCGGTCCAGTTTACATAACATCGACATTTTCAGCAAATATATTGATAACTTAGTGTAAAAAACAAATGTCTCCATCCACTGTCATTGATCAAACTCCATGGGTTTTACTGGTGAATCAATGTTATAGAAGATGACGATGTTTCCATGGTAACTATGGAGTCTCTGAATGTCCAAATGGTTCATATCTGATGACTATGAAAAGATGACAAACTGTATTTTACACCAGTTACTTACATGGATTGACAGGATTAGTAGATCAGAAGCATTTAGATATTTTAGATCAATCAGAGGCTATTGGGTTAAGGCAGGGGTGTCAAACTCATTTTAGTTCAGGGGCCACATTCAACTAAATTTGATCTGAGGTGGGCTGCACCAGTGAAATATTAACATAATAATATATAAATAATGTCAACTCCAAACTTTTCTCTATGTTTTAGAGAAACAATGAATGAATGAATGAATGAATGAATGTTTACATCTACAAATTATCCTTTCAAATAATGTGAATAACACAAACAAACTGAAAAATAAGTATAATTGTAACAATATTTTGCATCAGTTTATCATTTCCACGTGTTCATTATAACATACAGACACAATGGATCTACAAAACATTTAATAACAGGAAGAATATTGTGGAAATTTCACTTACTTTTCTAAAGACATTTCAGGTTCGTGATATTTTTTCAGATTATTTACATTTTTTTGTGAAATTATATTTTGTTTTAGTATCAATATGTGAAAATATTTACATTTACAAAGACCCACAACATATTCATCATCCCACCAGGAGTTCACTCTCTAATATCCATGTTTAGATGATATCCAACGTACCGCCACCTCAGGATGTAAACCTCCATTATCGTAACTCCACATGGCGTTCTAGTAATATCCTGCACCCATATGTGCAGCCTGCCATCAGACTAGGCTGCCTAACCGTGCGAGCTTTCAGCTTCCTTCCCACACAATGATTCAGAGCACCTACAGGAGCTAACTGTCAGAAACCTAATTCCATGCTGGGATAATAGTGCTATAAGTTAGTCGTGCTGAAGCTTGCGAGCCTTGCACTGTAAGATTTGTGTGTGTCTAATTTGGTCCTAAGGGTACGCTGACTTTCAGTAAAGTGTAGCATTGACGTTTCAGAAATGATACACATCTACTTGCATGTGTCTCACTGATAAATACATCTGTTACTTGCTTTAGAAAACTGAGACACAACAGCACATCCCACTGGTGAGAAGGACGCCAGAGCCAGACTATTATCTGCACTTGTGCCAAACCCTTTTCCAGATAATGAGAATACTTAGGTAGACCGAGGGAAGGAGGCGCCTCTTCTAAAAATAAACCCTGATCTATGGACTTGGGTCACACTGCTGCATATTTAGCATATTTCTGTCTGCTCTTAAAGAGGACGGCAAAGAATAAGGGGGCACATGTGCTGTCACCGAGCATTTTTTTCCCATGCCAACACAAACACTGTTCTGCTGCTTTTAACTAAATCCAGTTTAAGATTCCAGTCATGTGTTCCCTCAAACTGAGCGTGCTTAGACTCAGCTATGTTGAGTGGTTAATACTGTGTTGAGATTTATTCAAAGTGTTTTATTTCAGTTCAGGAGCTTTATGGTGTTTTACTTCAAGTGAATGTTCACATCATGCATTTTGTAACTCATAACACATTTGCGGTAAAGGAAATTGCTTGCCAGGCTGTAAAATTATCACTGCACATAACCTGAATTTATATTTAACATATTTTCACACATTTTCATTTATTCCACAATAATGTTTCAATCCAAAGCTATTCGGTGGGCAATTTTATACTTGAGAGCTCATTTTCCCTATGAAATTGTTCATAGCGAAAGTAAGTATTCAAGAAATGTTACTTTGAAGCCTCCCAAATGTTGGGTTTGTTGGGCAGACAGGGCCCAGAGAAAAGCTCAGCTGAAGAAAGACTGAAAATTTTGTGGTGATGCACTAAGGAAGCATGGTGAGCCACCAAACCACCACATTTAATCTCATTTCACAATATAGCTGGTAAGTGCTCTGCTCCTTTATGAATTAAAAACAGAATATATTAATGTTTTTGCTCTAGTTTCCTCTGATGGGGCTGGATTAGAACAATTTCCTGTCACATGCCAGCCACACTGTGTGTGTCTGTGTTTCTGTCTTATGTTATGTTTGTGTCTCCAAGTGCAGGAGACATTTTACAGCTTATCAGTGCAGCAACTCAACAGATAAATCAAGAGAAACCCCGATTTTGCCGGAGCTCCGAAAACTGTGAATAGTGTGCTTTGCTGGCCTGGGCCCGCCCATTCCATGTCGTCACCCGCTCACCAGTTCTCGGCTTCCACACGGTCTGGCAAAGCACACCATTCACAGCTTTCGCAGCTCCGGCAAAATTGGGAAATCCACCCTATTTTTCGGGAGCCAATCAGCGTTCAGCATCTCCAACGGCTCTAGATAGAGACATGTTGACGTAAGTGACACATAGAACAGAGACTGGACCCCAGGGGCCTCATTTATCAAGCGTTCTTACGAACAGATATGTGCGTAAAGGGTGCGTGCGATCATTTCTGCGCAAAG
>JAPSES010000120.1:10998912-11023199 GCA_029822895.1 Maxillicosta whitleyi | reverse complement strand
AATGGGAAGGTGTGGTGGTGGTGGTGGTTGGGGGGGGGGTCACTTGCACCGAGATAGGGGCCAACGGAGCTTACAATAGGGCAGGAGTGGCACTTAAGGGGCAGTTAGGGAAGGAGGAGGGAACTGCACAGCACACAATGCGTACACAGGAAGAGGAAACAAAAGGAAAAAAAAAAAAGTAAAAATACGAATTTGTGGCACAAATAAAATCAGGTGTTGAATAATATCTGTTCTTCAGTGAGAGCCGAGAGAAGAGATTGATGCAAGTGTTTTTTTTCTTTTTCTCTTTATGTACAACTAAGGCTTACTGGTTAAATAGTTTTCAGGCTTCCCCGCCCACAATGCTTTTACATGCTCATCACACAACCCTTTTTCCTTTAGCTCTGTAAACTCAGTGGTTCAATCAGGACAGCAGCCACAGAATCAAGTGGAGTATAGTTGAGGAGGTGGCAGCGCAGGGGGTGGGGGGTGGGTGGATGAAGGGATGAGGTGGATGCTGCAGCGGAGAAGGAGCAAAAAGGGAGATAAAGAGTTGGGAGGAGATAAGGAAAAGAAAAGGAGTCTTGTCTCTGATGTCTGTTGCAATTAATATCTAAATGTGCAATTCCATTAGTCACTGCCATGGGGGACTAGGGGGTGCAGAAAACGGGGCGGGGTAGGGGGTCCTGTTCTACTTGGAAAGCTTGCTAATGACTCGAATGAGTGCTCCGTTCTCGTCCTTTAGTCTCTGGTTGTCTGCTTTCAAGTCTGGGAGCATCTGAAAGGGAATAAAAGGGTACGGGGAAGGGAAGGGAGAGAGAGAGAGAGAGAGAAAGCTTAGACAGGTCTTGACAAGATACATGGTAGTTTTTTTTTTTTCTTTCCCTCAACCAGTCAGGCCGGTTTTACAAACTGTTAATTGCAGCCTGTGTAAGCGGTCTTTTGAGTCACACAGCATCTGTTGTGTTTTTGCTTTCTTCTTTTTTTTGTGTTTAATTTATAAATAACATCCTTGTTCTGCGTCAAATAAGACAAGAGAAGTAGAAAGCGGGCACACCACAGGCCAAAGTTCCTGAAGAAAGCCATGCAGAACCTCAACAGCTGCTCAACGGAACAAATGTGACAAATCACTTTTATTTCATCTGTAACAAACCTTCCATGTTCATCACTACCCTGTGGCTTTAAGAAGCTTTAATTCAGATTAGTTATGCATGTTTAGAAACAACAATACATGTCTTCAGTTTGTACTGGACATGAAGATATAGGCTTTTTGGTTACTTCACAAATACATCTATTTTAGTTACTGTCCTTTGAATAGATGCTCACTTCTTTTTCTTGTCTGTATGTCATCATTTAACATTACTTCAGCAGCAGTTCTTGGTGGAATAAACAAAAAAATAAATAAAAGTACTACTGATTATCCTAATGCAATCAAATGGTTATAAACCATCGTCCAAGTGTTTTTACCAAAGGTGCATGGATTCAATTGTACCTTCTGTATGCATTATTGTCAAATCTATTTTTTTTGTGAATATGCAACGGGTAAGACATTGGGATTGTTCTCAAAACCATATTTTTTCAACATATTTAAGCACCATGCACTGCTACGTAAAATAATTTGCTCTCAAAGATGTAGAGATGACACATGAGCATGAGCTTAAAATACAAATTATCCTATAATTTTTAGGTTTTTATTCATTCCAATGTGAGATTTCCACCATAAAAACAAATGTATTGTTCCAGATGACAATCTGTTTTAGGGGTTAACCGATTATCACATTCTTATTATTAATGTCTTTTTATCCAGTTGCTGATAAACTTTCCTGGTCACAAAACTCCTGTTATGCATTTAATTTTTACATGCAGTCATTATTGTACTTGAAATGAGAGAACATTCGGTTTTTAAATAGTGCTTTCATTTACTTACAGTTCAATGTGAATACCAATCATCAATTAATTATCAAATATTATTGAGATGTTAATATTTAATTTTCCAGACCTTTGGGTGAGCTTTGGCATTATAGTTTATATTAATTTAAACTTCAGCCCCAAGATTTTTATTTTTTCCTGTAAATGTTCCAAATATCATCTCATTATCGCCGTCATTACCAATGATCATTATCGACCCCTAATCTGCTTGGTAATGAACTCACTATTTCCAAAAACAACTCATCAGGAGTCGTTGTTGTTTTTACTGATCAAGCAAAATGCAAAACCAGCAACCAAATGAACCTGTTGGTACATGCAGCTAAACTCAAGGATGTGTTTATGCCATCTGCTGAATGAAATTGAAAATTTGGGAAATACATAGAGGTTAAAAAAAAAAAAAAAAGAAAACAATTTCACTTTCTTAGGATCTGGGCCAAAACTTTGATGCCAAAAAACGAAGCCACTTCATGCAAAGCAGCCAGAACAAGCCAAACTGAACAACTGTGCTCCCGAATGGAAGCATCACAACTAGGAACTACAAAAAAGACACTCATTTTACAGTACTCAAGAGTGTTTGTGAATCACTTTAAGTAAATCAACATTAGGAGGACATTTGGATCCCACTTATTCTTAAAGATCGTTATCCAGGGGTTGTTTCCATTTCTAAAATACCTTCATTCATTAGAGTACCACACTTAAGCTTTACACACACTGAAAGGCAAGGAAAACACATCACAGTTGAGAACTGTAAAATGAGTGTCCTGTTGTAAAAACCAAAAAAGACACCCTCCCCAATCTGAAAACCAAAAGCTCTGGGGAGGTAAAGGGGGAGGAAACGGGGAGTTTACAAAACCAGTGATGGTTGGGCGGCTGGGCACCTGCCTGTCTATGGGTGCGGGGCAGTGCACGAATGGAGCATGAGAAGAATGGGGTTGGGAAGGGGAGAGGTGAGGAAGAGAAGGAGGAGGAAGAAGAAGCAGACGAAGAGAAGGAGATGGTGGTGGTGGACAAACGGACGTGGCTTAGAGGTCGACGGTGGGTAGCTGGCTGCAGGCGGACTGCGAGAGCTTTGCCACCACGCGGGCCAGGGCCCGGTTCTCAGCCTGCAGCCGCTCTTTAACCTGCCGCAGGGCCTGAACCTGCTTTACCTGGGGGAGGTTCTGCAGGAGGGGGAAAACAACAACCACAACACAGGAGAACAGACAGGGAGAGTTGGAGGAGGCAGAAATGAGCAAAGAAGAGGAGGGAGGTGAGAGAGTGACAGGAGAAGAAAAAGGAGAATTGTGTTTCAAAACAACAAATTAGAAGAGAATGGATTAATGGAAGAGGACAGGACAATATAAATTAAGAAGGAAGAGGGACCAAGAGAAGGAAAGAAGGGAAAACAGAAAAGGAAGACTGTTAGAAAATGGGGACAGATTTTGGCAAAACGAAGGAATGATTAAGAGCTTTCCAGTTGAGCATGATGCTTGTAGATAGAATGGAAAAGTGACACTGATAAGATCAGTCAGCTGCCTATGACCTAAAAATAAACACACTGTTATCACAGAGAAGAAAGGAACACTTGCTTACAGGAGCTTAATAGACCTTATATTCTGTTTCTTCCAGTATCACTTTTCCAAAAATGGAACATTTAATTGGCTGTGCAATAGATCTCTGTAGAACAGGAAATGCTCCTTCAGGTATATAATGAATGAAAATACAAACAAATTTGATGTGACTTTTGATTATTTGTCAATGACTTCAGTAAAACCACAACAAACTGGATGACAGAAAAACAAACATAAAACCCAAACTGTAATAAACCACAATTATTCTTTCAGAATCATGGAATTTGAAACGACTCATCTCTCCAGCTAAATAAAACACTGAAACATTCACAGACTAAATTTAAGATCATACAGTGGCATGTTGGAGTGCCACCTACATGTTATCAGGGATCTTCAGTCCATTCATGGAAATCTTCTGATTCTGGTTTAAAAAAAATACTCAGTGTTTGTGTTCGAGTGTGTTTTTACCTTAAGTTCCTCCTCCATCTCAGAAATCTTCCTTTCTAGAGCTCTTCTTTCCTGTAGGGTGGAGGAGATTAAAGTTAACCCATCTTGCATGACATTGAGACAACTGACAGAAAACACACTTGAAGTGTATATAAAAACGGGTGTGAGAGGGTGTGAGGGTACTGTGACTGCACACAACTGAACACACATTTTTGTGAGGCATCTGCAAGCAACAGCCAGTTCAGACCTACATACACACACAGTATATATAAAATTCATGTTGGACAATAGATTTACTTGGGAAGAGTTAGTTGTGATATGGAGAAGTAAACATTTAAAGGTTTCACTGAATGGAAAGTGAATTAATAGATTCATGAGCAGGGATGGAAGGAGGCCCTTTTACACACAAGGGACATCCATGTATTTTTCACCATTTTGACACAGGACGTATATACTGAAGGACGTAACAACAAGGAACTACAGTAATACTTTATATTGATATTAAGAGTGTGACAAAATATTGATATAGTGAATTATCGCAATATTTAATTTACAATGGATTATCAATGCACTCTCGCTGTGTATTGTTTCTTAAAAATTATTATTAAAATATAGCCGCTATAAACTACACTCATCCTTCCTCCTTAGTGAGTCGAGTCACTGTTTTACGTGTCATCTAGGGGGCGCTCCTCGCGTGAGTGGCAGAAAATTGGGCCTAAGTCATAGAAGAAAAAACAATCAACAGCGCTAAAATGGCAGACTGGAGCATGATGTTAAACTGAAAGATGCACCAGCATCATTTAAATCCAAAGTGCGGACTCACTTGGGCTTTTATAGTGTGGATGGGACAAAGCTGGACTTTGCGGTATTTAAGAAGTAAGACCTGCCTCATGAAAATATGATCCACATACACACTTGAGAGATGAGATGTCATGTTTTCTGAACGAGTTTAAAATAGGGCCATTGTTTGACAGACACCTAAAAAAATCCTGTTTACAATTATATTGCACTAAAACAGTGTCATTGTTTTAGTTTGTACACTGGTTAAATTATACTGCAAAATATGAACTATGACAGGCTTTTTTGTTTGTTTTTGTTTCACCCCTATAAAAACATGAATACAATGTAGGTTATTAAGAACAATAGATCGATAATTGCAATATGGCCACATTGAGATATTGTGATTGTGAGTCCTGTATTGTATTGTATTGTGACGTACCCTGAGATTCCCAGCCCTAATTCATATAATAATACTGTCCAGTTGCTTATTAACATGCACAATAGTAACCATATTGGCTCTTCATTAGTCATTATAAAACAATTGTGTGTTCAGACTTAGAAAAACTGAATTTATTTGAGCACCATCAACACTTGCTGTGTTGTTGCATAAGACTATGATTAAGGGAGGAAGGCCATTCATGTAGTTTTAACATTTCTATGACTCATAATACAGAAAGTTTATGAAGATTGTAATTCATAAATAACTTACTTACCAGTAGTTAATTATCAATAAATAATGTGTTAAAACTCTAAGCCAATGGTCTAGCTGTTGTAGAATACAATCATGCAGAATAAGATGCTAAGTTCTTCAGAATGACTAATGAGAGCCAAGACATCTCTACAATGTGTGGTAATAAACTATTTCTTAATGGTGAATATGTGTATAATTATACAAAATGTTACCAAGTGAAAAGAAAAACAAATCTAGACGTCAATGTCATGACTAGTAAGCTGCAGGTTAAGAATAGTTGAGACTAAATAGGTGAAAAAAAAGCATGAAACACACATGCATGACTACCTTCAACAGCAATTTAAATATATACAATTGTACTTTCTGCACAAAGTGATAAAACACACACACACACACACACGAAAAAAAGCGATATCTAGAAGTGGTGACCACACGCTGCCTCTGAGTTTTAAAAACAGGTGGAAGAGAGGGTGGCAGTGTTCTAGGTGGAGAGGAGGGAGGGGACGAGTCCCGTTCACCCCAGCTACAAGGGCGAGTGTGACACGACAGCCAGCAGCAGAGAGTAGACTGATACAAGAACTCAGGTTAAGATCATACCACCACCCAGATGATATTGGGGCCTGCTTGTTACCTTCAGACATAAACCCATTGGCAGTGTTACTGTGATTGTTTAAAGCAGATCTATTTTATTTACGGCTAACATCAGGAGTTCTGAGTTAGTCTGACAAATGTTACATACTGAATGTTTTTAGTCAAGACATTTATCTTTGTGATTATCAAACTGGTCCTGTCATTACCCTTTTCTCCATCTCAAGCTGTGACCGGTCAGCATAACGTTCCTGCCTCTGCAAGGGGAAAAAATTCAGTCAAAACACAACGTGATGAGCTTCCACATCATTGTAGAGAATCTGTGTCAACAGTATACCTGTGTGGCTTTCTCTAGTTGTAACTTCAAGTCTGCCAGCTCCAGGTCTGTGTCACGTAACTGAGCCTTCAACTTCTCATTCTCAGCTAAGATCTGCTCGTAGAGCTGAGGAACAGAGAAAACCAACAAAACAAAAAGTGTTAATACAAACAGCAGCAGACAGAAGACTGTCCTATCACCTGTGTTTTCAATATGTAGTCTGGTATATTATAATATAATCTGGCTTTGCACTCCGTTATGGTGATATTCATGAACTAACTAAAGATGGTATTCGGTGTAAAAAGGGACATGTGTCATTTTAACATTTATTACATTATGTAAAGGCCAAACTGCAAAACTAATTTCAAAACTATTATAATGTGAGCCGCTGCTTTAACTGTTCAGAATATATATGCCATGAACTCGTTGACATCTTCCTGATTTTGCACTCAGCTAATACCAATAGTAAAATATGTGACAATCTACATCTAAAATAAAGTGTTTACCTTTTTGTAATCAGTGGTATCGTCTCTATCCAGTCGGCTCGAGTACGGCCTTCGACTCTCACCATATCCACGGCTAAAAAGAGTGTCATTGCGATCTAAAGATGAAGTGCTGCTCTCATTCCTACAGCAGTAAGACAAGTAAAGTAAGTACCAGCGTAACCATAACGAAGAGCAGAACTAAAAAATATAAAGACAACTTACCTGGACAATCTGTCACTCTGCAAGAGGAAAAAAAGAAAGCAAATGTTAACACCAAGATGAAAAAAGCATCTGAAACTTATAAATATTTGTCCATGTTAAATAAACCTCCACCTTGAGATTATGAGTCCACCGACATCTGTTTCAATCTCAACACCTGACCCTCTTAACTGTGTACTCAGCCTCCTGCTCTACACGAACGCACATCATTTCCCAGGGACCCGGTTCAGCTCCAGGGCCCCTGTATTTGTGCTGTCACAGCGGTGACCCTCAGTCTGGGGTCAGACATGACAGGGGGCTCTGGTTGGAGGGGTGAACTTGTCGCTATTTTACAATCAGCTTCCTGAGGCGGATGGAGGGACAGGACAACGGTACAACCGGAGTCATAAGGCCATCAGAGGCTTTAAGGGAAATGAAAATGATATGAGATATGACAAATCCAGCCTAACATCCATCTGGGGTACAGCTGGGAATGCACTATGGGTTATTTCGTTACGTGCTTGAAGAATACTAGAGTTTCTTTGAAGTCTCACAACTCAAAAGTATGTGATGGCCAGCAGTATGATGTGACAACATTCCATTTGTCTCAACAACAAAGCACCTTTGTCTGATGTCACTGGTCATAAATGTATTTGCACTTAAATGTCATCTTGCACCTTCTCATTCTGAATGTTAAAGTTAGTTTTGGATTTCACAGTTTTATATTGGCACAGTACAGTTATTATTCAGGTTCTTCACCCAGATGTCTTTAACTTGTAATTCATTAGCTATAGTGGTTGCTCTTGTGTTCTGTTTTTATTGTGTCATACTGCTGCTAAACTGTAATTTCCTGGTCTGTCCATCATCGTTTTCTGTAATCAATTATTTCACTGTGCAGAAAATCACTTTTTTTTTTTTTTTACTGGCAATATTTCTGTACATTTGGATGATGCAGGAAGGAATTATACCCATGTATTTTTCACACTGTGGTAGTTTTGAAACTCATGGGCTGTAGAGGAAGAAACTGTAGAGTGTTTCCTGTCCTCTGTTCCATCTCCATGCAGAGATAATTGCTGGTTTCCTATTTAGAGCTCTAGTGCTGCTCCACCCTTCATCCTTTGCTACTGTAAGTGATGACTGGAAGCTGTGTATCTCTTACTCGTCTCCCAGCTGAGTTTATTCAATTAAAGCACTACCGTCTGATCTCTCAGTTTAATGCTGCAGAAGACACTCCCATTCAAACAGGAAGTCCACACAGCAAGCATCATTTTCACCACGCTTCCCTGCTTTGTGTCATCCCTAGCAAAATCCAACAGATGCACAGTAGGAATCCATTCAATTATTTAGAACTTATTTGTTTCCATTTCAGGCACTGGGCAATGTAAATGTCAAATTACTTATTTCCTTTTCTGATACGTAAATGATACTTATGACAATTTACAGTATTTTCACACAGAAAAAGAGCTCAGCATGTTCTCATGTCCTTTCCAAACACATCACCAGACTTCACATTGAAAAAGCCAACTCATTCATGTGTGGGCTTGACACTAATGACCCAGACTTCCTTTCCTTTGTCTGTGTGCATGTTTTCAAAACCTACTGATCTATGGCTGAGAATAGTTTTGGTCTGCAAGGTCACCTTAGCAATCAGACAATCACCGGAAGATGGAAAGAGAGGAACAATAAAATCCAAAGGCCACAGACGCAAGGTAGTGAATATCAAAGACCAGCATGGCCTTGACTATATGTGATGAGACAAGAGGAAGGACCAGAACAGAGTGTAAATGCAAAAGGCCAAAAGTCAAACAAAAGTCAGGTGACACATGCAGAACAACCAGACGTACTTGATTTGACCATCTGGCTGGAGGGCCCCTACTTAAAAGTCAGTTTTATCTACTTTGCACTGTGTGTGTCGAATTACCTGTAGATCTCCCTTGGTGCTGCCTTCCTCTGAGTCTGACTGCTGCTCAGGGTCATTTTCATCACCCTAGAATTAAAGACCGCAGATAGCAGTGTTAAAAAAAGGCCTCTGAGTCACACTACCCAAATGATCAAAGAGGAACGCTCAGGGTGGTGTGAGTATTATGAACTGCTGCACCTCAAGAGAAGTGCTGTGAATATTTATGATGGGAAAAGAACTAAGCCCAGAAAAGGCATTACTTTATGTATGAAAATCTTACATCTTGGGTCCAGAAGGAAACTCCAGTGGAGCGTCTCTTCTCGCGGGGCCGCCTGCGATCCCGTATGGAGCGGGGTTGAGACTTGTCCTCTCCTTCCTTGTCCTCCTCCTTTTTGTCCGTTTCTATTAATCAAGATGAATACAACATGTAAAATATGTACGTTGAAACTAAATAAAAAAACAAACTACACACAAAAAAATATACAAAAGCATGCCAAGTTCAACTATTAATACCATATGTTCTTTTTTTTCTCAGGTTTCCTCCACTTTCATACTTTTCCAAACTCAAATTTCATGAATTCCTGTTGTGTGTTTTTACAAGCATTGTGATTATTGTGTGCTGGGAGGTTCATTACTTAATTAAGTTAAGATCTAAGGGGCATTGGATGTAACATTTGATTTGATCAACAACCACTGCCGTGTTTGAGATGCCTCATAATATCCTGACAGAAAAGTAGCATGGTTGAATTTTCCACAAAGGGTTCAAACACTGCTTTGACCAATAGGCACATAGAATGCTCTAAACATGGAACAGACAGCTCTACTTACCTGCAGTTCTGCGGGTCAAACAGGACATGCTACCCTCTTCTTCTTGCTCTAGTTTTTTTTTTTTTTCTTCTTTTTTTGGCTTTTCCCAAAACAGTGTCATATCATACCAGTGTGGCAGGCTCAAAGTACCTGCTTTTCAGGTATCTTATACACTGCTCTGGGTGGCAGTATGTATGCAGCAAGGCATAAAATAATAGGACAGAGACTGTATTAGAACTGCTGCTGTGTGTACAAGGGCTTTACACAACTAGATCTAAGATATTAAAAAACCTACACTGCATGAAAAAACTGAAATAACTCAGTGTTAAACTATGTATATGGTTTACATTTAAGTACTTTTTCCCCCCTCCTACAGTTGATCAGTATTATCTATTTCTTAATTACATCACGTATATTGTCAAAGACAGCAACATTTGTTTTGGATTAAAAGTATCATATCATCTGATATGTCACTCAGCCACAGCACAAGTTATAAACTCTAAAATCACCTAATCTGACATACTGGAATCATAGCAGACATAAATATCACATAATCTGACCATGGCATTACATATTTGGTCTCAATTTCATACATGCAGTCAAGGTGGAAATGTCAGAAGACTTCATAATGTATGGATGTAGTGTTCTTTTATCATTTGAAAACTTGAATTGGGACTGTTACTGCATGTATGGGGCTACTTTATCTTTATTATAATTCTGAATGCAACACTTTAGAAACCAGCACAGGTGCAATAGTCTAGAATCAAATGTGTTTTCTTACTATATACAAGACATCATTCTGATATTCATCTGTCTGTTTTTTCTTAAAATGTTTAAACCAATTGATTGTGCACATCCTTCATTTATTTATTTATTTATTTTAATTTACCATTATTTTTAGCATCAGCAATCCAAACAGGATTTCAAAATAAGAGATGGAAGAAGTAACCAAAACCAGTTCACAGGGATCACAACAACTTGGCTCAAGTACAGAGGGGGGAAAGAAAGGCTGTGGGAGAACAGAGTACTGAGCGTTTCCTTCTACTGAACAGATTAAAGCTAACTTCTAGTTTCCCAGAGATGCTTCATGGACTTATTTGTAAAAAAAGACAAGTGATATAATTTGAAAAGCAACTCAATCCCTTTCTGTGACAATGGGCTTAATCAGTGTTTGGCAATTTGCCCATGAGAATAACAACTTGTGGAGACACACCAGCATCAAGTGGGATTCAGCAGCACTCGTCATGCATCCACATGTTGTACCTACATGGTTTTTCATCTGAAGAAAACTATTTCAGTATCAATGCTCTGATTCGTAAACTGGCCACCGGCACAGACTGCTGCGGTCTTCTTCATGGTCATTAACTTATCTGTAAACACCGTTTCCGACTGTTTAAGCATATGAGACCTTCGGTGATGTGAATACACAAGAGAACTGGTCTTACCCTTTTCTGTGTCTCTGGAGGAACGGCTGTAGGAGGAGGTGATTCCCGTCAGACTGTTAGGCCTGTTGAGCGAGCTGGAACTGGAGGACAAAGAGGTGCTAGAGTAGGACGGGGTAGAGGCAGTGCTGACGGCAGAAATGGAGGAGGTTGAAGAGGACAATGAAGGCCGGTAACGCTGGTAGGGAAAGGTAGAGGAAAAGAAAGGTAAATTATTCTGTCATCACAGGTTTCAACAAGAAAAAGACAATCTTAAGACTATTATGAAGGAAATTCAAGCCTAGTTGTTGTCATGCTGAAGATACAATAATGTGAATCCAGGACAGAAATCAGCAAAGCTGATCTCAGTCAGCATTACTAATATGATTAACAGAAATCTTTTTTTTTTAACAGAAGCGATTATTTGATGAGCAGAGACAATATAACAGTTTGCTTTAGTAATTATTAGGTCCATGTTTGTTTTATTTTGTAACAGTAAACAAATGACAAAAGTCTAAAATTCAGAAATTCAGATTCTTAAGAGGAATGTCTTTTTTTTTAATGCAGTTAATTATTTCTTTCAAAGATGTCTGGTACACATTTCTCAAAATCTCTGCATTTGTTATAAGTCTATGACATGTCATACCTCTTCAAAGCTGCGGTATTTTGATCTGTAATCATCCTCCTTTGTCTCCATCTCCTTCTTCTCCTCCTGTTTCTCTTTGTCCTGCTTCTCCTTCTCATCCTTCTCCTCCTCCCGGGTCTTTGGGGTACGACTCCTACCGATTGTTTTCTCTGCCTCTTGCAGGTCAGTCAGAGTCACACCCTGAAGAAAGACAAAATAATAATCTATGTTCAGAATTCATTGCTTGAATAATTTAATGTTACTGTTACGATGTTAACAGAACTCTGGCACAGTGCAGTTCAGTCAGTATTTGCAGCAAGGACAAGTTTGACCTTTGTTGCGGTGTGTGCACAAAAAGTACTGTCTAAACCAGGACAGAATGTAACAATAAAACTGTAATCCAAACCAGATGCATATTTAGGTCAGTATTTATCAACATTTGGTCCTGTTTGAGAGGCTCACATCACTCTCATTTTACTTGCTGAATGTGTGCAAAAATGATTTGTGTTTCAATGGGTTGGAGGAATAATTATTAAACTATAACCATTAAAATTATAATTTCAATAGTAACTAACCTGGGTGGATCTCCTCGACTGTCGAGCCTGTCTGGAGCGGGCTTTCCTCTGAGACTCCGACTCTTCATCGCGTACTGGCGTCAGATATGACCTTCGACACACAAACAACGAAGCTTATATATTCAGATCTGAGGATGGGTCATTGTTGGCATGGACAAAATATTGCAATGCTGAATCAGTAATAATCTTTTTGCCAATGGGTTAAGTGAGAAAATTTGCCTTTCCCTCCACCCTGTGACTACTGCTGACAATAGATGTGACCTTGATAAAATGTTTGGTGGAGTATCTGTGGACTGGTGTGCAAATGAAGCAGGTACAATTTACTGAGATGAATAAAGCTCTGGAAGAATTTAGATAATGCTGGAATTATTTTTGGTTTACTTTATAAAGTACTGCTGCCATTTCTCCCATAAGACCAAATTGTTGTCATTTAAAGTATTAACAGAAAACATCAACTGAGCAAGATAACAAAAATAACAGATCAGATAAAGCCGGGATAAAACATACAGACATTAGATTGTGGTATATGCCACAGTCATCCTGTCTTATAGTTTCCTTTGCTTTAGCAGGCTGTGCACTGCTCCATAGATCAGACCTCATGCAGGTAGCTTGGTTTTGTTTGATGGCTTCTTGATTGCATTCTAAAGGTTTTCCTTTCAGATCTGAAAATTTGAAGTGGGTTTTGATTTTTTAAAGAACTTTATGGAAATAAAGCAGGATGTTCCTGGACAATATCAATGCTCATCTTTCCTCGAATACCTATTTAAAAAGACACCTTCCAGCTGTAATAAGACATGTTAAAAGTACTTGAGACTTCCTGCTCTGCTAAAAGTTAACGTTTAAATTCCAACATCTTCAACAGGAGGACATTAAACTTACTGTGTAAAACAAGATTTCAACCCCTATGTTTAGGTTTGTGTTACAAAAGTATCAGCTTCTACAAATAACAGAGTTTTGGAAAGGGATGGGCTATTCTACCACTTTTTCTCAGCACAAGCATGCCTCTGTTGGCCACACAGAAGTATGGACGTATTTAGTACAAAGAGGAGCCTTGGCCGTGAGGAAAATGCAGCTTCTGCCCATCTTCCTTATAAGGACAACTTGTTGGAGCAGTCTGGGATCTGAAACAGCCCTGCCCCATTCCCACTATGACAGGTGGCTTATTTCAGCACTGCAACAGGAAGACATGCACTCGACCCCACTCAAATACACACATGTGCAAACACATGCTTTCTGTGACAAAGTGTCACATGCTCCCACAGATGAATCCTCTCTATGTGTGCTCTGAATACACACACACCCAGTTCTCAAACAAAAACCCCAGGATCACTGTGTGATGTGTGACTGTGAAGCTGCTTAAAAAGCTATGAGACCTTCAAACTTTTTTAATGTAAAGTCCATGAATACTGTCCAATTATATATATATATATATATATATATATATATATGTACACACACACACACACACACAATGTGTGTGTGTATGTGTGTGTGAGATACACCTGTCTACTCTACAGGGATGGTGTGGGTTACCTGCGTCTTTCTGAGCCAGTAACAGTGCCAGTGGTGGTAGTGGTAGATATGGCGCTCGTGGTAGTGGTAGA
This sequence comes from Maxillicosta whitleyi, assembly GCA_029822895.1. NCBI lineage: Eukaryota > Metazoa > Chordata > Actinopteri > Perciformes > Neosebastidae > Maxillicosta > Maxillicosta whitleyi. The sequence goes on along the minus strand of JAPSES010000120.1, from coordinate 11,009,304 downwards.
TGTAGTGGTCGTAGTAGAGCCAGTGTTTATAGTGGGGATGACTGCAGCAGACTCCTTTTCCTTCTCTTTTTCCCTCTCTGTACTCTCCTCTGACCAGTACCTGTTTATGCAACAGCAAGTCACAGAAGCTCAATATTCTTAGCTTCAAAATGTCGATACCCTGCTAGATAACAAAAACTAGTGGGCCATCTACAAGCTGTATATAACAACACGCTCCATATGAGGCCTGGATGGATGCAGCCCTGTACATGTACCTGCTGGTGAGACTGGTGGAGCCAGTGCGGGTAGAGGAGGAGCCCAGGCTGGAGAACAGGCCCCGATGGCCTGTTGGCGAGGTAACAGATGAGGAGGTGGTGGTGGTCATGGAGGAGGAGGTGGTTGAGGAGCTCAAGTCCTCTTGTCTTCTTCCAAAGGAGCCACTGTAGGACAAATTGTCAAAGCTAAAAATAGAGCTCTTTCACTACTGAGTGGGGCATAAGTGGGGCTGTTTGACTGGTGAAAGATGTGTTACTGTGACAATTATGTGAAAATGCTGTAGGAACATTGCACATATCCGGTTGTAGTTTATCGTTCTTCTCTAATCAAGCCAATCTTAACTGCAAACCAAGTATGCCTATAGGCACAAATAAACTGAACCCAATTTGATTCCATTGACTTCCATTGGCAGCATTCTTTTTGGATAGTATTAAAACATTGTTACTACTGCCAACTACATGTTTCACTCTTATTTATCTGTAAGAAAACTGACACTTGGGAGCTAAAAATGCCTCACACAGGTACAATCAATACAGTTAACTGTTAAATCCTGCAGGAAATACAAGACAACGGAAATAAAAGTGAGCAAAAGTAAACAATGGTGGTGAGGCACTTTTATATTTTTTGCCATTCAAACAAGGGAAAATACTGCACCTGTTTGTGTGCTATGAGGCAATTTAACTCCTTCTCTCAATAGCAAATTAATTACAAAAAAGGAGACCTATTCCCAATAAGAGTCAATAATGTTTCCTCTACTGCAGCCAGTAATCATAGTTTTACAATTCTTGGTGAAAGAATAACCTAAACTTAGTCTAAGATTTGGTCGGTTTATGAAAACCCTCAGAAAAAAAACAGCATTTCATGATTATGGCAAAACACTAAACACCAAACTGTAAACAAGACTTCTGCCATCCTGCATGGATGTGAAACGCATATATTATTAATATACATTTTACATTAAATGTAACCAAGGGAACCAGTCACTTGAGAAAGACCATCAAAGAGCACAGGTGGGTACAGAGGTGGTGACGCCTCTGTGAGGCATGTGTATACCTGCGGTAAATGCTGTAAGACTGGTAGTGGGAGGCGGGTGGCTGCCAGGGTTTAGTATTACAGGTGTTAGGGTCCAAGCTGGAGGTGGACGAAGACTTGGCTGGCACGTCCCGCGTGCTGCCGCTCCGCCCTAGTGCTAGCGTATGGGACGTGCTGGTGTGTTGGCAGGCGGGTGGGCGAGAGAGCCATGTTAGCGGTGGAGGCGCACACACAGATACAGTATAAGAAACACACACACAGATTTAACACTATAGCTTTGACATTCTACTGGTGCATTTCCATCATATGGGACAAGTTTTCGGACAACAAAATAGTTGAAAACGGCAAAGACATGCATGTCTTGCATCAAGATTTTTGTTTACTTCATTAAAACTATCCTTGTTTATGGTAACTTGGATAAATTCAGAAAGCAATGTTCCAAGATGCAAGTCTAACTTGGAAAGCAAAGTAATCCAAGAAAGAATATCACACCCAGTATTTTCCCATATGACATGAATGCAGCAGAAGTCCACATCTAGGTTTTGTACCAGGAAAACCCCATGAGAATCTCAATGTATTTGGAAGTCAGACATGTATTTGGGCTTGTTAAAATGTCTGAGTAATGCACTGAAGGCTGCTGGCACAATAACCTGACAGGACAGGTACAGTCATGCAACACACTATGGCAGTGATAGAGAAAAGCGTTGGGGTTGATTTGCATGGCTTTTTCAGTAGCTGCACTGTATGTTCATACATATCTAGCACAAACAAAAAAATTCAGTTGATAAACAATACAGTCTACGCAGTGTTATCATTCATAAACCACTGCAAGTCAACCTTTGTCGTGGATAAATACATCAGGTCAGATGGAGCAGAGATTTGATGACAAGATGGCCAGACAGATGGAATCTGTATAGCATCATGAGCTAACCTGCGCTGGTAGCTGGAGGTTCGGTTGGTGGAGGTACTTCCTTCAGAGTTTTTCAGGTCATCATCCCACCGTCGCCGAGTGTAGGAGCCACTACATATCAGAGTGGTAGTAGAGTCCCTGAGGAACCACAAGCTACAATATAGTACCTCAGGTTTCCATAAACACATCCTGATAAAGCTAAGTTGTACATGTTTTCTTGGTCTCATTCTAATTTCACCTAAGAGTCCTAATTGTAACATCTATGAAATTTACCAAAGGAAAGTTGCTAAAAGCTGCACACACCATGCAGAGCATTGAGGACAGTTGCCTGCAACACACAGCAGTGGGCAGCAAGAACTGCTCATGCTAATGCAGAGCCATTTGACTCTAGAGGTTCACCTGTTTTCCTTCTCATCAATGTCTGAAGTACTGGCCAGTCTCCTGGGGATAGTAGGAGCCACATAGGCAAGTCGGGTTCCTTTATCTTTTTCCTAGAGGTATAGAAAGAAAAAGAGCCAATGTAAATAAATGACATTTAATGACACTTTTTTGTGTGTTTTTAAACAGTACAGAATATTGTTTATTACATGTGTATGCATGTAATATGTATTAATGTGTTTTTGCTTTCCTTGAAATACAGTTAATGTGCTTCATTGAAGATGACAACATTTTTTTTCAAATAAAGTTGCTCAGAGCAAGCTTGTCTACAGTTGCACCAATGTGCAACACTACAGACTACAGCTTAGGAATGCATGCAGCAAATGTCAAAAGTAACCAACTCCCAGTACAAAAGACATTCCAGCACAAAGTTTATCAACACTCCAACATTTTTAAGTGTTTCATACTGAACCCTAAATTCAAGATTATACCTGCACAGCAAATTGTGGTGACATCTTCTAATGACATGGCACATCCTAGTTTATTAGTTTTATATATTCATTTTTAACTATTTTTCAGCAACCTTTCAAATGTTTGTGAAGTTTGTGAAGTTACATCTCCAATTTTTTGGAAGCTAATGTTCCAGACAATAAAATAAAGGATGGGACTTTATCACTGCTGACCTTGTCTTTGTCTTTGTTATCGAGGGAGGAGGACAGGCGAGGGCTTGAGGCAGAGCGCATAACCCCAGTTGTGTCCTTCTCTCTCTGAGCCTCCTTGGTAGCTGTGATCTCTGCTAACGCCCCATAGCTGCCAGTCTTTCTCAAACCTAGACGCCATGATGCTGGAGACTCATCCTTCCTCTCCTCCTCCACTTTAGTTGAAACCTTTCCAGCTGGCTGACTGACCTAAGAGGGAGGATGTGACACAAGTTTAATAAAACACACTTACCCATTTACAAGCAGAAGAAGTTGTTAATGAGATATTTAGTTGTCTTCGTAAGTAACACAAAACTAAATTGGGTCAAAACGGTGGTCAAACATGGATTAATCTCCAGGAGCTGCAATTTTAGGTTTAAATGTATAGAGGCAGAGAGAAGACATGCTTGTTAAAAAAGGTAAAAAACCACAAATACACACTCCTGTAACTGACACTAACAGAACACTGGACCCAGAGAACATGCTGTTCCCTGAAGGAGATTATCTTCTTTTAAAAATAAATAAAAAGGATTTCTCGATTCTGCTGGGAATTTAGGGTCAAACGTATGGTTTACACAAGGTCTGCCAGACACTTTCAACAGGTAACAAGCAACTACACAAATACAGAAGCGACATAACATAAAACACAAGGTGAGAGCACGATTAGCACAGTGCATTTGTTGAATACAAGTGAAAACAACACCATGTAGGGTTGATGAGTGAAAGTCAGCAAAAGGCAGGTTCAACCATCATCACCTGGGTCAGGCCACGGTGGTTATGGGGTGTTAAGTCTTAGTGTACAAGGTGCATGTAGGATGAGAGAACAACTTTGGTGCACACCAATGCCTCACCATAAGTTTTTTGGGCACAAGAGAAATGCCAGTTTTGCGCAAGCCTTGACGCCACAATGCAGGACAGCCTGGCTCCGCCACAGGCATGAGGGGAGTAATACAATCAAACTAAAGCCAACCAAGACAAGAGCCCAGGATGACAAAAACGCAGTAAGGAAGGGGAGGGCAGGGAGGAAAACAGAGGTTGAGACAGAGAAAAAGCCAGAATAAGACAGAAGCAGTAGCAAAAGAAACACACTTTATGGCAAGGAAAGAGTTTCTCAAGGCCTAGTCACACACACAATGCTTGCTGCCAACCAGGGGAACTACCATTGTTGCGCTCAGTTGGACAGATCCAAACAAACATCTGGTAGTGTCAAAACTGGACATTGTTAATGTTTTGCTCACTCTTGTTAGACAGAAGACATTGTGATGTGTGAACACTAGGCTTAAAAAGGAAGAAGACCTTTAAGAAAAGAGTGGAAACATTCAGAATATTCACTCTGGATCAGTGAACACTATTTGACGGACCTTGATGTAAGGGCCCACTTTCATAAAAAGTTTGGATCAAAGAAAAGATACAGTTCATTCAGAGGGTCTGTGATCCTAATGTGGAGGTATGTTTAGGTTTACACGCTTCTTAATATTCAAGGCTTTACTGCTTTGGGTTTTAAATGCATAATAGATGTAGCAACACTATGTTTCTGTGATAGTTTTTTTAATCATTGTTTATTCATTTATTTATTTTTGTAATCACACATTAAGTATTTCAATCACTGAACTTGTATGAAACATGGCACTAGTTTAGAGTCTAGACAAATGTATTTAAGTAGAACTTGCTTAGCTGCTTTTTGACAGCAGAGGGCAGCAGATTCAAACGGGGACAACACTGTCACACCATTGCTGTGTTTTTAAGCCAATCCACTTCTAGTCCTTTAGCGTCCTAATGCTGAGTCAAATGGCCTAATAGTAAAGTGTTAGTATGAACAGAATTTGGCACCAATCAACCCCACTGCACACCCTGTTGCTGTGTTTGTTAATCACCACCCTTGACTTGTCATTACTCTCATTCCAGGGCCTCAGTGACATTTGTTAGCATTGTGTGCTCACTGTACAGTAACATGAACAGCATATTACATCCAAAAACAACTGTGTGTATGGTCACCTATGTGGAATACAAACTCGTGTACATAAACCACCACAATCTTTGGTTGACTGTGGAATGGGCTGTGTTTTCAGAGGGGAGAAAAACAAATTTTACTGATCTTGAGACACTATCAGGCACCAACATGTTTCTGTAAAGGGATGTTTCCTGGGCTTCATGCAAAAACAGAAGAGCAGCATCTGCTCAAAGTAGTTTAAGGGTGGAATAGCAACATGATTACATCATGGTGGTGTTGCATCTCCTAAGCCTTTTAAAACCAATCAAGAAATTAAATGCCTGTTGCAGGTCTTTAATGCTAGTAATGGAGCAGCTTTCTGAAATTTTCTATCCAAGCTAATTTTCAGGGGATGTTGCTACAGGCACATTACTTTGTTTCTAAAAGTTGCTAAATTATGTTGCGATGACCAGTGGGTAAAAAGACCAGGCCGTACCTTCTTCACTGGTGAAGTGGGAGATGTCACCTGGTTGGTTGGACTGGATGGAGAAGACACGGTGATGGTGGACGGGGTAGGTGTCGTGCTGTTGCTCACTGATGCTGAAGGCTTGCTCTTTTCTGAGGAGATTAGAAAGGAAAAAAATGTGAGGGAGTTGATAAAAGGAAATATTATGTTGATACCACACAGCAAGTTTAAAATAGGACACAGTACCTGCTTCAGTCTCTGACTCTGAATCTTCTTCCTCCTCTTCTTCACTTGAGCAGCTTGATTCGTCCTTCTTCCCCTCCTCTTCTTCATCCACCTTCTCTGGTTCTAAGGTCTCAATGCGTGGGGCGGTTTTCTCTGGTTCCAGAAGTAGCGTTTCTTTACTGTAACACATATATAGTCATTTAGCACAAGTATAGAATTATTAATAACTGCTAGAGAGAATAAATGACTGATAATATCAATTAATACGTAGTTTAGTTGTACCAGTGCCTAGAAGTAATTTAATTATTTTCGTTTATTATTTATCACAGCTAGACCATTTACCTCTTCAGTGGTTTTAGTGATTGGTTGTTGTCCCCTGTGGTTGTCGTTTCAATCAAAGGAGATTTCTTAACATCTTTCTTGTCACTCATCAGCTGGAGTTAAAAAAAAAAAAAATCCAAAATGAGCCATCAGCAATGATAACTGGATGAGATGGACTATCCATTTTTTCTGTGCAGATGACTTACCAGATTTTGTTTCTTTTGTAATTCTTCCAAGTATCCCAGAACATCTTCATCTGCTACATCAAAAGCTGTCTGGCCCTGAGTGCAACAAATCACAGTCTCTAAAACACCAATAACAAAAGTGGATTACACATAACTGTATGACTTATGACTCATATCTTACCATTTTATTAATAAGGTCCATGTCACACAGATGCTCTACCAGTATCCTACACGCCTCCTCTTTGCCCCAATGTGCTGCTGCATGTAGAGGAGTCCAGCCATCATAGTCCTTAATATTTACATCATACCCTGCTTGAATTAAAAGCCTGCACAACAGAGAAGTAAGGAAACAAAGGTTTCTGTCAGAATTAGCAATCTCTTTTTTTAGAAGAAAATCTCAAAACTAATGTTTCTTTTGATTGTACCAAGAGACAGCACTAAACTGTCTATGTGCAAACACCGGTTAGATCGAGCAAGACAGTCTACCTTAAAAATCTTAGTCATCCTTTGGCATAAAAAGTTAGCTAATGCACAATGTTTTAATCAATTAAATTGCCACATTAAGAAAAACATTGAGATCTTCCTTTTGTGTACATTAGTGACAGGAAACTTTAAGATCTTGAGTTGTTCTATAGCAGTAGCATGTGCTGACTGTCTTCCATGAGCGGATGGAAATTTAGTTAGAGTTCTTCCTAAAGCAGTGTAGCTGTCAAACAGCCCACAGAGACAATGTCAGAGCAAAGCACTGACAAAATGCAGGAAGCAAGATATGTTTGGCATTAGCAAATATCAAACCAGAAGTTAAACATCATTACTGTCTTGATTATGAGCACCATTCAATGATTTTTGACAGAAAAACTCTAAATGAATACTTATCAAACAAAAATGGGTGATTAATGGCAAAAGACGTTTAATTTGCAGTCAGTTTACTACATTATGCATTAAAGCAAGACCGCAGCTTACTTTAAAACCTCGACGTATCCCTTCGCAGCTGCGACATGGAGTGCTGTTCCTCCAGACTTGGTGTGTCGGATGTCTTGGATCTGGCCACTGTTAACCCACTGTCGGGCGTCCCTCAGCATGATCCGCTCCTCCTCTTTTCGAGCTGCTTCAATATCCACTCCTGGTGAGAGACAGAGTTGATACTGTCAACAGGGCAATGGAGGATTACCTACTACTTAGGAAGAAGCTACCAGATGTAACAGTAACTGACAGAGACATGGGGATAGATAAATGGAATATTTGGTGAGTGTGGTTATGACTAAATGTCACATAAGGCAATGTAAAGGAATATATGATGTTTTGTGAAACCATCATACCACAGGGAGTTGGTATAAGTTATAAAAGTAGACAGCAACAATAAATACTTCTCATGCAGCCTTGTAATTCTTTTAAGCCAGGCTTTACAGTGCCACTTTGTGATTGTCTGTCAATCAACCAGTTTATGTACAATAATAACCTGTGCAATAATAACTTGTGCAATAATCCACTGTACCCACTTTACCAACCACAACTACTTCCTGTGATTGAACTGCACTAACGATAAAGACATTTGTATAGTTGTATATAGGAATTCTAGAGAGTTCTTACTTTTATTGTATTTTATATTAAATTTTATGTTAGATTTCTCACTTGCATGCACTTTTCAATCTTTTTTTGCACCCCTACTGAGTGTTCTCTGAGAACCTGTAACTGTGAATTTCTCCACTGTGAGATTAACAAAGTATCTTATCTTATCAACATTATTTGGTGTGGTTAAGATACAAAAGAGGAGACATTCACTTAATAATCTAGAAAACTCTTTTACACTGGATACGTTGATCAAGCACTTGCTCTCCTTTAGTGAAGAGTATTGTGCCAACCTTCTGTTAATCTGACCATCGCATAGTGGGTGCTAACATACAGACTTCATCTTTCAGGGGCCAATATGTGGAAGTTACAGTATATGCAGCGGTGAAAACGGGCCTGTATTGTCTTGTTGACACCTGGCTGGAACATGAGAAGGAGTGAAATGCACTGCTGCATGGGTCGCTGACTCATCAGCTGAGCGTTAACTGTGTTGAACTACATAAACAGTCACTCAAGAAGTGCTCTGGGGGAAGGAGCCAAGACTTTAGCTGATCTTATAGGCTTTATTCCACACTCAAGGATACATCACTCAGCCCCTGACACCCTAGAATGATCAAGATTGCCTCAAGCTTTTAGGCCACTGATAATGTACATTTGTGTACACAGAAAAGTACAGACAGAGAGAGTACTGTACCTAAAAGTTTATCAACTGCAAGCTGGAGCACAGTACATACAGATGTGTTATGTGAAATAAAAGCCGTAAGGATTTCTGAATTATGCTATTCAATAACTCTGGCAACTTGTCAGGGAGGCTAGGATATATAAATGAATAACTTCATCTACTATCCAACATATGGCATGATATCTGTAATAATCAGCTTGTTTAAAATGGAACATTTTTATGTTCAGAGCCCAAGTAAGCTACAGCATGAAGAACTGAGACAAAATGGGAGATGACTGTACATCTAAGTTTAGCTTTTGAAAACAAGAGACTTGACAGCCAAATAATGACATGCCACGGAAGAACATGAAAATGCTTTATCTGTATAAAACTGATTTTAAGACCTTGATGATAGAGCAAGCATTTATTTGTGTGATGTCTTCCATCACTGTGGTGTATGTCATCAAATACTACAGTCTCTTTATTTACAGCAAGAACAAACAGTACAAGGTTATTGTATGGTCATTTTCTACTTGTGTAAAACAAAAAAAGAAGGAAGGTATAAGTAACACAAGACGAAGTGCAATTGAAATGTGCCATACAACGCAGATGAGCTTCATCAGGGCAGAGCACTTAATATAGGGAAAGGGAGCTAGCCAGGTAGAGCGACATCATGATCTCTTGGGCAGTAGCCTACAGTGTCTATAAAAAGCAGGCAGACTAATGGTCTTGAAGTAGGACTACTGAACCAGAGATGAGTGGAGGAGCTGGCAGCCGTTCAAAGTTGAGTTTTTACAAGAGAACAGCACATCTTCTACCTGAGCATTGAGTAGATGAAGACAAAATCCAATAGACCAAAAAAGGACTCATCTCTCACTTTACCTCACTGACAACAGATTCATGGTATGTCTGCTGACGCCAACATGAAACATGTTGTGCATAATATAGTTCTGCACTGTGTAAGCACAAGGACTCTAACAGACACTATTTTTCAGAGTTTCTGCAGGTTTCAACATGTTAAATCTAAGAATTTTTAAGGCTAGACTGAATACATATTAATACACATTCCCATCCAGTAGACCTGACTTCTACAAGGTAATGGCAGATTTTGGCTGGTAGCCTTCAGCAGTGGTTTCCTCACTTGCATCATTAAACATTTTGCTACTGCTGCCGCAGATCATATTTGATATGTCATCTGTATGGACTGCACCCCACGGTTGGGGACACATGTGCACGGTGGATTAATGTTAAAGTTTAATCAGTATCAAATATAGTTTTATTTCCTTCACTTGCTGCTGTGAGGGAAGAAATTTATTATGGGTGACTTAAATTCATTTATCTGCTATTCCTGCGCTGTTTATGTAGGACAACATGTAAGTTACACAGTGAGGGCGCACAGCACTGCCAAATTCTCCAAATCAACCAAGTGCAATGAAAAAACATAATGTGCATGTACTTGAAAGCCTACAGCCTGACTTATCAGGTGCACCACTACCCCTAGTAGTGCACTTATCTGCGCCACTGACCCTCAGTCGTCACCCTTTCGCCAGTGTGGCTGAGGGTAAAAATAAATAAATAAATAAATTTAAAAAATAAATTTTTACCTCCGCCAAGGAGGTTATGTTTTTGCTAGCGTTTGTTTGTTTGTCTGTCTGTCTGTTAGCAACATAGCTCAAAAAGTTATGGGGGGTGATCCGGAAGAAATCCTGGATTCTGGATCACTTTGAAATTTTCATTAACATTGGGGTCAATGGGGCCAAAA
>JAPSES010000120.1:10966093-10989761 GCA_029822895.1 Maxillicosta whitleyi | reverse complement strand
AATGATGTCTATTTTGTGTTTATCCCTGAATAAACAGGTCAGTTTCTTGTTGCCAACCATTGTGTATTATTCAAACTGAACTAATTCAGCTGGTTATCGGTTATCAAGAGTACTAAAACCCTTTAAAGAAGTAAGGAAGCTAAATAACTTTAAATTTTAATACATGCTTATATAGGCCGGTATCGGTATTGGATCGGAAGTGCAAAAAAATATCGGTATCGGATCAGAAGTGTAAAAACCTGGATCAGGACATCCCTAGTGTACATCCACCCAAACTCATACAATACACTACAATGTAGTAGTCAAGATCAAGACTCTGATATAACTTAAAAAGAAAAAAGGCATCAAGTGTAATATATCGTATAATATTTAGCGAAGTTGTATTGAAAGAATGATTGCTGGGAATCATTTCCACTTTCCTGTCTTCTCCTAGAAACGGTTTTATTTTTGCAAACCGAAGGAGTATCGCACTGAATAATGAGCAGAAATGGATTTCCCAAAACATTATGTTCCAATGAAGTTAGCCTTTAGGACATACAATGTTATATAATTTTATCCTGCCCCTATATTTTGTTCTAATAAAAGTATGACTTCTTGTAGTACATCCACTTAGACAACTTTTGATCACCAAAACTCGTCAGTTCATCCTCAAGTCCATAGGGCTGTTTGTATTAAATTTGAAGCAATTCCCTCACAATGCTAGAAAAACATTGTGATTAAGAAGAGGGACACACAAACATATGGCCACAGCCGTCATATACTTCTAGGAAAACTGGAAAAAAAAAAAAAAAAAAAAGGCATCTGAAAACGTACTCTGCAATGTCAAGGTATCCACAGGATGCTGCAGCGTGGAGGGGGATCCAGCCTTCATTGTCTGGCTGGTTGATGCTGGCTCCATGCTCCACCAGGAAGGTCACCATGTCAACATTGTCATCTATGCATGCCTATGAGAGAGGGAAAGAGAGAGAACACTAATGAGTTGAAAGAAGTCAACAAGCATCACCCACTAAGATGTATGCGTGTTCATGCGTGCACATACATGCACACCCACACAAGAGTATGCATATAAGATCATACCAGTAGGATATGCTATAATTACAAACAGCATAGCAAGAGCCTTGCACAGCCCGTGACAGATGTCATATGTATTCAGAATTGCTGGAGGACTTCAGCAGCCGTAGCATTCCCAAAATGCCTCCACATAGCAGGGGTGCTTGAAATACCACATACTATAGTACTGCTGATGGAGGCATGGAGGTGCCATCCCTATATGCCATTAACTTCATACTAAACATCCGAGAACCAAAATGAAGACACTTCTTTTTAGAAAGCATTTGCTTTCTAAAGCTAACCCTCAAATGAGTGTAATGCATAGGTTTTAGTTAATATATCACTGATTCTATATGTATTTAAAACACCCTCCAAAGTATCTGCATTTTAACAATGCTAAAAAAAAAAAAATGATCGATTTTAACTCATAACAATAAAACTATGCAGGATGTTCTTTTCTGCAGACGTCTCTTTATATGTAATCCATATGCAACATTGCTATTAGATATGCGTACATAGAGCTTTTGTGGGATCAACAGACATTTTCTGGACTTTATTATCTACATTTGTCAACTAAACGGGTATGTGTATGGAAGAACACACAGATCAGCTTTACTTTGCCACATGCCTCAGAGGAACAAGTGGTCAAAGAGGTCACATTTCTCCTAAACATCCAAAACAAGACAGGAGAGGAGAAGTAGTGTGCACTCTTCACTCAGGATACGACATACAGAAAAAGCCTGGGGTTAATAAGTTAACTTGCAACAAAATTCCTAAGTGAAAGGAAGATCTTTCTTGTAGAGAGTTTCTATGGATATACAACCCAAGCTAAGCATAGTTTTTGCAGTTATAAAAACGTACAGACCTCTGGAATCACAGATTCACAAATTACGTAAAGATAAGTAAAATCAAACTTTGCCCCCTCAATCTCTCAAAACCGTCCCTGAACACTGCACCCATTTCCCTTGCTCCCCTGGTTGCTATGACAACAAAAACAGTTGACGGGGGAAACAGATACACTCACATTTACACAAACACACATAAGCCTCACGTTCAGGGCACACGACTATCTGGCTGGAATCCTTGTCCAAATTTGGGCCGTGTACAAGCCATACATGGCCAGAGCTGAAGAGCGCCTACAAAGGCCTGACTGAGCTTATCTGCTGGTGCATATGTGTGTGTGTGTGTTCAGACACTTTGCCAGTGTTTTCTCAGATGCAGACAGAGTAATTGTGAAAATTGGTTCATCTGATTAGTTTTTTTATTTTGTTTTTGTTTTTTTGGGGGTTTTTTTTAAACACAGCAGATGGAAATGTATTCAGTGAAATGTCACCTTGATGAGCTCATGAGTTGTGGGCAATGATGGAGCAACTCGGTCATAAATGATAGCCCCAGTATGTGTTCCTATTCCAAGTGCAATGCAAATCTTGTGCTATTTTTACTATGGTATATTGTCCAATCTAATAACACAGTGGCTCAGTGGTTAGTGCTATCGCCTCACTGCAAGAATGTCCTGTGTTCCAGTCTCAGCCAGGGCAGGGCATCTATGTGTGGAGTTCGCATGTTTTCCCTGTATTTGCCTGATGTGCAACACCCAGTATTTAAGCAGTTACCCTTTAGTTGATTTGACAGGTAGTTTTTACAAGTAGTCTGCCATGCTGGTGCTAAGTCCGTATTTTAATTTGTGCTGCAAAATGACATGGAATAGAGCACTGTTGAAGCTTTTTATGTCTCATCTGAAAACTGTCCTCCATACCCTCAAATAAATCCTCCCCCTCAGTCATAGCCCACACACTTATTATCTCTTCAAAGTCTTCTTCTTTTCTAAGAATGGAAACAAGCCCCTTAAGGCGAACTCAGTGCTGGTGGATGTGACCTCCTTCCTCAGTGCGTCACCAGTCTTCAACGACTGGCTCCTCCCAGAAGCTACTGGGAACCAGCAAAGGTAATCCCTTAATGGCAGTAATTATCTATGGCTGACAGGTGCTAGAGTTTAGAATTGTATCAAGAGTGTGAAAAGTGCAAAAGGAGCATAGCTTTTGCCAAAACATCACCTGTGCATGTGATATGGGGGCAGCAAGGCAACAACAGGCCTTAATGACAGTGGAAAAGACTTCTTCATGTTCACACTCCCCTGATATTTATTCTTATGGTTAATATTACAAACACAAGAATTTCGATCCAATTACAGGCAGGGCAATCACGAATGGTAGTGGAAAGGACTATTAAATTTAATCATACTAAGAAACAATGTTGGCATAATTATGTCTCGCACACCACAGTCAGCCTCTGAGAGACATATAGGATCTATACTCTGCTTGCTGTGAAAAATTTCTGAGTCACTCTCAAACAGACACGTTGCCATTTAAACCTGTTTTGCCAGTGTTTCTGAGAGGGGGAGAAGAGTGGAGGCCTTGTCAAGCGCACAGGTAAGAAGATGGATGGTGCTAGACAATAGAAAAAAATAACTAAAATATGAAACCAGATAGTTTTAGAGTAAGTTGTGCGCTGAACCAAATAATACCTCCAATTCTGAATAAAGAATTCAATATTAAGCTACACCTTGCATGCATGCCTAACATACTTGAATGTATAAGGTTTTAATTTCTCCTTGGGGTAACCCAGTTAAACAAGAATTGACAAAGCCAGGCTTGCTACAGCGACAGAAAAAAAAAAATCTCTGGATGCCACAGTATACTGAATGTATTCTAATGTATACTATGTATCCTGACTGTGCTCGGCAGGACTACAGATGCGTTCTTGCCACCATTTCTGATAAAAAGGTCCTCTGTAATGGAAACTCAGGCTTCTGGGAAGCTGACGTAACAGCAAAGAGAGAAAAAAAAAATCAAGTACTAACCTAATCAATGGGCACAGGATGCTCCATTTGATTGGTCAATAGAGTTTAATGTACATTGTTTAGTGTGCAGCCAGCTTCTGGAGAGAGCTCTGTCTGTCCATTAGGTTCTGTGGTATGTGCTGAGAAGTCTAGTAGATATGGAATACGAAATAAAAGGATATGAAAAAAATCTCAGTAGTGGCCTAAGACTATTCTCTCACAGGGAGTCACTGAACACTGAAGATTGAAATAAGTTTCATATCAGTTGGATGTCAAATTTGTGTGCTGTAAATGAGAAACATCATTATGGTTTCATTGTTTATATGACACAACTGCACAGTGTGGCAGGATCCAGCAGTGGAGTTTGATCCCGGTAGTTGTGACAGTCCACTTAGTATCTAATTTCAAAACACAGGACTCATCTTTTCCAGCTCAACAAAACATGTCTTCTAAATCACTAAATGTGTCATCTGTACTTATAAGCTGGTGTACTTTGATGGGAGCACATTAAAATAAACACAATCATTTACAGGACGTCAACTTGTATTTGTCCCAAAGACCTAGCCTCAAGCACCACTTTATGAACAAGCAGGAAAGACAAACCTGTCCTCTTAGTCAGCCACAATTATTACCTTTTATTTTAAGAAAACATGTAAAACAAATACTGGCCTAACAACAATTTTAAAAAGCAAAACAGTATCGGTGTATGCAAACATTATGAGATTTTGCCTTGCCCGATTAAAAATAGCAGTCAAATCCTGATTTTAAAGGCTTCTAAGACGGCCTTTATAAAAACAGAGACCTTCTTCAAAGACTGCAGACAGGGCTACTTACAGGCACTATGAACAGATTAACTCAATAAAGTGCCCCACACCAGCAGAGTTAAATATGGTGAAGATTAGAACAGAAACAATACAGTGCCATCATATAGACCTCTCTAATCCTAAAATAATATGGAAGAATTTAAGCCTTGCTCCCTGCTAGCTGTGCAAAGAAGATGGGCTAAGCCATTCTCAGAGTGAGCCCAAAAATGCACACGACATGCACCTCAGAATGGACGATGGTTTGTCACCATGACGACAAAGCCAAAAGGAGAACAAGAGTTCAGACTTTGTCAGGCTTTTGGAAGAAATATAAATAAATAGAGAAAAGACTTCATTTCAAAAGCACACAGGGGTTGCTCAGACAGCCCCTGAAGGCAGCATAAAAAAGGTGACTGCTGTGTGACAACATCTAAAAACTAAAGTTGAAAGGAACATCTTGAGTTGCTATCTTAGGCATCATATTCAAATTAAGTGATTCTTACAATGTATAATCACAAAAAAACAGAGAACTGCAACTATGTGAACTATATAAAGTTATAAAACAAAGTTACTTCCTTCTCTTTGACTAGATGGCTTGCACTAAATAAGTTTCCACCATATAAAGTTGGAAATTTGCATCCTGATGCCTTTTATTCCCTTTCACAAGGAACAGATAAAAACAGATGAAAAACAAGATTTGTTAATTTACTTATCAGAGCACAGAACTATACTATAAGCACCTACCACCATTGCACTAGTCCTCACAAGGTTCACTCTTCGTTAACATGAAATTAACTCATGAGTCTAGTACATCCTTAGTCAAACAGACAAATCTGACACCTCAGCTAAAGCACGTGAAAAACTAAACCCTGCTTGTTGTGATAAATGAGTTTAACTACAGCTGCTGTGTATACAAGGAGTAGGTTTATGTTAACTGGCCCTTTATGCAAGGAGCTCCGGGCTTAATTTAGCGGCACTCTGGATCAAGGAGGCACTCTAGGACCCCTCCCCTCCTTGACTTCCTTTAGTAGCACCCCAAGATGGCCAATTTAAGCACATTGCAGAAAGGCTCCTGCATGTTTTAGAGCCAAGATTGACTCTATGGCATGGGCAGCCAAGACAGCACAGTGTGTTCATAGATTCACTATATTCAATGGCAACAATATTATTTGATACAGTACAGAAATTATACACATACTATTGACCAAATAAGCAAAAGGCTGTGGCAGACAGACGGTATCAATAATTCACAAACTGCACAAATATATGCCAGCGACAGCATATGTAAAGAATCATTATTGGAAGTAGAATAGATTAATACTGTTGTTTCAGGTTCTGGCAATAAAAAAAAAAAGACTCATCAAAACCAAAACTTTAACAACAATGATAATTTGACAGTTACTGTGATAGTCATTGATAGACTCATATAAAAAGTCAACAGCCCAACCCTTCATATTCTTTAAAAAAAAAAAAAAAAAACACACAAATACATCTCCAAGATACATAAGAACTGGTTTAAGGATCGTGGAAACAAAACTATAATTTGCAATCCTCTGACCCTACAGTAAAAATGAATTGTATACATAAAAACAGAACAACAAATCAAACCTGACAGATTTAAAGGACAAAAAAAAAATAAAAAATACACTTGATATACATAATGAGGTAAGAGGCTACATCAACCTTTATATACACACACGTCCATCACACTCTGTATATAGTTTAACATTCTTCGTAACATACACTAGGGCTGCAAGATATTGGAAAAAAACTGGCATGGCAATTTTTTTTAACACTGCGATATATATTGTGATATGAAAAAATATTCCAAAGGACATATTAGCTGTGTGGTGCTGATGTAAATGGTCAAACTAATTCGTCGCGTTTCCTTTCATGGCTACAGGTGCAAGACATTGTCCACACAGAATATGGGGTTCAATATCATCCTTGTAGTCGAAATAAATCCATATAACTGACATAGCTTTTCTTTTTGGCATCAAGTCTTCGTTTTTTAGTGATTTTCCCTTGTTCGTTGCTTATTTTTCAATGTCGTTACCAGTGACTCACTCCATGTGCATGGGGCATGGTCTGCTTCAGCAAACCGATTAAGAAAGATTGTAACTGGTGGATAGCTGCGCCCAGTGTGTGTCAGGGACCCAAATTGAAAATACAGCAGAACATGTTGAGTTAATTTGCCTCATTCGTTGCAGGACCTGTGACATGACTACTGCGCACACGTATATTGTGATGACGATCCTCAAATGATATATTGTGCAGCTTTAACATACACTATATTTCTCATACTATTGAAGGTATTTTTTTTAATCAATAACAAAATCACAATTAATATTTAGCTATTTGAGTGTTATCAGTCTGTACACATACTTTAGGTTTAGGACATATTTGTCATTGGTGGTAAAAGGAATTTTGTTTGTGGGGCTCAAACACTGAAGAATGACATTCTCAACTCAGTAGCAATGACTTTCCAGAAAAGATGGCCAGATTCCTCCTGAAAATCAATGGACTTTAGTGTCAAAACTTTTTATTACGTTTAATTCTGGGAAAAACAGCTGTGATGAGAAATCTGTAGAGAGATGGCAGTCGCTTCTGCAGCAGTCACTGCATGTAAAAATACAGAAACAACAAATCAAGAGGTTATCATAGGGATGTATGGAGGGCAGCTGCTCAAACCCTCAGAGCTCAAAAGGTTTTGAACCACTCTTACTGCGATTGTGATCAGGAGTTTGGCTTGGATCAAAGAGGATACAAAACCACAGGTGAAAGTACTCTTCTCAAAACCAGACTATGGTGTGTGGATAAGAAAGGTAATAGAACTCTATTTTCTCCAAGAAAGCAAATAAAACAAGGTCACAAAAAAATCTAATTCACTTGATAATTTATGACATCCCTTGTAATTGTCTGCTGCCTTCAGAGAAAACAAGTGTCATTTTCCATTTTATGTGCGAGGGAAGAGGATAATGGCAAGACATTGTAGTATCTGCCGGGAAACCCAAAACACCATTACCCTCGTTTCTTATGATGTAAGCTTTTAAACACTGCCAACCACAAAATAAAAACTTGTTTTTTTAGTTTTTCAACATAAAGTCTTGTATATTAACTCCAGCTACAGCATCCACGTCTAAAGCTCAGTAACAAATCACATTATATACTTTGTTTTGCATATGACTGTAAGACAACAGAGCAGCTTCTTCTGGATCTCAGAACTGGTCTCTTTGTAGCTTTACTTTTCACCCTCCCCCTCTAGTAGTACAACTTTGCTCTGAAACCACCTAGTCAGTAAGCAGAAAGGCCCTGGACTAGCATACCAGTGGAGAAATTCCCAGATAAGTAATACTCCTAGCCTTGGGGCTTCAGGCATCAGCGCTCTAGCCACTCCTCATAGGCTACGTCATCAGCTCAGAGGCGCGCAGCCACTTCCACAAAAGGAATTCCTTCTTACCGCCTGCATGTAAGTATGAGTGTGTTTGTGTACTAGAAAGAGAAGGACTGGAAATAAAATGAACTGAATTTGTAAAAGAGAGACTGAAACTGTCCTAGTGACAGAGACAGACAGAGAGACAGAGAGAGGGAGAGCGAGTGTAGTGGGAATGATCATTCTTTGAGATAGTGTACATAATGTGTAAGTGTGTGTTTACACCCAAGACAAAGAGCTCAGGGCTCCTGTGCATTTGGCAGGGTTCAGGAGGCCAGAGGGTATGAGGGGGAGGGTTAGACAGCTACAGGGCAACCAGCTGGGTCCCTCCACTAGATGAGCCCTGTTGGGAGCTGTAAGCCCCCCCACCACACACACACACACACACACACACACACAGTCTCTGCCTTCTCTTGCTGGTGCTGCTGCAGCTACTGAGGACGACCATATATGGCCCTGGGATTCCCAAGGAAAAAAGAAGAGCAGGATTGAGGAAGAGGGGGGTGAAAATGCCGGCGAGATTGTAACTGTATGTTTCACCTGGGCTTATGCTCAGCAGCCGAAACAATAGTCCACTTAAGAGCCAAGTTTGTTTCCATGTGAGGGGTCCAAAGGCAAGAGGGGGCACCAGAAGAGGAGAGGCAGTGAGGTCAGATAGCCATGGAAAGATGGCAGAATACATCCTCTGTTGATATTTCCATATAATAGAACCCTTATGTGGAGGCTACTATTCACAGGACAGTAGATAGCTCAGTCAGCAGGCACTGACAGTCTCTGCTAAACAGGCACTGAGTATGGTCTTCTCCCCCCCTGTGTACTGGCACTGTGTCACTGCTCATACCAACAAGCGCTGAACTCTAAAGGTTAGTTGGATAATGCATATGCCAGTGCATGCCCTACAGGCACTGTAACATTCTATGGCCATTACTAGCACAAATATGGATCATTACCAGAATAATGATAATGCTGCAGTTGTTCGTACAATTTCACACACAACAAAAAAAAAACCCAAAAATACAAACATTTTGACTTACTAAATTAAGATGAATATGCTTTTCATCTACATAACAGTAAGTTCAAGTAAAAATGCAGCCAATGCCAGAACTTTCAACAGACAGAAGACATTTATCATAGAGACCTAAGTTCTGCTATACATGGATAAAATGGTATACACAGATGTCGTGTCTGAAATCTGCATTTTATTACACACAGTGGAGTACACAGCTGTTAGCTGTGTGCATGCTTGTTTGTACATCTTCGTTGGTCTAGCTGCAGTGATAAAAGCAGAGCTAGTGGAAGAAGCAGGCTCACTAGTGGAGCCTCAAAGAGGAAATGAGAAAAATAAACAGCCACTTCCTGTTCCTCTCTTGCCTGAAATCTCCAACACCCTGATCCCTCCTACCATCACCACATCAGTGAGGAAAGACAAGCAATAACCCTTTTAGGCATGAGCTTACAACCACATAGCGTAGTGCACCTTTCACTCTGAGACACAGGCCAATACAGCCACTTAATCATGGTCGTTTGTAACTGTGATCGTGACAGAATAGTGACCTTGTATGAAAATAGTTGTTGATCAGTCATTGGCATCAATGAAGTGACGAACTGCAGACACCTAAAAAGCAGATGTTGCCAGGTTGTTCCTGTAACAGTACGGAGACTTAAGCACTGCACACTATCTGTTTTGGGTATCTAAGCCAATGATGAGCACATCAAAACCAAATGACCTTTCCCAGATCCAATTATAGTTCTGGTCTCAAATACACGTCTAACAAGTTTTGTCTTAAATGTTTCGGTCCGTTGTGAACTTGTAATCCACATGAATATATGACATCTCAAACAAGGATGCACTGATGTATTGGATTGGCATCGGTATTCGCCAATATCAGAGAATATTGAATAAGGCATATACACATTTCAAGGTCAAATTCAAGCACTTTAAGGTTTATTTTCAAATTTTTCCTGCACAACACCTTATCACTGTGGTAAAATACATTTGTACAGAAACAGGCTACATCTACTCAAGATTATTTTTTTTATCAAAATGATGAACATTGTATTATGCTACAAACATCTAAAATGATGCTTCATAATAGCAAAAAAATAAATAAATAAATAAAGGAGAACACAAAGTTTTATTCAAAAAAAGAGAAGACACTTGGCATTGTTCAGACACACTCACACAGAGCCGAAGATTAAGATTAAAATGTACCTAAAGTCAACCTGAGAGTACCTAATAATTTTCCCTTTTGACATGAAGTTTTATTTTTCAAAATGTTTCACCTCTCTGTAAGTAGCTTTGGCGTGGCATCTAACCTGCCAGAGTTAATATGAAAAATAAAGAAATACCCTAAACCACATCACACAGTTATATCTGCTAGCACATTCAAGCACTTAAACTGAAATTCAAACACTTTTCAGATCTTGAAAATACAACATTGAAAGTCAAGCATTTTAAAAGGACTTCAAGCACCCGTACAAACCCTGCAAATATGTATGTTTGAATCCGTGTGCAAAGGTAAAAGAATGATAGACTGAAAAACCTTAAAAACTACTAAAACTACTTTTTATATTTATATAATGCAGAGTTATTTTTTCAGGAGAAAAATAAAAACAATATATGGAGAAACAGACAGTAATGCCACTATTTGCACATGCTATCAGTCAAGATGTTATATGCAATCGATGTATCCGTACCCTGAAATTCATATGCTCAAGTGTTTCACAAAATGACAAATAAACCCAGTTATCATCAGGCAGTCAGAATATTGCAGATTGATTAAACTATGTGATCTAACAGCAGTCTCTCATCATTTTTGTCTACTGAAGAACAACATCCCAATAGAATTATTATGATTGTCAAGGGGTGAGAATTTTTTTTTATTATTTCCATTTATCATAATGCCTCAATTTCAGCACAATATTGTGGTAATGTCTTAATCCCCTATGAAGAATCCTGAGAGGTTGTGGTTCATTAATTATTCATTTAACAGTCTGTTAACATCTGAGCACAATCAGACTCAGTGACCTGACATTTATGCTCTATAAAACATGCGACTCATATTGAAAATATTGTAATGACTTTTTCATTACGATGTTCTGAGAGACTACATGCAGGTGTCCTTTTTTGCAAATAATCTTGTTTTTAAAATGTATAGAAAAAAACTACATCCTGTATTTAAAAAGAATTAGTTGATTTCTTTTATTACAAAAGTATGCCACTGCCAAAGACGCTTTTGAGAGATAGATTATGGTAAACATGTGTTGACTATGTGACATAACAGTTAGCTGCAAATTCAAATGGTCATCTTATCTATCATCCTCATGGGCAAGCAGTGAAACAGATTTGTCCTGAGCAGTGTTGACAAATCAGATTTTTACTTTGTTACTAATATAATAAAGTTTTAGCCAATCCAAAGACCCCTTTCAGTTACCCTGCAATAAATAGGTGATCCATTTGGTTACAGATAGTTTCATCTATTCATTACATGTCTTCTTATAGCGTGCAAGTAAAGAAGCATCTCTAGATAACGCAAAAGCAAGGGTTTCTGATTGACAGGCCAAAGTACTAAAGACTGGTCCTGGTCCATTTACTGGAACTGCTGTTCATAGGCATTTCCTCACAAAAACAGTACACAGCACCCAATGAATTCATTCAACATCATGGTCACTCTTAGAAAAGAAAAAATAAAATAATATATACTGAAATGATGGCTTTTAGCCGTTAATCAGACTGTTGTAATATAAAGTGGAAGCTATAACTCACACACTCGCGTATGGATGTCACATTATTGTAGTAATCACAAGTCTACATTTTGTTTTGTGGGACAGCAGCCATGCTTTAGCCTCTCGTTTTGTCATCTAAAGATGCAACCATTTTGAGAGTAAACAGAAAGAATGTAACCTCACCCTCACACAGACAACAAATTGACATGCGCTTGCTGCCTTAATTGTACTTGCTGCTCTGTAAGACAATGAGGAATTCACAACCTCTGTTCCAGGTGTTTTCAGTTCAAAAACAGCTCATAAAAAACACTCAGCATGAGACATGTGACTGCTGCCAAGCAAACAACAGTGGGATGGCTTTAAGAAGACCTGTCTTAAGTAAAAGACAGATACTATGTGCCACAGGACAGGGGGGAAAAAATGAGCTGAAGTCATCCCACAAACATTTCACAGCAGGTCAATACTATGCATTGCCTGGAAAAGTGGGGGTAGACAAAAAAAGCAAGTGGTAGGCATTAATCTGTGACGGCACCTGGCAGAATTCTTCTTCAACCTCAAAACCCTATGATGCAATGAAATACCCTGATGTATAAGAGATGAGGCATACGCACTGACGTCATCAAAACACATTTAGCAAATGGAGATAAAACATAGATAATTTGGTTCAACATCAAAATGTACTTAAAGCTGATTTGCTATGACAACACCATGACCTCACTGCAATAATATTGTAGCATAAAGTGTCTGACGATGTGGAACATAAAATGCACTATGGGGCAAGGTCAAGTCCATGTCTACTGTGGTGCCGTAGACATGGACGCTGGGCCCATATACGTGGCAGCAGGTTTCCTCTACTAAGGAATTCTCCTTACGACCCCAAGTGAACCAGTTCTAACCTGCAGCAACGCTCATACGAAATACTTCAGAGATCCTTTATTCCTGCAGATCCTCTAGTAAGGATGCCTCAAGCATTTTATCCCGATACATCTTGTCTAAAGACATATATTTGAGATGCATATCATTAATTTAGATTAGGGTGGATCAAGCCTTTTGCAATTTTCTAAAAAGAAAGTGTATAATTCTTTCAAGAGATGCCAATTGTTTTTATGGGTCATTTGTCAATATGCACACCATATTCCATATTCTTTAAAGCAACTGCCCAGACGTTTATTTACCTCCACTGCAGATGGCACCAGGTTTTTATATGAGCAAGGTTTTTACTAGCATTTGGTACCAAACCTTGTTTTGCCCCGTTGCAGTTTGCAGTGTTACAGCTCTTCATTAATCATTACAAAATTAGAGGACAGAGACCATTCTATCCTTAAATTGCTTTTATTGTGTAAATGTTGTTTTCCTGTCACACTTGCAAATTTCTAACAGAAGAAACCTGTAAATTGCTGTCAGACACATCCCTAAAGTGAGACTGGACAATGACACTTCAGGTGAGTGATGTGTTTAGAACAAATTTAGGGTAGCATATTATTAAAAGTATCCAATTAAACAAGGGAATGTGAATGCTGTGCTTAACTGGTAGAACAATACATGGCAGGCACCACAAGTTTATGCATATTATTATTTACAAACCCTCTAATTGAGAACCAGCTTTTATTCATGCGTGTCAACCTAGATTAGAGATCCAGTTTGCAATGAACTCTTGGTTTTGATCTGAGGAAATAATGTAATATATTTATTGTATATAGGCTAGTTTTATCAGAATATCCCTTGTTCAGTAACCACAAACTACAAAGTGGCTGTCTTTTTCAAAAGGTAATTTTGTTCTCTAAATGTAGTCTTCAGGGAGACAACACAGACATGTCACAATCAGCAGATGACCTGGCATGTTGCGAAGCACTGGCGCGCAAACACTACCAGAACTTCCTGCTGTTGATTATGGGGTTGGTAGAGGCTGAATGAAAAGAGTGAGAGAGGCCAGCCTGACAACGACAGACCTGCCAATTATACACAGGTAAAACGTGCCTCTTCTTCAATTCTAAAATTAACTCTCTCAGTCATCAAACTGGCTGAAGTTACATTAATGCTTGTGTTCACCACTGACCACAATTTAGTACTGGATGATCTATACTGCTGTTTGAGAAAATTATGTTCAAGCAATATCCTCACACGTCAAGAAATATTCAGAGCTAACGATTATCACTCAGGTTTTCATATAGCACAGGGGGTATTTCTATAGTTATAGTTATGTTGTCACCCTAAACTAACATATTTCATGTCACGAAATGCATAGCAGCAAAATGAGGTGTGACTATACATTAGTCCTTATGTCATTTGATATGATTTAAAAAATATATTTTTAAGATCACAGTAGAAAACACACCATTTACTCTGAACTACTTTGCAACTTCAGAAAATATTTTTGATATTTATATATCATCTATATCATTTATCATGAGAAAAACGCATGACCATTAGCAACGAAGATGTGGTTATAAGTTTACATTTAGTGTATGGTCCATATAAGCAGAACTTAACAGGCTAGTAATAGGTACTACAGTTTACATTATCTAATTTCACTGTGAGTTTAAACCAGAGGACATAAGAATCACTGCTGAAACCTAGACTGAACTCCAGACTTCTTCTGTTAAGGCCAACAGTAATTTGCTTGCTGTCCCCTAAAGACTGTAATGAGGTTTATGAAACTGATTAGTAGAGAAAATTATGAATAATGATACCAACATTCATTCATCTTCTGAGCCCACTTCATCCTCACTTGGGTCACGGTAGGAAACTCGGTACAAGTATGGAACCGGGGAGAACATTAACGGTAGTAACCACACCAAAATGAAACGTGCATTTCGGTGCCTTATTTTGGTACCTCAAAATATGCGACTGTTCAATTGCGACCTCTGTTGACTGTTACGTCAGTGTGCACACGCAGCAAGTAACAGCAAAGTCCCTTGGAAGGAGGTTTCAACGTGCAATTATGCCTGAAAACACAAGTTTGTCCTTTGCTATTGGTACGCTATACGTGGTATGCTATACGTGGTACACAACCCCCCCCCCATATGCGCAACGCTGCTCCGCACCAACAACCCCCCCATCCCGCCCAACAACTCCCCACCTTTACTAAGGAATTTTCTGTGGGAAACACTGCTGTATCACAAACACCTAGTGTGGCAGTGTAAAAGTAATACAAAAAAAGTCATCTTCACATTCTCTATGTGTGTGTGTGAGTTATTTTTTTTCTTTTTAAAGTACCAATTTAAGTACAGTTTAGGAACCAGTACCAATTTTAAAGTATCAATTTGACATCGGTATCGAATGAAACCCTTTCAATACCCAACCCTAGGTCATGAGGGTCACTTGGCGCCTATCCCAGCTACTTAATGGCAAACTCAGGGTATACCCAGGGCATGTTACCAATTCATCGCAGGGCTGACATATACAGACAAACAATCACTCTCACATTCTCATTTATGGGCAGTTTAGATTAACTGATTAACCAGCGCATGTCTTTGGATGGTGGGAGGAAGCCAGAGAACCTGGAGAGAACCCACACAGACATGGAAAGAACATGCAGACTCCTCACAGAAAGGTCCCACCATCGACTGTTCTTGGAACCTTATGATACCAACAAACTAAATTTTTTTTTTTTTTTTAATGAAATCATCAGTCTGTATAAAGCATATCATTCAGAACCAGAGGGAATAAAAGTGTCCAGTCTTTCTAGGGCAACTCTGGAAATATTAAATACAGACAGAAAGATGATATGAAGTGAAATCATAATCGATATCATTATTATTATTATTTACATAAATTGAACAGTAAAACTAAATTCAAGCATAGGTTGTTTGGTCCAGACAAAGAAAAGTACAATTTAGGGCATCTAGATTCAACTCTATGAATTATTAAGTTGTATCTTAATGTATTCTGCTGCATGTTAGACATGCATGAGCAGCAGCTGCAGACAACTGCTACTGTATTGCAGACAATAATAATAACAAAGAGGCTGGGAGCCTTGTGCAACCTTTTCCAGGAAAACCAATGTGAAAGAAGGCATCTTCTGAAAGGGGCTTATATCAGACTGCTCATGACCATACAAGTCATACTGTTAAGCACTGAAACATCTTACCATTGAAACCTCATAATACTATTCTATTACTAAAAATGCTATTTACTTTGATGTAGAAACTGAAGCCCATGTACAGTTCTGGTGATGTCAGCAGAAGAAACTACTAAGAGACTTGATGCATGGATACATCAAATTAAAAAAAAGGAACTTCAGCTTTGGACAGAGCCACCAGACACCTCTACACACCAAAGTATGCCATGTACTTTCTTTAACAAAATGGTCAAGCTCATCAGATCAAGTTGCCGGTATGATAGTTCCCAAAGAATAAGTCATTATAAAATTACATCAACAATTCAATGAAATGACACTTATCAATGCTGAACTAAAGGATACCAGAACCTAAGTAAAAAGGTGGTTTGAGGTAGTACATAAACTTCATCAAAATTACAGTAGGTTCCCTGGTTCTATGTATAAGAAAAAGATCAGTTACATCTTGGAAGCTTATTTATTAAAGCTTTGAAGCAACAATGTCACCTAATATTTTAATAAAGTTAACAGTCATAAGACATTAGGGATATTATCCAGTACGGAATACCCATTTGTGAATTTTTCTGCACAGAAAGATAGAAGAGTCAAGGGATTTTTGTATTTGTTTGTTTATTTATTTTGAATATAATGTGAAATTCAACCCACAAAAAGATTTATATAAAAAGGAAAGAAAAGCATTCAAAATAATTGCATGATTAAAACACAATATTACCACTACCTCCATTATGGATTTAATTTTGCTATTAAAATAACAATCAACGCCTGGATACTCCGTTTAATCCAAATATGGTTTATCATTGAGTAGATCAAGAACGTAAGATCATAAAAGCAGCTCTTGATAAAACATCTCATATGTGCTGTGTAGACTAGTAGAACAGGTGATGGTAACAGGGGAGATGCTATGGTATTGCAGTGTGATGCACACATTTTGCCCATCTCAGTCTCTCCACATGAGATGGCAGGATTTTCTCCCTTGGCCAGGAAGACAGAAGCTATAGGGTCTGTAAGAGGATGCCACAATACCATTTTTAGGAGAGTAAGAACATGTCAGAGGCATTTCTTTTTTGCTTCTCTCATCAGCCAACTGCAAGTCACAGGCACAGCTGAGAATCCCAGGATCAGGGATATAGCAATTATGTAATGTATTAATATGACTGATGCTGTTCTGCATAAAAGTCATCTGAACATCTTCCACCACATGTTCTGCAATTGTTCCATTACAAGATTCATGGAGTTGATTCTCATTTCGAACTGCTGAGCACTGCCAAAGACAGTTTCTCTGTTCAGTCTGTTATGCAACTCCCACTCTGTACATGCAAATCCACCAACACAAGTGACTAGCAACCTTCCCTGAGTCGTTGTCATGGAGACAGTGCAAGATAATGTTCATAGACTCAGGGCCATAATGAGGGTGTGTAATGTCAACAGACCAAACTCATTGTAAAACCTTACTCTGACATGTTAAGCTAAGTCCTGTCACCTTGGTCATGGGGATCAGCAAAGGCTATGCACACTAAAGGAAAAAGTTCAGGTGTGGGTCAGTGGGGAGATTTTCCTGTGTGAAGTGACAAGCCTTGGTTACCTCCATACTAATTGCCTTGATGAAGCTCAGTGGGCAACAGTCAGCTGGGCCTTGGCATCATATGGTGAGACGCAAAGCAAGAGAGAGAGAATGACTAAAGGGGAGGGGTTTAAGTGACAGCTGAGGAATGTCTGCTCTGCTCTCCCTTTGCCATGGTTTCCAACGACTGTCATGTGAGGAATGCATGGGCTAGGACGACAGGACTTGGAATGCTACCCTCTGAGACAAGTTTAGCCGCTGGGATCTCCGCTTGTCTACTGAACTCCTGTTCACTTATGGACCCTCTGGTCACCTGATTCCAGTGTTTGTTTGGGTAAAGACAATATGCCAGTTAACACAAAATAATGCAGTTTTTGTCCTTACCTGATACTACAGTTTACATGCTTTATGAAAAGAATGATTTCAAAATAATTAATCCACAACACCTAAAATCTTCCTCTTCAACTTCAACTAAGATGTTTACCACGGGAGGTGAATGTGTCCAGTCCTTTTGACTAAGTCTACCTCTTTCATTCTGTCCACCATTTTCTCAAAATGGTCTCCATCCCGATACTTACACATGCATACGTCCAACACTGTTAATACGGACATCTCTCATAAGTTTTCAAAGTATGTGTAGTTTTTCCTCTGACAAGTAATGTGGGTATTGCCTTTACTTGACTAGTTTGTTTATGGACAAGTCATATAGCTTAGTGGCAAGTGCCTGTGTGACATGAATTAAAGAAAAGGCAAATATTCCATATGCACTGTAGACATGTCCATAAAAATGCTCTGAATAATAAATATCAACATCTCACTTTCCAATTGGAAATTTTTTAAAACTATGTAAATCGGAAGATGTTGCTTTAATGACCCATATCAAAGTCAGATTATTGTCATACAATTCAGAATGATGGTGGAACATGAAAGAGTGTAAAATTAATGAATGAAATACACCAAAATATAAAAGCATGCTTGTGTGTTTGTATACATAAAACCTGGGGGTGGACATTATTTTACTTACTATAACACTAACACCACTAACAACCACCATATGCACAAGAAAGAAAAGATGGGTTATCTGCATTGTGAATCACATGATAAAATGACAGCCAAGGAGAATATGGATACAGGTCGTTCAGCAACAAGTCATTTTTAATGTGACAGTCTATGACTCGCATTGAAACACAACCTCTAGCCTAAATGTGAGATTATGCCAGGCCTGTACTACAAAGCAGAGCTACAGACTCTGAGTCATACCCAAACTTAGTATCATCCTCTTGAAACCCAGTTAGGGGAACTTGCAGCAGCTGTATTTATAACCCTGCACTGGTCACCAGCACTGGGATATGATATTGCTGCTACCAGTAAAGAGTGAGCCTTCATGTAATAACCTGACATACATTTCAGCAAAGCTGGAATGAATGATTTAAAAGATTAGCTTACTATAGTTCACTGGAGATATACGTTTAATGGTCATGCTCAGAAGAAATTAAATCAGCTGTTTTTCCAACACTACAAACTTGTACTGAGGGAACCTCAGTGGGTGTAGTACATTTTACACAGATCC
Source organism: Maxillicosta whitleyi (assembly GCA_029822895.1). NCBI lineage: Eukaryota > Metazoa > Chordata > Actinopteri > Perciformes > Neosebastidae > Maxillicosta > Maxillicosta whitleyi. Next base: position 10,970,701 of record JAPSES010000120.1, on the reverse strand, counting down.
CTGTATTGCCTTTGTAAGACCCCAAAATCCAGGGATCACATGCTGGCCTACATCAAATACACACTGTCTCTTGTATCCAGAGATGGTTAGGTCTGGAGAGCAGCACAGCAAATTCTTTCCTCACTCTAGCTCATCCTTGGACATCAGCCCAAAAAAAGGCAACGTTTCCACCCAATGAGTTTGCGCAGGGGGTCATACTAATTCGAGATTTAATTATATCCGACTCTGAGCAGAACGAACGGTTGATTTAACAACACTGTCGATGTACTCAATAGAGTTTTGATTTAAAAAAATAAATAGATAAAGCGTATATTCACAGATAAATATGATGACCTGTCTCAGAAAACCTGCTTATAAAATTGTTATTGTGTGTAACAGGGTTTTGGACATCAGATATAAAAGCAAGCTTACTACAATGCAGCTACATCATGCACATGTATTCAGGTTTACTAGACTAGACATGTGGACATGAGTAATGAGGTGACATCACTAAAGATGTATGCCAGCCCAGTGTCAGTTTCCCCAGTGGTTTATGTTAAATACAACTAAGCGTAATGTTCTGCAAACATATTCTGTCAGTGGCATTACATTACCGAATGGCATTCTACAATGTTAACCAATCTATAAACATAAAGGATTAAACAAGCATTACCCTAAAAAAGTATTTATGATAAATATCAATTTGCTAATGCTGTGTAGAAGAAAGCAGTAACAACTCTGGCATATTATGTCTGAGAAAAATAAAAAGGTACAACTGAGGGGTTTAGGTCACATATGGAGTATTACACAACATGAAATCCACAACAAAATCTATGGGCTGTACACTTCGCATTACTAATAGGGAACTCTGAATAACAATCTAGTTTTCATGGCATAACGAACGTTTGGATGTGGGTGAACCCAGGCTGAACCCAGACATACCATGACTCTCGTTACTGTAGCTACACAGACCGTGATGAATGCCACGGTCGTTTTACACTTAGATTTGATGGCTTATTAAAGTCATAAATCAGACAGTTGACTATTTTAGTATATAGAGGCCGTATACGCATGTTGCCGAATACCAACATCCAAAAGCCGCTGGTATTTTCACTGTCTTAACTGTGAAAATGGAGAGGCTAATAACTGTAGCTACCGTGTTTAGCGGGCAAACAGCTAGCTAGCTACTGATGATTCCCGTCAAACTACAAAGCCCAAAATGGGCAAATGGTTGTGGTGAACGTGTGTGACAGAAGGCTTGCTGAACATTAGTTTTGTAAACCAGAAGTTACACGCCAACGTTGTTATTACACTGATCAAACGAATGAATTAACCTTAGCTAACTCTCCAAAACAGCTAACGAAGCGTAGCTTAGCTTGCTAGCGAGGCATTAGCACATATTTCGTTTGGCTACGACTGCGCTAGTCATTTACCGCCGATTGTTCCATTGACACATTTTAACAAATGTTCAAAACTCTGCAGGTTTTGACGTAAACATCACAGAACAGTGACATGCTGACGAGGCCTTGCAAATACTGCATTAGCCTGTAAACCAAATGACGATGAAACTAAATAGCTAGCGCCAGCTTCCTCTCCAGAGAGTAGTCAGAGTCGCGGTGGAGGATTTATCAACAAAACGACTTCTGCTTGCTAGCCAGAGTCTAGCCATGACTGGGATACATTTTGTCCCGACAGAGTAACTCAGTCAATGACAACATTTATACTATGTTGCTAACACCGCTCAATCACAGCATTTCGAACCAAAGCTAAGTGTATAACATAAAAACATCGATGGTCACGTTCTAACTTCTAATTTGCAATATTTATGCTTCCACGTAACGAGCTGAACGACAGCCACACAGCAAATAGACTGCACCTACTGACTGGGGATAGACACCCAGGCTAGTTTAGTGAAGCAAGAAGTAGTTCCGAAACCGAATCACTTAACTTTGTTGCTTATTGTCAATTGCACTCCAACAACTGCGTGCATAATTGGGACACTTCTAGATTTCAGTGTCCCCTAAGCAAGCTCGGGGGAGGAAAGTATGTTTATCTGTATTCTGCGTCGAATTGGACGGGTGTGCTAGGTAGGTAAACAACAGGATGAGTATGGCTTCCATTTGACAGGTGTTCCAGGACAAGCAGTTGCTAGCAGCCAAACGATATTTATGTTCAACGGTGCAGACTGTGTACTGACTGACGGTCACAAGTAAAGAATGGCAACACCAACCTGGTGGAGGGCGGTGAGACCGTCTACATTAGCGTAGTTGATGTCAGCGCCCCGGTCAAGCATTCGGAGCACCTCCTCAGTATCGCCGCTTGAGCAGGCGGCCAGAAACACGGCGCCATCATCGAACTTCACCTTCGTCTTCTTCTTTTTCAGAATAGGAGGCTCCAGGTCCGTTTCCGAGCCCAGCCATCGCTTTAACTGTTCGTTCCTCTTCTGCTTGGCGTCCGCCATCTTCATCCCCCTCCTGTCTCGGGCTTCTTATCTTTCTCCGAGAGAGGATATACTTTATAGTGCCACTATCCCACAGCGCACTGGGGCGTGGGAAGGGAGGGCTGGGGAGGAGGGGGGAGCGAGAGAGAGAGAGAGAGAGAGAGAAAGAGAGAGAGCGTCTGGATTGTTTTCCATAATCTCGCGAGAACTGGAGCTCAGTAGCTGCAGTATAACGTCATCATCAGCAGATTATGAGGGGAGAGTGAGCAGGGTAATCCCTTATAGACCGTGTACACCAAATAAGACAAGAGCACTTGAAAATATTACATAACAGCTAACTCACAAGCATTTATAGGAAAAGGCACAATAGACAGTAGCAAGTCTGCACATCTCATATCCTCCCTGAATTTATCATATTACATTACACTGACTATTGTTCTTTTGTGTAATGTATTGACAGATTAACATTAATTCATGTCACCATTCAGTTAACCATTTACCCTAATACCGTTTTCCATAAATGAACTAAATAAAAGCAGTCGCATATTAGACTTAATGAGCAGTTTTAGAAAAAAAAAACCCTAATGTCTCTTCTCAGCTGATGGACTTGCTTTGTTGTCATAGAAATGGTTCAAACAAAAGTACAGTGCACCATGTGACCAAAGTTATTTGAAGGATGTTCAACATATTGGTGACTGCTAAAAAAAAATGTAATGATGAAGTGTAAAAATGAACTTTTGTCCCTTCTACACATGATGTAACATTTGTCCTTAGTTGGTAGTGTAGTTTACCTTTTTTGTTTTTTTCTACATGGGTGCAAGTTTTTTTTTTCACTTCAGGAAATAGTAGTCAGCCATCCCAGCTAAACAAATCTCCATGTAACCTGCCAAGTGTCTCTATCCAATAAAAACACAATGCTCAGCCTTCTTACCACAAAGTAGCAGCAATAATTTGATGGTTAACACTTGAAGTCAGAGGAATGTCTAGTTGACTCAAGCAACAGGGTGGTCTAGCTCAACCTGGAGTTAAAACGAAGTGTCTGGGCACAAAATGTTTTTTTTTTTTGTTGTTGTTGTTTTTTTGTAAATTTTATTTTATTTTGGCACCACCATGTTTTACTGTTGGCAGGTACCCATGTGTACACAGCAGGGGGTGAGGTATTACCTCCTCATATACAGGTTGTGGCTATGAAGTACACAGCCACATTTTTCTTTTTAAATGAAAGTCTCATGATGGATGATAATGGTATTATTCAAGGGTTTATAAACATTGACAAGTGTAAAAGTATATTGCTTGTGCTAGCTTCGATACAACCTATTTAATTAACTCAAGGTTGACATCCTGAATAACAATCTGTTTAAGCAGAATCATTATCAAAAACATTTTGTTCCATTAAAAGGCCACCATGAGAAAACCTGCTTCCCAAAGTTTTTCATTTTAGGGCAATTGCTTATTTCACTGACACTGAAGGTAGACTGTTTTATAATAATTTACTGCTGGCATTAAATAAGGCTTGGACTACATGGGATTCCGTGCCAGAACAATATGGTTAAGACAAACAGATGATGAGCAACTCAGCTAATGCTGATCATTAATGTTACAGAAATGTCATTGGAAAACACAGTGGTTGTAGTGAGTCATAGAGACAGTGGAACACCAACAGCGTCAGTGTCAGGAAGCTGTTGGACAGAGGCTTCACTATGCTGATATCAGGAAGGTTGGAGGGAAAGTGATGCGTAAGCTGCTGTTCAGTGGAGAGGGGGCTGACCTTAGAGTAACTGGTGGCAACTTGTGGGCCAAATTTTGCTTGGAACAATGTGTGTATTTCTTTGTATATCTCTGTAATACACACGTTAAACCCAGAAAGTTGTTTATCTGACATCAGCCAACTTTTGTTCACTGGTTACATATTTCATGTTCTCTTGTCTGATAACAGTGAGTGGAAAGTCTACAATGTGGTGCAAGATGTTTGCCAAACATGGTTGTTTTTATACAGGGAATACAATGTGTGGTGTAGAGCTTTAATTATCAATTGCTATTACAATTCAAGTGTGATTATATTATTCTTCTCAGTCATGATCATATGACACTATCTGTCTTTATACTTAGTGTTCTTATTAGGACAGAAAAGAGAGAACTTCAGAGAAACTGTGTGTAATTTCTATGTGTACTTGGGGGGGGGGGGGGGG
>JAPSES010000120.1:10954834-10964927 GCA_029822895.1 Maxillicosta whitleyi | reverse complement strand
ACAAAACATTGATGCTTATTAACATACCTGAATCATATTTTATTACATCCCTATTCAGTATAATGACAAAATAATTACTCTGATATTGTGTTTATTCTGTCTTCGCAAATGAAGTGAAACAAGAAAGTGAAATTACCTAATGTTTATTCAGTAACTGTATCCATCAAACAGTATGTCGGTGCAGGTGACCCAGACAAACAGTACTCACAGTGGGGTGGTGGTGAAGTGAGGACAACTCAGTCACATCTGAAAGAAGCCAGACACCCCACTCCTATGCTCCAATGTCACCCAGTGCCTTTTGTTGGCGCCTGTAACAGTGACACACTCATCTCCTCTCCAACTTGCAAGTCCAGACAACAGCACTATCGAGAAGACAGAAATAGTCATGCTTTGATGTTATCAGAAGAAGTCTAAAAAGTGACGTTGAGAAATATCCTGGCAGTGCCGCCTCAACCATTTAGACTCTTTCGATTAGTCAGCTGTGGACTGAGAGGCCTGTGCCGACCTGTGGTATCAGGTGAGCGTTAGCAGGTGTAGAGATGATGAAAAGCCTGATTCCAAGGAAATGCATTAATATTATTCCCAGAAGCATACAACTGTGAAGCCACATCCCTGCGGTGGCGTCACACTTTGGTCTGGATTCAAACCTCCATCCATCACTGATAAACTACCACCATTTCATAACTATGAGTAGAACTTCACCTTTGAATCCAATGTCACTAGAGGCTTTGACTGTCAAATGTTTTAAGAGGCAGACTGGAATGAGAAAGTAGACTCTGTCCATGGCCAATTGTATGTCAGGCAGTGAAGTGGAGGAACCAAAAAAAACAATTGGCAGAGAGAATAGACAATTGAGAGAATGGCAAGTGGAGTAAAGAAGGAAAGGAGGGGGCAGATGGTTAAAGTACATTCTCATCAAGATGAATAATAATAGCAACATGATACAGTAGTCACATGCTGTGGCCTTCTTCTCAGCTGTGGATGCTGCGTATGTGAGTTATGCTCGTGTCTGGGTTCCTCTGTGAATGCGTTCTGTGCCCTTTAATCATTTGAATCAAATGTGTAAAGTATTTCAGCCACACATTAGAAACAGATACAGATCACATAAAGCTTGAATGAGAATTAAAATACAAGGCCAGTAACTGTGACAGAATGGGATCAAAACACAGTGTTGTCGTTTGTCACAGACTGGGTCTATTCTCAAACTCAGCACTGATGCCATCATCTTTATTGACATAAGGTGTTTGTAATTTTATGTTAAATATTAAAGTAGTGATATTTTGCTTTTTTAAATGGAAATATGCATTTTAAAACATTTCCCTGTAAGATATAAGACATAAACTTTAAATGCTCTGCTTGGGTCTGTATTCTTCATTAATTTAACTCCACAAGTGCATTTTCAACTCTATTTCTGACTAATGATAAAGAATGACAGAAAGGTTGTTTTGAGCGCTGGCCCTTTAAATGCAAATGAGCCACTTAAGGCCCCACCCCCTACAGGTAGTTGGCTGTGCTGCTCTGTCCTGTTCAACCAACAACTAAACATTTTAGGAAATCAGCTCAAAGTTTGGACATATTTTCAGTATGGACTACAACCACTGCTGCTGATAAACAATTATAGTGCACTGAGAAATGTTCTTTGGAAGTCTTGACCTTATATGAGCAACTATCGTGATGTAACTAGTTATAGATTTAACAAATTACGTACAAATTAAGCAGGAATTAAAATAGGTTGTAGAAATCCACTTGATTTTTGTCAAAAATGAATATAAAGATACATTTGTCGCACTTTGAGGGTTCAAATTTGAATTTGATTTGAAACTATTAGGGTCCAAATACACAAATAAATGAACCAAAGACTAACAAAAGTGAGTTTGACAAAATATGACTCCTTCAACATAAAATAAGAACCTAACATAAATCTTGTCACACTGATGTAAAATTTGCAACACAGGAAATACAATCAAATGACACCATCATGTCATAAAAAATTTAACACAACCCGAGAGCTTCAACTCAAGTCATTCAGTGCCTTATTTCAATTTCTTTTATTCTGGCAACAGTTTTCATCCTTACTTGACCTGTCAGCTTTCTGCAATGGTTTGGGCTTCATAAATAGCTTTTTGAATCAAAGATATTAGAGTCTAAGTTATTGTTATTATTGTTGCAGTCACTGTGATGATGATCCATTCTGAGCAGCAGTACTAGAGACTTGCACTCTGTCTGGCCTTCTGACATTTGCCCAATTTCCAGATGGTCAATCCATCAATGGACTGGGGCTTGTAGAGTCCTCGTGCCATTTTACAGAGCAATGTCACATTAGAAGGATGGAGTGTGATAAGTGCCTTAAAAATACTAAACTAGGGGTGTCAAGGAGAACCCTACCTCTAAAACCTGTGGTGCAGGGCAGGCAATGACTCTAATGGAGGTTGGGAGTGTTCATTAGGTGATCTACATCCAGACGACAGCTGAGCTCTAACCCTGGACAGAAATAGGGCAGTCGCTTTCACTTAGCAAGGCCAGTACAGCTGGAGCATCACTTGATTGTGCTCTTTCAATCCCAGGCCATTATAGTGGCATGATAACAATGGATGTTTGATTGTGCTAATTCAATCCAAATGTATGGTGATAGTGTTATTTCAGGTATGTGCAAATGAACAGTGGACTTAGTGTATGCCACAGACACATTTATTTCTGGGATGTGTGTTTCTTTAAGGCCAAATGAGTAGTGACAGCCTAATAAGACAAGGCTATTTGAGTGACCTTGTTTCCTAGAGAAAAGAAGCTAATAATAGGCCAAATCTGGAGCTGCGGTGAAGCCTGTAATGGGTTAGTGCTAAAAGCTACGATGAATCATTCCAGCCAAGCAAGCCATGGAAAAAAAGAACATCGATTTTTGCCATCAAACTTAAATATCATTTTCCAGGCAGAAGGCGATGATCATGTTTTATATCTTATCCTGATAACCGAGGCTTTGGAGGAGCCTGTAAGTGAACGGATTACAAGACAACAAATGACATAGATAAGAGACAGTTACTTGTCAATGTTAATGGTCATATAATTTGTACTGTTTATAAAGTGATCACAATCCTCTGTTCTCAGTTTGTGCTAAATGCATTTCCTATAGTATCCAGGATATGGGGTTTGAGTTATGGGTAACATACAACACAAATCTGTCATGTGTTGTCCATGGTATTGATGGCATCATGATACAGCATACAGGGCAACTAAAGAAGAAGAAGAAATATTCTGGTGACAATACTGGTGAGTAAAATATTGCAATAACAATACTTACATTTGGTAACATTATGGTTCAGTATACACAACAATACTTTTATTCCCTTATTAACTCAGAAATACCCAATCATCCATCACCAACCAAAACCATCTAGTCCTCTAAACTGTTTAATATCTGCTAGTCCACTAATCCTATCAATTCATGTAAATAATTAATGTAAAATACAGTTTATCATATTTTCATGGTCATCAGATATGACCCATTTGGACGTTCAGAGGCTCTGTTGTGAACATGTAAATACCATCATCTTCTACAACATTGATTCACCAGTAAAACCAATGGAGTTCGATCAATGACAGTAAATGGAAATGCTTGTTTTATGTTCAGTTAATGATATATTTTACTGAAAAAAACTCACTTTTTCTGAAGTTTTCTCTGCTTTTGATATAATGCCCCAAAGTTTAATCTGAACCTTTATGAACATCTTCATGATCAATAAATTAAATACAGGGAAATACAAGATATTTACTGATAAAATATAAAGTGAAGAAGATAATATTATATTTTGATAATATACTTAAGAAATGTTAGATATAGAGAAAATTCATTTGTGAACTGACACAAAAGTAGCACTGGGCCCTTATAGTCGCGGAAAAAAAATATTAGCTCACCCTTGTTTTCTTCAATGTCTTGTTCATTTTAATGCCTGACACAACTAAAGGTACATTTGTCTGGACAAATACAGTAATATTAACAAAAATAGCTCATAAGAGTTGAATTTAACAGATATCGATCCGATTTTTTGTGTTTTCTTGATAATAATCAACACCACTTAAATTCTTACATCAATAGCTATGCCATGGAATTGACAAAAGCAGTGCTTTTAGGCATTCCATGTTTTGTTTCATGTCTTTTTTAGCCACATGATACACACAGGACTTAGTACCTGTTTGCATAACCATTGTTTTGTTTTGTTGTGGAAAGCAGATACCTGCTGCTGATGAAAATCAACCTGATAAAAGCTATGAAAAAACAAACAAACTTGGCGATGCATAGGTTGGAGGAAATGATAGGTCACTGTTTGAAACTATGACTGACTCACATTTTACACACAATATATGAATCAGTTGTTGATATGGTAAGTCTCAAAATGAGCTATTGCTATCTACTGGTATATTAAGAGAACAACTGGAAATACTACATTGTGGTGTTTGATTCTGCAAAAGAAGAGAGAGATGCTCCCATATTTCCATTGGCACCATTTATCTCTTAAATCATTTTAAGCTTTACTCCTCTTGAGTTCTTGATTTAGCCATTAAAACCCTCTGCCCTCATTATTTCCATCCACCTTGATAAAAAAGAAGCATGAGTGGAAAAAGAGAGCCGCGTCCAGTCTTTAAAGCCTCTGCCCTATCAGGTTTAAATACCACTTACACATTGTGAACTGAAGTCAGCCCCCTCAGATGGTCACGGAGCACTGGCCCAGTAGGCACATTCTCTGAGGTCAAAGGTCACAGACAATCTCATTTGTCATGGACTTTACTTCAGACACTTTGCTTCACATGTACACAGGTTCATATTTCAATTAACGGGCGTCGTATATCTCAGCTTCTTGCTCTGCTCATCTCCCATGACCACGGTTATCGTAAAATCAGCAAGTTACAAGCAGCTCTAACCACCATTAATGTGTGAAAACCTCTACTCCGGTCACATCTTCAAGGACATCAGTGATACTCATAGTCTCAGTAATGACCATAAATTGCCTTTGAATAAAATGTTATGTCTATCAAAAAGCAGAGTTTCTTTTATCCAATTTTATGTCCAGTCATGTAGTGCCATTAACGCTCCTTTTTATGCAGATTTTAAACTGCAATCCCACCCTTTCCAAAGGAAGCCCTCGAGCTGCAGTAGCTTAAAAATAGATGTGTTACTTGTGGTACTCAGCTCTCCCACTCGCAGTGAAGCCACCCACATCTGATTATTACACTTCATTCCTATTCTGCAGCACACTGTAGCAGCAAGAATAATGCTTTCAGGCTAATATGTTAATTCTAGCTGTCCTTTAATGTTGTCCATATTCAGTGTGTAAAAAATGCCTCAATAAGCACACTAATAATTTTAACATGTGGATTTGAAGCCAAACATGACGGATTTAACAGGTTAAACAGTGCACTATGCAAAGTAGCTGTTGTTTATTTATTTTTAATATAACATTAAAATCAAATCAGAAAAAGATTTCTATAAAAAGAAAGGAAAACATCCAAAAAGGAGCAGGATGAAGTTTAATTTACAATCTCCTGCCCCCTTACCCCATCCTTGTACCTATTTTAAATTCCTGTCGGACCCCATAAGTAACTCAAAAATCCCACACACATCAGATGAAATTCTGACTAAACACAAAACTAAAAAATGCGAGGAGAGACTCTTGTCCATTTTATGAGAGCATTTCACATCAAAATAAACTCTGTCCCTTTTGTAGCAGTAATAATACCCATACCAAAAACTAAAATAAATTGTCCATTTCATAACTAGTACACATCAAAAACTAAAATAAATTGTCCATTTCATAACAATAGTACACATCAAAAACAAAAATAACCTGCCCATTCCATAACAATAGTGCATATCAAAAAATAAATAAATAAATAAACTGTCCATTTCATAACAATAGTACACATCAAAAACTAGATTGAACTGTCAATTTCATAACAATAATGCACAAATCAGAATGAACTATGCATTTCTTAGCAGTGCTATACATATACTTTGTGAAACAAGAAAGAATAAATCTAAATACCACTGGAGGTCTGAAGTAATCTCACTTGAAGTACACCATAATTTGCATCTGCTAATCTGTGCTTAAACCTACCTATACCATTATAAAAAAAAAAAAAATACAAATGCATGAGATTAGTGAATAGTTAATAGATAACATGATATATACGTTTGGTATTTCTGAGAAATCATGGCATTTTATGCTCTAACACTTACACTGACTGTAGCATTACATTTCACTCATGAGCCTCACAGAGATTACAAGGTGACCAGTGATGCTTGTTCATTAAATGTAGCACATTTCAACCAGTGGTGGCTTCTGGTCTTTCAGAGGGGGGAAGCTCATTGTCAGTTTATCATAAAATTTGTCAATTTGTTTATATGTAAATTCTGCCCTCTGTTCCTGGGGCTGAGAGGCTGAGCAGTCAGCTGATGGTGTATATCTCAGAATATCTGTCAATCAAAACGGGATTCAGCCTTTCGACTGATCCTCCAATCATCATGTGGAAGTTCAGCATCAGGTCAGCCGGAGCCCGTCCACAGCTCTATTCACCCCCTGAGATGCTGAACGTCCGGGACAAAATCATGACATTTATCCAATGACTGTTGAGTTTGGTGGCAATGAAAAAAAGTGTCCCAACGCATGGACGCTCAGTTTCGATGGGTTAAGTCTCTGGTTCATATCACATTAGAGACATTAAACCACACAAAGAAGAAGTTCTACGTGCAAATGCACTGACAATGACAACGGCGCTATGGGAATGTATGAGAAGTAACAGTAACTCAGTCGATTTGTGATAAGTAGCTGATTCTGAAAGAACTCGTCTTCAGGATGAACATGTTTTATCCCTGTGTAGTCAATGAAATGTTAACACAACTGTACATATTTGACCATTTAATTTTTGACATCTTAGGGAAAGCTGAGCTTTCCTTGCAGTCTTAGAGAAATCCCGTCTAATTTCCAGTGGTGGAATGTAACAAAGTATTTTTACTTTGTTACTCTATTTAAGTATTTTTATTTTTATTTTTTTGTATTTGAACTTAAGTAAAAATTATAATGCATCCTTTTACTTTTACTTCACTACATTTTGTGGCAGTTATCTGTACTTTCTACTCCTTACATTTTGGAAATTGATGCCATTACTCATTACATTATATTAACATCTTTTCATCTAAATCTTACATGAAAAATCACACGCACAATACTGACACCAATCTTTTCAATCCACATAATATTCTTGTGAGCTGAGCAGTGACATTGGCAGAGGCATAAATAAGTATGTCTACATTCTTTATCATAATGACACAGTCCACAGACTGACATTGTGTGAGTACTTGGACTTTTATACTTTAAAGTACATTTTAAACTTTAAAATGTACTTTAAAATTTAAAGTAAGTACTTAGTACTTTTACTTAAGTAAGATTTTTTCATGTACTTCTACTTTTACTTGAGTAAATGTTTTGCAGGGCATTGGTACTTTTACTTAAATACTAAACTTCAGTACTACCTCCATCCCCAGCCTGCCATTACCTGTCAGAAAAGGAGGAGTGATGGTGATGCAGTGGAGTGAAGGAGGACAACTTCATGCCATCCCAAAGACAGAAAGAACGGAAGTGTTTACCTGTCCCATGGAGTCACCATACTGTGGAATCCAGTACTTTTGGCTGTCACATCACCACACACAAAAACACAAAGCAACAAACGTAAACAGCAGTTGGTGTAATGGAAAAAGACAAGGACAGATTTCTGTATCCAGCTTCTTGTCCAGACCTTTCTAAAACTCCAACAAAGTCTTAAGCTTAGACTTAATCTACCTTATCATCACTTTGAAGTAGAGTGGCTTTCATAAACAAGCCAGACTTTAACAAACTGACAAATATTTCATTAAAAGGCTCATCGATCTTAAAATATTACAGAATAAAGCTGAAGATAGTACGATAGTTGTCAGACAAACAGACAAACAAAACAGTTAGACAGATGACAAAAACACAAACAAACACAAGATGAAGAGCGGGCAGGAAGCCGAACCCAAGACAAACAATCAGATTTATTTTGAAAGCCTGTGTGACATCATAATAACAAGCACCAGTACAAGACCACTGCTAAAAATAGCGAAGACGTCAATGTGCTGGTACATATATGTCCATGTGTGCGGAGAACATTCCCCAGATAACAGCAGATGGCTCTGAGATTGAAGCCTCATGAGGAAAGGATGAAGAGCTCGCCCACACATGCCTGATTCAACTTGCACCAAGCTCAGGGCCTCACCTGCAAAAAGCCAACACAGTGGCTAAAAGATAATTGTGTGGACAGAAAGCACAGAAATCTGTTTTTGACATGTGCATTGTGTACATAAAGTGGTTCCTGACCCCGGTCACGCAGGCTGTGATGGAAAAAGTTAGTTGGCCTTGTTGAAACAGAATGGCCAACAGCTGTGTGCGTGGGCATCCGTTATTTAATGTGCATTCTGATTGGTCGCTTGTATTGGGATGTGTCAGGTTTAGTCGATCTTTGCTAAATCCTGTCTAAATAAAAAACAAAGTTTCACTATTGGCCAAGCACCACTTACAAAACACCACTTCTGCATCTCCTGTTGCTATCATGATATTGCACTCCTTCCTCATTTCTGCTTTTGCTTTGCAAATAAAGGGAACTCTGCCACAGTTCCTCTATTACGTCTAAACAATTCTCTAATTTTGAAAATACTCGGTTTAAACGAACAAAGAGGAAAACTTCCCAATCTGGGAAATCCTTTCTTTCATAACAAGCTTTTCCAGCTTCTGATGGATGGGCGGTTTATTTCAGATCTGTGAAGTCATCAGTGTCGTGTGTTTTTCTGATGTGCATGATGAGTTTGGCCATAGCCTGTTTCTGCTCTTGCTGCTGGGCTTCTCCGCTGCTTAAGGAGGGAGGGAAAAAACACAAGGGGGGGAAAGGAAAGAGTCCACGACATCATCTCTCCAGGCCTTTTAAGGAGCTCTCTAGTGGAGGGCTGAAAGTGCTGGCCCATTTTCCCATCAGAGCTTCCCAGCACTGTCTCTTCTCCCCTTGGGATCCTTGAACAGAGACAACTGAGCAAAGACTTATAGACACACACACGGTTAACATCAGGAAATACAATATATATAAACTGCAAATTCTCTGACAAAATGACTCAGTGTAATGTAAAAGGGCAAAGACATAATGTGCACAGAGCCATTGTAGTCCTCATTTATTACTTGCACTCATGAGGAGAATAGACCACAAGTTGTAACATGTACTTATCATGTTGTCAGGGTCACACTTAATGAATCTGTTGGACATTTTAATATGTGTGGAAGCTCAAACAAGGAGAGGGAGAGAAAGGGGGGAATCCTAGTTGCTGGCAGTAATCATATTCATCATTGTATTCCCAGATGTTGTCAAAAGCCAAAACAGGATGGAGCTCAGTGTTCCACATAGAAACATTGATGAGAGAAGGCAAAAGGAAAAAAAAAGAAAACATATAAAAGAGGAATAAAGCAGTAGCGCTGGCCCACTGGCTTTGTTATTAACCATATCAGCCAGACCCCACATAGACCTGCTCTCACTCCCACCACTGCCACCTCATACATGAACCCTGACCAGTCAACCCACACGCAGACACACCAACAGATGGGGTGATGAGATGGAGTAAAACAAGTAGGGGGAGACCCAGTGCGAGATGGAACAAGAAAAGGAGGGTGACATGTGGGCGATCTGAGAGTGTGTGAGTGAGTGAGATTGATTAAGAGGAAGTACTGGTGTTTATGTGACAGCACAGACAAATGGCGAGTGAAAGGCTGTTATATTGGCACGTTTGGCTCTGCTGTTCTGCCAGATCAGCTCCATGAATTCAACATTTCAAGTGCAGCTTTACACTCTTCAACCTGCTCCATAAAGTCATTCTGAAATACATAATAAGGCTTTCTATGAAAACTGGTCATAACACAACACATTTTCTGTACTAGATTGAATGGCTTATTACAACTCAATGAGCTGGTTTACATATCACCTGAAATATGTCTCATTAAAGATCTAAGTGTCACAACCTGGGGGGGGGGGGGGGGGGGGGGGGGGG
>JAPSES010000120.1:10940035-10953764 GCA_029822895.1 Maxillicosta whitleyi | reverse complement strand
CTATGTAAATACAGATCGCAGTTGATTTCTTATGGCATGAAGTTCAATGGAAAGAAAATATTAGAAAAAGAAGCATAAGAGGTAAAAACAAACAAACAAACAACAACAAAAAACTCAGACCACTGTGATATTTATTATAAGTTCTGAGATTTGTATATGCAGTAACTGCACAGAAGTGAATTCTGGGAGAAAAAAACTGTATGCCACTGCATGACTGAACCAACTGAACCTACTCACTTCTGCACTATCCTGTGGCCCCAACTCCAAGGCCAGATGGAAGTTGACAGAGCACGGGACAGCTGCAAGGCCCACTGCTATGTGGTAAATGCGTGCTGAAATAGCCAAATTAATGGAAGGGGCTCAAGTCCAAACCAGGGTTCAATATCAGGCCACATTTTAGTACTATGAGCTGTCATCCTCTCATGCACGCATCAATATTTACCGCTACCATGGCACAGTGACAGGCAAAAAGGAGTGGTGGCAGTAGTTTTGGCATCTATCATTTTTGGGGATGATTTTAGAAAATTTGCTTTTTGTGGCAGTGTTCCACTTTGGGGCAACTGTTTTTCATCACAAGGGACTTAATGTGATAAATGTCATATTGGGAGAAATGTTTGTCACTCAAATATTCTAACTCCTATAAAGTATGGCATACGACACAACAAATTATTTTAATTGTGACTGTGAATAGACTTAAATTAAAGCACTTTTTTTTTTTTTTTTTTTTTTTGTCTTTTGTCACAGCAAGATAAGCTTGGGCATACAGAGCTCCTAAATTCTGACAATAAATGAAATATTTAAAAATTACAAGTACCACCAATACCACACTTAGCTATTTTTAAAATGTGTCTTGTCATGATATTTATCTATTTATTTACTCATGCTTGACACAAATCAACTATTATTGTTAGGCTACTATTTCTATTTATTCAAAAAAAATTACAAGTTAATAAGTTAATTCAGCAATAGCCTATTAGCTAACACTGGACTAATCTATCAGTTCCTATTCATAGATTAGCTCTACCTTATCTTTGATATAGTTTGCTATATTCAACTCATTTATAAAAGTAATTCAGCCTCTCTATTTTACAAATTACTTTTTTTATCAGCTCTCAACCAAAACATTTAGTATTAAAAGGTTTTCAAATGATCATCTTGATGATTAGCTTAGTAGTTATTGTACATTATTAAAGATAACCATGTTTTTGAAAGTGACATTTTGGTAGTCCCATCTTAATAAATGCATGGTTTATCTAATATTTATATATGCTTTTAAATTAAAATTCCCTATCAAGTACCTTCTGTTGGATAAGATAATCTTGTTAGAAGTCACTGACTTACATCAAATGCAAATCTTCCACATATATGAACATATTATCATTTAGCAAGGATTGTTATTTTAAAAATGGTATTAATACATGTTTTTTCTTTTTAACTTACTGAGACACAAAGAAACCTGGCTTGATTGGTAGTGTCATAAAATTAAGAGTATTGAGTAGATTAAAATATAGACCAAAAAGTGGTAAGATAGAGAGAGCTATTTATGGCTCCTCACACAAGGATATAAAAGGTAAGACCTGTTGCCTTGAATCATATCTCTCTCCACTTGGAGATTCATGGGCCTCATAGCTGTTTCTCAGAGAAGACACTTTTCTGCCTCATGAGCCCAAAAGAGTTTTCCCTGGTTACCATGACAACCACACTTCTGTATACCTCACAAAACCTTTTGCGCCCCTCTCAGCCTCTCCGCCTACTGGGTTTAACAGATCTTCTCCTGCTGCTCAGTGAAACTTCAATTACCCGCAACACTTTTTCAACCACCGCAAGACCTATTATGGTCAAATGAGATGCTGTGGCCAGCCAGGAACAGCATCTCCTCCCCTGTAAATCTGAGAGCGTTGTCTCATGCTCAGGGTGCTGTGACAAGACAAGGTCGAGGGGTCACGCCTCCAGGTGATGTGTTTCCATAAGGCCGTGGAAAGGAAATGCACATATATGGTTTGGTCTTTATTTATTGCCAGCTCTTTTACTGGATGACTGCAGATTCTCTTCCTTTTGCAAGCTCTGCAGCTCCTCTAAAGCGATGAAGCTCAGGGTCTGTCTCTGTTAAAAATGCAGAATTTAAGAGTCTGTGTGTTTTAATGTTATCATTTTATCAGCCGTATGTAAACAGAAAAAGTTAGAATGGGGATGTGTTGGGTTTTCAGAGGTGCAATGAAAACACTGCTACCTAAAGCAGTAATCTGAGAGCCTTTCACTTCAAATGTTTGTGAAGTCTGGATACTGTAAGATGAAGTTGACAGTTAGCATCACAAAAGGACTGTATGCTTTTGTGGCTTTCAAAACAGAGCAGGAAATTAGGAACTATTCAGAAGTCTTAACATGTTTCCTATGCAGACAGTGACAGGGGGCCCCAGTGACCCATAATACAAACAGGTTTATCCAAAAACTTATCATGCAGCCCAAGGTCCCCACACACTACTTCCTGTGTCTGTCTGAATGTTGTAGATATTGGCACTTTCATTCTACTGATACCATACATCCATCACATGTATCAACTACAAAACTCCTACTTGTCACGCATAAACTCAAAGGGGAAGGGCAAGAAAATGAAAGCGCTCACAACAGACAGAAAACAAAACTGATCAAGCTCTGCACTAGGTCCTTCACATAATGACTCATGAGTGGAACTGAGTCCATTTGTCACTACAAGAGCATTGGGGAAAGGTCCAAACACCTACTGTAGTATGTCTTCATTCATTTCACTCTGGTGCGAGTCTCAGTCCCCTGCTTCCACTTCACTGCTAATGGATGTCACATTCAACCTGTGCTAAGCAGTTTTAGTAGTAATACTAACAACAGATCCAACAAGGAAAGAGTAAAAAAAAAAAAAAAAAAGCATTTGGTCACAGTAATGACATAAGAGAGAATTAAAAGTTCAACTTTTTTCAACTGTTATGTTAGTCAAACAATTCTACTTCATAATTGGTGGAAATCACAACATGACCTTTTATCCAAAATATCCACATTTCTACAGTGATTCATATAACCCCATGTCATCTACATGAACAAATAACAATGGTAGAGAGTAACTGTTGCAGTAAGTGCTGAACAACAACTGAGGTATGTGGACTGTACTACAAATGTAAATTTTTGGTGTGTTTTACAAAAACCAGAGTGCATCAGGATTTAATTACATTAAATGATCAAACCAGCCAATATTTTTAAAAATGATTAAAAATAGAGAAAATTGCTAAAACAAATGACTATACTTTGTTTCTTCTTCTTCTTCCCTCTCATTATTTTGTCTTCTGATTGTCTTCAATATTTATAAAATGGAATGTACAGGAGCTCAAAAAAAAGCTACCTGTATTTTTTTTTAAGTTAAAGTTAACATTACTGCTAATATATGTGCAGTTTTGATTTAGTAGGATTCATGCAGGGCTTTTACTTGTAATATCTTAATCTTATATTTATGTTTACACTGCTGCTTTGGTGATTTTTTATAGGTAAAAGTCTGAGTACATCCTCCACCAGTGTCACACCATGACTAATCCATGTATTGTTCACATCTTAGTCTGCTGCCCCCAAATGGCCAAAACATGTATTGCTGTTATAAAAATAGTTGTGTTCCAAAGTTTACAAGTTGCTGGAAAAAGAAGAGAGGTAACACCATTAGGAAAATATATTAATATGTAACATGAACCTATTTACATATACTGTGACACAAATGTGGCGTGGGGCTGCTTATGTTTTCATGCCAGACTTCAGGGTACTGTTGAAATAGCAGCAGCGAGAGGAAGCAAAAACCATTATGCATGTAGAACAGCTCATCACCAGTGGCCCCAGAGTGGAGTACACATACTCTGACAATAAAAGAAGCCAGGTGCCTGTCGACTCGTGGTCGGCACTATAAACACCTCTTGCACTGCAGTAAATGTCAGGCATAGGTAGGCACTGCACTGCACGTATGACTCCCATCACTGTATACAGATTCCCAGGATTCTATCCATCTTCAGTCCTTCTCTGACCTGGAATTGGCCCTACTACTTCCCTCCTTTAAGGATAAGATTTTTGCCATAACGTTGACAATTTTTTTTTTTTTTTTTTTGGCTTGTCTCCAGTATCAAACTACAAAATGTACACTGTGCTTCGGATTTGTCTTTCAATTCCCGCTGAAGGCTTGAGAGAAAGTGCATGGTACAGTGTTTTATCCTCACATTAGTCCAATTGAGTCAAGGACCACAAAGACACTGCAAATCATAAGAAGAGTATAGAGCCATTTGACGCCAGTTTCCTCCCACAAACTGCAGGGTCTAGTTTGGTCACATCAACATTGTCCAACATTGTGGTCAGATCAAAGAGTGTCTCTTGTGTATGACTATACAGTTTGATTTTTTGGTGTCCAAAAAGCTCCCCACTTCCTTTTTCCCATGTCATGTCCCATTCCCATAGCCTGACCCCCAGCTCCTCAGCGCCTCAGCCCCAAGCCATGCTAAACTCATGATCTTTGCGGTCAGTCTTACCACAAGCAAAAAAAAGTGATGTTTGCCAAAACCAAGTTACAGGGATTTTGTTGAGTTTCAACTGTCAGACTCTTTGTACTGGTCTCTGCCAGTCAGTTACTGGTTGATGACACAACCTTGCCACAGCTGAGATAGCAATCATGTAACACTTGTTAATTTCATTAACACTGGAGGGTGCTGTTGATCATGGATTCACAGTGGATGACAAGGACCTCTGGTTAAAAAACAAAACACGATCAGTAGTATGATGGTTTCATGATGTCTGTTTCTTTTTTTTTTTTTTTTTTTTTTGCTGTAGTGTGCTGGCACTTTTTCTTTAGTTGGCAACAGCACAGTAGACCGCTACTGTGTCTTCTGGTTTGTGTTATTTAGACAACCATCTCGTTTGCACATAGGCCACCAATTTGTCTTAATGTGCTATGTAGAGAAAATCCATTTTGTTGTCAGCTGAGCTTTTCCTGGTGTAATGAGATGTCAGAATGTCTTGTTATAAAATTATTGACCATTACCTCATCCACAACACATTGTTTTAGCTACTGGTATGATTGTATGTAGCCAACAGTAGGCTTTTTTTTTTTTTTTTTTAAGAAGTCTCTTATAAAAACCTTACAAAAAATTTGTGGCCACAATTTTGATCACAATAGCTAGTCAAGCATTGCAGTACATTGGGGTACAACATATCTACAAAGGCCTCCTAAAATTAAAGTAAAAAAAAAAAAAAAACCCTAAAAAGTAAATCAGTACAAATCAGTTAAAAAATAAAATAAAATAAAGAAATCCAGGGAACATAAACTTTGTGTGTGTGTGTGTACGTGTGTGTGAGTGTTTAACTGTATTTCTAGTAAATGACTTACTGATTAAGCTTACATTTCACCCAGCTTCTACACATATACAATTGTGGTAGAGCGAGGGAAATTGTCGCAAATGTACCATAAAGTGTGTCTAAACTGTCGCGCAACAGCCCCTGATGTTCTGCATGTGAAACCCTGTCGGTCTCTCCGTACGGCACCCAAGCTGAAGACGGTATGTTTCCCTGCTTGGCCCGATAATATGGTGTAAAATTCATTTTAAAGTTCGTCTCAAATGTAACTGTTATGTCGTATGTGTTTCAGAAACATGCCAGCTAAAGGCCCTCTGCAGTCAGTCCAGGTTTTTGGACGTAAAGTAAGTAAATATGTACAAATTTATCCACGTGTGGTGTTACGGCTACCCTTCCTCGCTAGGGTACATTAGCTAAAGTTGCTAACACGAAGTTGTACGGCGTCATAGTTGAAAGATGTAATCCAATAAATATATCGTTATCTGTGCTTATTTAACTTAAATTTTTAGTTAATCAGGGTTTGTTATATTAAACAGTGATTGGAATTTTACTAACGTTGCGATGAAGCTCCCATTCATACCGGTAGTTTTGTGTTAGCCGTAGAGTAGCATGTTAAGTCCTGGTTGCTAGCAACGTTGTCAGCGATGTGGTTGATTTGGCAGCTATTTTACTCGACTGTTAAATAAAAATCGTAATTAAGAGGCAGACATTATCAATCTATTCCATGGCCCAGTGACTGCACCGCTATGGTTAATAAATGAAAGAACACAACATGTGTCTTGTATAATGTGACTAGCTTAAGTGACCTCACACGTTCTAGAGCAATTTTTACTTATGTAGTGGTTGTTTTGTTGCAGAAAACCGCCACAGCAGTTGCCCACTGTAAGAGGGGGAATGGTCTGATAAAGGTGAACGGCAGACCCCTTGAGATGGTGGAGCCTGCCACTCTCCAGTACAAGGTAAGATGGAACTGTCAAGCTAATCATTGTGTGTGATGCGAGTGAATCTGATTGTGATAAACTTTCAAAATCACATTAGATATACATATGTGCACTCTTAAGCTGTGTTTATCATTATTTTACTCAAGGTTTTGTGTAGGAAGATTTATTGTAGGGAGAGACATGTGTCCAACTGCAAAGAGTTAGGTCCTTGTAACCTCCTCACATCTTATGTAGTGTGTACTTGGAGATACCTGATAGGACTAGGTGATGGAGTCAGATATTTTATTTAAAGTTTATGTTCTATCATATATTCACATTAGTTTCAATAATTTATTGTAATTGGTAATATATATTTACATATGGGAGCACACCCAGATGGCCCAGAGCTTTATTGAATGATCAAGGTTCAAGTCCCAGTTTTTGGCTGTATGACATTTCCTTTCTGTTTTGTCTCTCCTATCTTACATTGGTAAAATGTCTTTGACAGAGATCATGAAATAATTGTTTTGTTGAAGTGTTTCTTGGATGTCAAAACATGTTTGACTGGATCTGACATAATGTTTACATGTTTTATAATTTGATCTTGTATGGCAGTTCAATTAATTATATTTTCTCTTTAAGCTTCTGGAGCCGGTGCTGTTGCTCGGCAAGGAACGCTTTGCTGGGGTTGACATCAGAGTCAGAGTGAAGGGTGGTGGACATGTTGCACAGATCTATGGCAAGTAGAAGTTTTTTTGTAGTCATTGATGCATTGTTCACCATGAGAAGGTGATTTTCATTGGTGTTTTTTAATATTGCTATTCTTATCTTGTAGCTATCCGTCAGGCCATCTCCAAAGCCCTGGTCGCATACTACCAGAAGTGTAAGTATTACACTAACTTTTAGTGTCAGTTTTACTTGGGTGGGATTGAAAGTTGTGGGGATCAGGGGAAGTCTTCTCTTAAAAGTTTGACAAACTACACAATTTCTTATTTTGCATTGATGTCAAATGTTACATTACATTGACAAAGACTTGACCATCATTGTATATCCGGACTTTACAGAATGACACTGGTAAAACAAGGCTCCCTGTGTTACTGCAGCTTGTTATTACTTGTTGGGCTGACAGTTTATTTTTCACTGTAGCTTTTGTGAGTTCATCTGAGACACCTGACAGAATTCACCCTTGTTCATTTGTGAAGTAGATGATCTCAACTCTGTTTATTTCCTTGACAGCAAAACACCTCACACAAAATCCATATTCAAATGAACTAAGTAAACACGTGCATGTTTACAGGCTGTTAAGAATCATGCTAAACAGATTGGAATACTTGCTACCCTGCAACAGTAATGCTATCTGGTTAATGATGCTGTACTGAATAT
Source organism: Maxillicosta whitleyi (assembly GCA_029822895.1). Lineage (NCBI taxonomy): Eukaryota > Metazoa > Chordata > Actinopteri > Perciformes > Neosebastidae > Maxillicosta > Maxillicosta whitleyi. The sequence continues at coordinate 10,946,115 of JAPSES010000120.1, read as the reverse complement.
AAAAAGGCTTTGAGTGAAACCATTTTTTTGTGCAATTTAATTTCTCCAGATTGAAGGAGAAATCTCAATTTAAATTATTTCTGTAGTTCAGGTGATGCACTTAAGTCTTGGAATGTAGTGGTACAATGGTAGGGAAAGTTGCAACATGCATGCTGCATATTCAATATAATGATATTGAAAGTATTTAAGTCTCCATTGCATTGTGGAGTTAAAGATATCTGTACCATAGACCTTTTCTTACATTTTTGGACCCTTTTATGTGACTGACCCTTCATAAATGTTTTAAAAATTGAAATGCTAGGTTGCAATGTAATTCAATGGCTCAAACCTCTGAAATAAGTTCATGATTTAATCTGTTAAGTATAATCACATTCAAGACCTACAGTATTGTACTTTGTTATATTTCATGTTGCTTTTTGTTTGCAGTAACTGAATCTTTTACTGGTTAGACTTTTTTCAGGTTAATAGACCATGCTTTCTGGATGAAATGTCCATAACTTCTGACCATTTTTATATTAATGGTCAATACAACAAAGCTCAGATAGGCCAATGTAATTTTACCATATGGTTTAAAAAAGTTCTAATTATAATTTCAAGTCTACCGATATGGGTTTTTATATGCCCCATGGTGATTTAAAAATAATGTTTGTCAGCTGATGTCTGATATTTAAGGTAATTTTTTATTTTTTTTTAAAGCACATTGACTGTAAAAGACAATTGAAACACTCAGATAATTAAGATTTTTATTAATATAAACAAAATATTAATACATCTTGTAACATTTTTACAACTGATCAAATACCAGCTTTTAAAAGTAAATGAAGGCAATGGTTGATGTTGAAAAATATCAATGTATTGGTCTACCTCTAAGCATAATGTTTTAGAAAAAGAAAAGCTTATGTCATTATTTTTGGGGAAAGTCCAATAATGTAATGCCAGTACAGCACTAAATGTTTATCTGCAGCCTTTTGTAAAGCTCTGAATAACCTAGATTGTTTAACTTTCCCATAGATGTGGATGAAGCCTCCAAGAAGGAGATCAAGGACATCCTGATCCAGTACGATAGGACCCTGCTGGTTGCTGATCCCCGTCGCTGCGAGTCCAAGAAATTCGGTGGACCTGGAGCTCGTGCCCGCTACCAGAAGTCTTACCGTTAATCGGCTTGTACATTTCTGTAATAAATTGGAGGAACAAAATCTGTTTTTCTGTCGTCCTTTGTTTTTTGCATTGACAGCGGTACATACATTTTCTGAACTGTTTAGTCCTGTGCCTGTCCCAGCTAATGACTATAGACACGTTGCCAGTTCATCACAGGGCATCAACCATTACACTCCCCTTGACTCATTCTGTTTATTATTAGCCTCATAGTTCTGCAAGTCATTTTTTTGGCCAAATTGAATGTGCATAACTTTACTCAACACAGCTGCTTCATTTTGTATCATTGGATGCGATCTGGAAAAAGATGGCTGCTGCAATTAGTAGTTGACAGGTGATACCATAGTGTAGTGGTAGTTGTGACGTGACTACTACATGATGGTAGTAGTGACAGATTTGGTTAATTAGGATATGAGGCTAATGATCTAATGAAAACGTAAAAGCAGGGTGTCTATGTGATTTAGGAAGATTTTTTGTGGGTTTTTTCATAAGATATTGACACTAGATGGTTTATATTCAACATATCTGTCCTCGGGGGAGGGTGGGGGGGCTTTGCTGTTTGAAATTTTCCTGTATTCTTGGCAGCATGAGTCATTAAAGGCACTTTTTTCACATTAATGTCAAGAATAAATTGTACATGTGTGGAAAATGATACACAGTCGAGTGAGCAAAGCAATTTGTTGTGTATTTTTATTTTGGTCTGAGTACAAAAATAATCAAAGATGGGAGGTTAAAATTCTGTAGTTGAAATATGTTCCACAGAGATGTCATCTAATATTGCATGTAAAACAGTTATCCACATTTTTTCAACATGAGGAAAGGCTGAATTATGGTATCCTCATCATCATATTATCATAATTCGGTGGTATGGGTAGTTACCTCCGCCAAGGAGGTTCTGTTTTTGTCAGGGTTTGTTAGTTTGTTAGTTACCAAGATAACTCAAAAAGTTATTACGGATTTTAATGAAATTTTCAGGAAATGTTCACTCTGAGACAAGGAACAGATGATTACATTTTGGCGGTGATCCGGATCACAGTCTGGATCCATAAGTTTTTTTTAAAAGATTCTTTATCATTGCAAGATAGATTTCAACATATGTGTATATAACACACAGAATAACTTGACAAAAAATACAGAACATGGTCCTGATACTTTCTGTGATATGTAAAAGTATGATGATACTAGCAATATTCTGGAAACTATGATCCAGAACATGACAAAAGTAGGGGGCCTTCATCATTTTTGTCACTGTGAGGAAAGTGATGCAGATACAGACCTGCAACTATAGCACCAAACTGGAGCTGAAGGTCTACTGAAAAAGTAGGATGTTAATGGATTATCTTCAATAGTTATGGAGCTAGATCCTGAAAACCACCATTACAGAAATGTTGATTTTCATGAATAACTATTCAACAATAACTGTATCACTGTAATTCTAATTGCAAAGGGTATGTTTCTGTGGTCAAAGAATCCACTAAAACAGATAAAATAAATGTAGGAGTATTATGTCAGCATGTTCTTCATAGATCCAGAAGTGGACATGTTGATTTTTGTGAATAACTATTCAACAATATTAATGTGATTCTAATGGCAAAGTGTATGTTTCCATGGTCAAAGAATCCTGTATAACAGATAAAATAAATGTAAAAGTATTATTTTGGGGTGTACTTCATACATCCAAAACAAAAACACCATTGTGGAAAAGTTGATTTTTGTGAACAACTGTTCATCAAATAACGATATCAATGTGATTCTTTGGAAAGGGTGTTTAGTTAATTGTATGTCATATTATGCACTACTTTTCTTCATCAATAAAATCTATGCATCTTTGTATATATGTTGGTTGTGATTGTTGAAATAAAATATTAGTAAAAAAAAAAATAAAGTGTGAGAATTTTTAACTTGGAGCCTTTATCACCATTGACAAAGAGGTTATGTTTTTGGTTAATTTCTTTGTTAGCAGTATGTAATTCTAATTTCTTTGGCTATGTTTCCAGTGTCAAGAATCTAATAAAATAGATTTTTAAAAAAAACAACAACAAATGTTGGAGTAATATTGCGGGGTGTCAGTCACAATATGTGGGGGAACTGTGCTGCTTGGCGGAGGTTTGTACTCTCTGAGTGCTTTTCTAGTTCAAGTTTTGTTCAAGGGTTTGTTTGAAAGAAGTGCAGGTTTTTCTTTCATGACTGCTTTTTCATGAGCTACCATCTATAATATAACCAGCAGAGGGCGCTGTTGGACAACTTGAGCCTGGAGAGAGTACTACCTACTTCCAGCAGCAGCCATTAGAAACCCTGTTCATTTGTTTTGCTGCCATTTGAGGATAAATCTCATTATCCTACAAATCCAGAAACGTACAATTTATGAACATGCAGCAAATCAATTCCTATATTTTATGCATTTTACTTGTACTTGAATTGATCAACTATTACCAAGTTGAACCTGCAGTACTGATGACATGTAAAGAGCAGCACAACTAAGAAAACTAAAATATTTCAGTCTGACACTGACTTATACTTATAAAGTGTCCATTTCTGACACATCATACATTTGTGAAAAACCCTGGAATTAACCTCAGAATACAGAATTATGGTATTTACCATGATCTATTTACCTCTGGGTATCTAATGAGAATATTTGCAAACTGTTCTTAACACTTAAATAGAGTTTTTCCTTCACTTTATACTTCCCAATTATTTCAGATGTGCAGTTTTACATGTGGTTGCAACATTCTTTCCTCATTTTGTGCTGATTGCTTGTTTTTCTCTCTATTTTCCCCCAACCCTGCACCAATGCATAAACACATAACTGCATCCCAACATAAGTGTGATGAGGTGAGCTGTGCTGAGCTGAGGCCCAGATGTTGTTGGCCTCTCTGTGGGCAGCCAGCAGCAGCCGTTCCCGCTCAGTGAGCTCCCAGGGGGGGATCAGTCCTGTTTACAGCCCTCCAATAATCAGCACAGCAGGGAAGCCCACTCCCCATAGCTACTGTTGTTTACTACTGTTTATTTTCAAACCCTGACTACTACTTCACCTCTAAAGGCCATAGTGCTACATCAGTGACATTCTGACTGGAAATGACTCTGTTTCTGCTGTAATAAGGACTGATCCCAGCCATGAAACTAATGTGCATAATGTAGATCTGCACGAAACACAGGTGCAAAAACCTGCCTCTGAATTGATTTTGCACCTGTTTATTTTTTGTTTGTAATGGCAAAATTGGTCTTCACTCTGTGTCTTTTTTCTTGACCCATGCTTATGTCATATGAATAAGGCAATGGTGGGTTATAAAAAGACCAATTTCTTTTTACAAAAACTTAAAACAAAATAAACTGGTGTTTGCTGATGCTTCACTGCTCAAGTCATTATTTTATCAACTTCTTGGCTGTTTAATTATTGACATTCATTACTGACATTCATACACTCAATTGAACCTTCTTCATAGAAAAGCATTACTTCACAGCTGCTCACTTTTTTGTAAATGATAATTAAACCTGTTTTACTGTACCTTGAGTTCATTAGCATATTTTTTATACGTTGGCTCAGTTTTGCCTGTAAGACATTTATAAACTAATTGATCAGTCTCAGTAACATTTATCTGGTAATTCAAACATCTATCATTCTATTCATATTCAATAAATTAAACTTTTAAAGAAACAATCCATTTTGTATAAATGCTTGAAAGGGAACACATATTTGTTAAAGTAATTTATGCATTTCTACAATGTTTACAGTTATAACAAACTCAAACTGGAGTTCAGTGAACATGCGTGTGAAATGTGTGCTGTGTTTCCCCTCTCTGTACACAAGTTATATGTCGTGCTTTTGCTTCTGAACAGTTTATAACTGAAAGTGATATAATGGTAAAATAATTTGTTAGAGAATACAAAGATGTCTGCATGTCTTCAAATTCATTTGGTGTTTAAACTATGTCATTAAGGCTGCAGGATTTATTCCTTTATGGCTCAGTGCACAGACATTGAACCTAACACCTGCCTTTCCTCTGTTAACACCTCTGCCCTTCTACGACTCCAAATCACACCAACACTGAGGTGTGAACCCAGGATGCGTTTTGTCATCACTTGCACTTCAGTTATGCCTCTCCTCATTACGCCTTCATGCACACACATAATGCTGTTAGCACATGAAGGAGTATTAGTACAACCATATGTACAACCATAAAGGGGAAAATAAGCATGAGACACTGACACTGACTGTCAGCATCCTTTCTGCAAAGTGAAAAATAAAGACACAAATTAAGAGGTAGGGACATTCATGAACATATATTGTCCACCGCTCATCTCCTACTCACACTCCCTGCTGCAGTTTAGACCTCGTTGAGCCTCATTGTCCTGAATGAGTAAACAACAATTGGCTCCCAGGGGCTGAAGATCAGGGGACAGTAGCAGGCAGTGACAAATGCTGGCCTGACTGGAGAGGAAATGTAGAGTAGCCAAGTGACACGCTGCTGTTTGGCCCCAACAGAGCTGCTCATCTAGTACATTGTCCTTGAAAGGAGGTGGTATCTCCCTACCTACCGACTTACTAACTGAGCAGTCTGATGATATTCAGCATGATGTGTGATGGAAAAATTAGAGATGGGCTGACTATTGGCCATTGAAATAGAACTGGGAGTTTCCAAGTGCCAGTTAAATGTCCCTGAAAAAGACATTGGGCAAAGAAATCTGTATTTCGGGAAATACAATGAGGTGAAAATGTTCTGTTTTGTCCTGCTATTACATGTTTTTACATTACTATATATTATATTGTTATTTTCACAGTTTCAGCAAAGATTTTCCATAATTACATGTCCTGATAGGCTGTGTAAAGGAGCTTGCATCCAACGTTTTACACACACACGCACACACACACACACACACACACACACACACACACACACACACACACACACACACACACACAC
>JAPSES010000120.1:10922065-10939372 GCA_029822895.1 Maxillicosta whitleyi | reverse complement strand
ACACACACACACACACACACACACACACACACACACACACACACACACACACACACACACACACACACACCAATAGGTGATTTTCTGATGTTTATATACTTGTACTGAAGCTTCATGCACCGAACACATGGATCATTAACACTTTAATTTATCATGAAACTCATAAAGCTTAGTTCCTTGACAGTTTACAATCCTGTATGCATGCATATGTGTGAACATATGTGTGTGTCTCAATGTGTGTATGAGGCCGCTTGTTACAAGCAACAGCTTTGAACACTGTCCGCTTTGGTCTTTGGTGGAACAGACAAAGCAGATGTTGGATTCTTGAGTCCGGATTTGGGGTTTCAGAGAGTCTGCAAGATCAAAACTGGGAGTTTAACTATGAGAAAGATAAAATGAATACATGAGAATTTTCCCAAATGGATTTTGTTTCATAATTTCACATTTTTTTCTTATTCTGTCTGGTATTTCACTGCTGGCCCTACATGGCTGCAGAAAAAGGTCACAAATGAGCAGCCACCTAAATGCTTCAAACATTCATTTCAGAGGACTCATGCTCATTAAAGTCAGGTCTTTTTTGTTTATTCTGCACTCCCACACTCCACTTAGCCCTCCCACCCTTTCCCTGAAAGTCCCCTTCGTTATTGTCAAGGGCTGAGAGGGAATGTATCGAGCTGATGATGGATTCATTTCATCTGTTTCACTCTGAAAGAGGCCTTGCCTGCACTCCTCTCATCCTGTTTTTGGTCTGAAAGCAGCCAGAAAAGGGCTCCCTGTTACTGACCCCCTCTGTTAGTCACACTCTCTGCAGCCAGCATTGACTCATTCCCAACACATTTAACCTAGACATGAACTAAAGCAGAATTAGTCCCAGTGCGCTCAGGCTACTGAACCTTTGTCTCTCATTAAAATCTGCCATTATCTGATCCTCCTTACTTTCTAGCTGTGTTTCTTCCTCCATTTTGGTTAGGCAGTGTGACGGTGGCACTGTGGCACCAGCACGCAGGGTGAGCTGGGTCATGCAGAGGTTTCCCCCTGAGAGTTTGGCAGTTACGCTAGACCCAAATCGGGGGTCATAGGCTACCTCACACACCCTTCAACCTTTAGCCTTCAGCTCTAGCTGTGGTACTCTGATTCCCTGCAACAACCTGCAGAGGACCTGTGCTGATCTCCCTCCTAAGGGGTCAGCCTGCCTGGTCAGGATCTATTTTAGTGAAAACACACAGTTCATAGAAGAGCGCCTCACCCCCTGTGCAGCAGGGGTGATCAGATTATTAGAGTTCACTGTGGTCTGAGGCAGGAGTTCAGACAGCTTTGAAGTATAGAGGTTATCTTTCATTCCTGCCGCGTCTGTTGTTGTTTCTTTTAACATCATGATTAAAGGAAAGCGACAACATTGGTCAACTTGACTATGAAGGGTTCAGGACGTCCTATGAAGGCTCCTCTGTAACATTTGATGACCTCTTGATTAATCTACAATTTAAAGGTCCAGTTTTTATATGTGGTATTATCTGACATGTTTACAACCTCTTCAATGTTGTTAATTTCGCACCAGAGATTTGAGATTCAAAGCACACATTACATTGATGGTGATAAAACATTTACTGATCTACACCTTCCCCAGAATGGAAGCAACAACTGCCTTTAAAAGCAGTGATAGAATTTAATATTCATGATTATGTCTACATTTGTGTATATTCTAATAATCTAATCTAATAATATCAGTGGCAATCATGTTTTCATCATGTGGACTTTAATAATAATTAATAATCAAACTGAAACACTAACTAAAAACAAGAACAATTCAAACGGTTTAATATTAATATCAATGGAACTCAGCTGTATCATTAAATTTGACTGTAACACTTTATATGTTCTTACACTAAAATATTACATTTATTGAGAGTCTGGTCTTGTTTCTAAAGACATTTTTTGTACTAATTTGGTGCTATAAATATTAAATGTGATTGATTTGACTAAAAGGGGATTTTGTCATATTTTTGATCCTGCTCTTTTCTGGAGATGGTGAGTCCTCTTTTGTCACTTAGCATGCAGCAAAGCCCCTGGAACAACGTTAAAACCTACAATGGGGGATGAGTAAATTTTACTATCAATGCTCTCATCACTTAAAAGGCTACATTGGCAAATGTCCCACAAACCTGTTGTACTCCTTTGAGGGATCTGACCTCCTAGTCAGCTCCACTGTACGCTGCAGAGCTGCTTGACTCAAACCTGTCAGGAAGTGTTGTGAAGAATGTTACTGAGAGAGAAGAGCATGAATTGATTGCCCTCGACTGTTGCCAAAAGGCACTCGCTGTGCCATCCTGTGCTGAGTATGTGTGTTTCAGCCTGTCATGCCCCCTGTATGTGGAGATTGGGGGACATGGCTAATTAAACGGACTAAAAGCTGTTGAAAGGGGCTGGACACTGTCAGCACGAGAGGACTTGACACCCATGTGTTCTTGTTTTCAGGGAGAGGGAGGGCAAGCGTGACGGAAGCAGGGGGCCCAGGTTGCAGCACCCCGCCTGGCTTCCAGTGCCCCATCCAGGGCAAGGAATTATGGGGCGGTGGTAAACGGCAATGGAGGAGGGTGGTGTTAATATTAACTGTATTTCCAGACCTTCTACTACCACTCTTTCTTTTTTTCTTGATTTCCACAGTTCCCTAGCGTCCAAACCCCAACACCCTCTCCTACTACTGCACACACACAAGTATATACACATACACACATTCCTAGTAAAAGGGATGGGAGCGTGACAATCGGGAAACAACGGCTGTTAGTTACAGAAAATGCATTATGGCGTGAGCTGGGGCAATAGAGCGGAGGAGAGGAAGTGGTGGGATTACACTGGGCTGGGACGAGTAGAGCACGGGGCCACTTCCTCCCCCTCTCTGTAGTAAACTGTCCAGATTTACAAGGCCTCCAGGGATACCCCATCTTCGTCTCGTCAAAACTCGACAGCTCCTGATTTAAAAATAATCCTAAATCAGCACATGACAGTTGTCAGTGGGGCATAAGAAGGTCAGAGGAGATATCTGCAGAAGAGAAATTCAAATTGTCTTAAGCGATCAGATTTTTTTCCCCCCGAAAATACCTTGTATTGACAGATTCAGTCTGTAAGTGCCCCATTACTTCCTTTATCAGAGTGATTTCATGCACTCATTTTCCACCACTGTCTGAGTAGTACATAAAAGCCTAAGACATGGACGTTTTACATGCATTTTGAGGTTGTAAAAACATTGAACTTGATGTTTGATTTACAACAGGAATCTAAAGTGTCTACTCTCCAGAATCTATCATCATTCTTGCACCGTTTTCTTTACTATACATGAGATACTACATTTATCTCATCTTATAATTTAGCTAAACTATTTTCCTGTTGAAACTTCTCATTTTTGGACTATATACTAACATAACATACCATACTAGGTACTTGAACTTTAATGAATATTTCCAATTCATGCACCTTTATGCACATTATCCATGAGGACAGGAAGAGCACTTGGGTAGTGTTTGGCACAGGCCATGATATAACAATTCAAGTATGTCTGTAGATCTTATGTTGAGAACTATTACACATATATGTTCCATCCTTCCATGCCATGACATCATCCCTTGCCACCTTAAGTAACAAATATCTAGATCCACCACCGAACTGTTGTATTAGTACTTTTACTTAAGTTAAGAGTCGGAATACTTTTTCCACCACTCTCTGGACACAACAAACTATAACTTCCCACAAAAAGGTCATAAGCTAAAAAAACATTTGTGCATTGGTGTTGTTAAATATTGGGAAAACATCGTTCATCAGGCTGCAGGTATCCCCCAGCCAAAATGCATCTGAACTCCTCTATCTCCCCCTGGTCTGAAACAGTTAACATATTTCTCCCTGTAGCCCTTATAGCAGTAAATAATAGCACTTCACTATCACTCTCTATCCCTGTTTGAGCTACTGCTCTGCTGATGTGTATTTTTTACTGTGGCAGCATCATCCCAAACCGGACGTGCTCCGACTGCCTGCCTGTGATCACCACAGGCCTCAGAAGACTCCTTCAACAGAAACAGGAAGCAGTTCATTGTATAGGTCGTGACCCCTCTCATACAGCCCCATGAGTCAAGCAAGGCCCACCCTGGTGAAATGTAGGAAGATTCCGGTCCCTTCAACAAGGTGTGGAAGGATATTCTGGCGGGAGGAGGGCCAGGAGACCTATCTCTTTCTCCCTTGATACACATCTGTATGTATGTGTGTGTGAGTCCGATGGAGAAAGGTGCACATCTGTCGAGCGGCAGCCGTGTAACATCATTACACACAAGGCCCAGTGAGGCACACCTAAATGCAACTGCAGCTGCATCTAATACAATGCATCCACAGGAGGGAACTACTGTATGAGCTGCTATTGAACAAAAATGTAGTGCTCATAGACACTTCAGCTCTGCTGCTCAGGGGCTCTGAGCCATAACAATCTGAAAGTAAAGGCATTTGGTATTATGAACTGTGAGTAAAGCCCTTTGAAAGGTGATATACCATCAGTGTTTTTCCATTATACTAGTAGCAGCAAATCAGGGAGTGATACTATGTTTTCTATGGTCATTTTTTGTAACTTTTGTGCAAATATTTGGTATTTTCTACCAATAAAATTATTCTTGCACTGTTTCTTCATTCTTGCACTTTACTAAACATTGATTTAGTCTTGTTCTTTGATTACACTGAAATTATAATACATTGGCTCTAACACACCATAATGATTTTTTGAAATATTGTGTGTTATTACCGACTTCCAAGTAATTTTTCTGTGAATATTTGTTTTTTTTTTGCCAACATAATTTTCTTCCAAAGGTATAATAATGTTAAAGCTTAAAAAGTGATACCATTGTCAGACATTTATTCTAAAACACGTTCTTTATGTTCTTCTAGACTCATGATAGAAGATTTACATTCATGAAAAGTTTGCATTGGAGTCTATGTTATGCTAAAACCTCAATAAAATTCTCAAAACACGACTATATGATAATAGATATGCTTGGAATATCCCAGTGTAACATATGAATGTTTATTTAAAATGTTATTAGAACTATTAAAAGTTCCAAAGTGATATTAAACAATGTTATGGGACCTTTCCTTGTTAACTGAATTGACTGATGATATTAATTACAAAATGAAGTTATGGCACAAGATGTAACAAATACTGCATTTTAACATTTATTGTATGTGTGAAATGGCATAATATGACTTGATAAAACCTGCATTTTAGAGAGAGAACACAACAGAACATCTCTCAGTTTGTCTGTTTGTATATGCTGAAAAACAAGCTGTAAACAGATGGTCTTATTTAGTCAAATCTTTATTATTATTATTGTTATCATTATTGTTATTTTTGCTTCAGAGTGAACATTACAGATCATGGTATAGTGCATGGATTTGTCCTGTAATACAACATAATTTGTCTATACACATAAGACAGGTCTGACTGTAGATGTTAGTATATTAGATAACAATGTTGGGCAGGGACTTGTCCTCTGTCTTATATATATAAAAAAAAAGCTCAAGAGTTCTTGTGGTTTCACTTGTCTAAATCCTACAAAAATAAGACGCTCACTGAGTGGATGATTTTCCTGCCAAATATTCAAGCTTTTTGGCTAAAACATGGAGCTGATGTCATGGGAGCTGTGTTCATGATCATATTAAACCACATCTGATATTTCACTTTAATGGAGGGGTGTTAATAGTGGGAAGCAGAAGGGAAACAGTAGGAATTTGCTTGTGTGTAGTGTCTATACATGTGCAATGGAAGGGAGAGACCATTTGGCTAAACAAAGCAAGGCTATTGTTTTCAAATAAATCCTGTATAGCTTTCCTTCTTAATCGCTGCCTTATACAGCATGTGGGCTATATATAATATTTGCCCTCATCACTGTTTCCTCTCACCTGACTTCAACTTCTCACATAATCTATAATTAATAACTTTTCCGTGTCTGAATTATTAAGCTTTCCCATATCCCCTGGCTGGTTTATTAGTGTCCCAGATAAAATTATGAAATCATTACTTACTAGCAAGGCCTTCATACATGATTAAAATAAACTCCATCAGGATTTGTTTCCTCTACAACTATTGCACCACTGCCACTGAACTGGTCAATGTTTTCATCTTAACAATAGATCAATTTACAATATGTACTGTGCTGTGTTCCTGATCTCAATGATGCACTTCAGCTTCTTTAAGGTCATTGTTTTTAATTTATTTGGCCTGTGAGTTATACTTTAGGCTGTAACTTATGTATACGAGTATTTTTTTTCCTTAAAAAGAGTAAATTTGGCTCTATATTGAGTTTGGATACACACACACACACACACACACACACACACACACACACACACACATATATATACATAATATTGTGGAACAGAGTTATTTCACATGATAAGGATGCATAATCTAAATTTGAAAAAAAAGGGGTTTTGATGTCAACTTTAGAGCAAACTCTCTGTGTAATTATATAGTGATGACAACTATAATTACAAGTGCTTCCATTTTTATTACTCTGGGTTTATTTTCTTTATATTGGGATTAAGTCCAGCTGCTTTAACCATATGGGCTGAATACAATTTCCTGTTCATTCATTGTTGTTATGGAGCAGAAATCTTTTGGCTGAGTAGACAGGTATGTGATTGTTGTTCATAAAATACAAAGACATGATATGTACTTCGCTGATGATCTTCAGCATCACAAAATGGACACAGGAAGTGTTAATTGCTACGCGTATCATATGGAATTCTGTGGTAATGTATGTGAGGACAATCAACTATGCAAAACCATGAATTGTGTGGACCATGACTGTGACCCACCCACTGTGACTTGCATGAGGGTGTGAGGGCTCATTCATAACTGCTTACAGTTACTATATTTGATTGCATTCTCTCAAAATCAAATAATACAAAGATGGAAATATGGAATGATGATAAATAACTTTTTAAAGGAGTGACATTTAGCTTTTTTAAAATGGCATTATGCATTTTAAAAACATTTCCCTGTGGTTTACATAAACTGTAAATGCTCTGCTTGTGTCTGAATTCTTTCATTGTCAACTCTGTTTCTGAGTAATGACACCAGAAAGATCATTTTTTGCCCTTTAAGATTAAGGGTTATTTCTTTACTTCTTCTTCTTCTTTTTTTTTTGGTATTAATGTGGTCAACCAGACCCTTTTTTTTTTTTTTTTTGGTATTAATGTGGTCAACCAGACAGTTTTATTTATTTATTTATTTATTTTGGTATTAATGTGGGTGATTAAGGGTTATTTCTAACAGTACTTTGAAGTTGGCTCTCCAGGGATCATAGTCAGTCCTTCTACATCCAACATGGAGGAAGGTTAACATACTTGGAAGCAGGGAAGGTAATATTCCGGACTTACATCAAATAAAACCTGTCTCTTAACCTGGCTAATTATAAAATTAGGAAAAAAAAAAAAAAAAACCCAAATCACCTTCAAGAGCATTTTGCCCTAAAACTAACCCGAGTGGTTTTCATTTGAGGCATTATTTTTCTTGTCACACAAATAAGTTGTTTTTATGTCACAAACCAACAGTTCAGTAATTTTATCTTCTGTTTCCATGACAGCGATAAGAATCACATTTTTAACAAATGAGCTGGCTTTTCTTCTACTGAAATTTATGTCTTGCCAGTTCTGGTATTTGTCCTCTTACCAGCTGTTTTCTTTCCTGAGGTAAATCTCTATAAATCAATGAGAGTTAATCTGCTGAGAAGACTGTGTGCTCGCCCTGGCTATAGGGGCACTCGATCTCCATTGGTTACAGAGAATCCATCAAGCGCTCAATGAAGGCTCAGCGGAGCAGTGACACCCCGATCCCCTCTAACCCTATCACCCCAACCTACCAACCCCCCCGCCCCCACAGGTCTCTTCATATTCTTCTCAGGATAATCAGGTTGTGAAAATCAATTCAATTATAGGAATGTATTCTCTCTATTATCTGTTGTGTTCACAGCTTCTTAGCTGTTATCTTGATATCCTTTGGCTCATCCATGAAGCCATTCTTACCGTAAGGTTGGCTTCAGCAGCAGCAGTGTCTTGCTACTTTGGAAAGTCGATCTGAATGCCCTGTCATTAATCATGTAACCTTAACTCCAGGGGCACAGTGCAGTGAAGTTTAGAGTTCTTCGCGGTGATATAAACCTGTGGGTAATCATCTTCATACTTATTTCAAGGTTTTGAAATTCCAAACATTCTCCTCAGTATATATCATACTACATAGGAAACATTTAACAATAAACACTTCACAAAGCTGTGTTTTTTGGTGTGTGAGAAGAAACAGAGATTCCAGGAGAGATGAAGATTGAGCTGTGACCTTTAATGCCTGCAAAGAGAGCATCTGATTGAACATGGAAGAAATGAAAGAAAACAGAAGAAAGATAAATAAAAAAGATGTGGAAGAAGTGAAGTGAGCACTTAGTTTGTTTGGGTGCGAACCTCAGATGACCCCGTTATGTTTACCCAGGTCATCCTCTCCTCCTCTTTTACCCACCGACACAGGGCTCCGTCCTCTGGAGCCTGCTGGCCATTTCCCAGGTGAGGGCCTTTGTTGACAAGCAAAATATTTCCCAAACCAGACAAATGTTAAAAAAAACACACCCAGGATTTGACAAAACTTCCCTGTTAAGTGATGTCAGCACCAAAGAAGTCTACAAGGCTACACTCCAGGTAACATGTTGACTTTACACACTAATGTTATAACGAGTAGAGCAAAAATAGCAGAAAATGTACTGTAAAAAAAACAAAAAAAAAAAACATCTCTTGACCTTTCAATTTGAACAGTCTCTTCATAAACTAGTTTATTGCAGTTTTCAGGCAATACAAAGACATCCACTGTAGGAATCATTATATCTGGAAGGTGCTGCTTTAGCTGTACACAGTAAAGCAGAGGTTATGAATTTCCAGAACCTGGTACAATGGTGTGGTCAGACAAAACACGGATCATACTGTCTTTCATGACTTACATGAACAAGCTACTCACCACTCTACCTCATCTCCAATGTGGATTCTTAATTCCCCTGGGGAAATATTGGGGCTGATTAGCTTTGACAAACTATTCCATTCATTTATTTATGTCTGAAGTGTGATATATTAAAGTCATGTTACATATGTTTGATGGCTATGATGCAAAACAGCTTGTGCTACATTGTTAATAGTGCTTTGTATTTGCATGTTTGTTGTTGTGCATAAAATATTCATACAACATGTATTTTGTTTGTTAAGGTTTTGCAGCAAATTAGCTTCATACAATGAAAAGTCCCTCTTTGTTTTTAGTGTGTCATAATATAACACTGTCACATACGCCATTTGTACACAGTTCTGTTTTCAGTGCATATTTGTTGTATAATTAGTCCTTTAATGACTCACGGCTGATTAATTGGACATTGTATGAATGGGATTCACCAAACACTGGATTTGTTTACATGGTCATGGTCAAATAAAAGCTCAAACTTTATTATTTGGTACTGAATATCAGTATTCTGTCATGCACACAATCAGTTACTGTGGCTGGCTCGTTCCTAAATGCGGCCTCTCTGAGAGTCAAGAGGCTATTTTGGAAAGAAGGCCTGTAGGGACCACATGTGGAGAGGAAATCAAGGAAAACATGTTTGGTAAACACACCTAACAACCACTGACACTACCTTTCATCTGCCATAATTGAGTAAAAAGAAGGTGGGAGGCATGTCAGAAATAGCTATGAAACCTCTGCTGAATAAATTCACTCACAGGACTAAGTTATGACTATGATGTTGAATTCAGATTGCTAACAGCTTCCCACTGTAGTGAGTAAAGATGTGCATTCCTTTGTCAAGCTCTGCTGAGAATAGGTCAAGCAGGTCAGATGTGGACACTGCTGAGGGAAAAAAAAGAAACTGGGCCAAGATGACTCCATTCGCTCCTATTGTTCATCATCTTAACCATCTTATTTCCATTCGAGAAGCGTGAAGAAATGACTCAAAACTCAAACATCACCCCCAAAGGAACTTCTCACTCATAAAGAATGTCCAAATGAGCGTGAGGGTCTGAAACATCAGTGCTGCTCTCTTAAAACAATGTCTGAAATTCTCTAAAGGGGCGAACACACAGACGAAGCTGGCTTGATTTTCAGCTGGCAACGGAACTGGGCTGGTGGGAAACTGAAATAATGTCTAATAGCAGTTTAAAGTTACAGTTTGTGTTTTGATAAATTGACCGAGAGCCAAAGGGTGGTTTAGTTGTAATGGGTTGGAGCCATGGTCTGTGATGGGCTCGGGTATGGTGATTAGCTGGGGGCTTACAGATGAACCCTGAGCAGCACAAGGTTTCAGCTCCCCGCTGGTGTAAACTGTGGGTGGCAAAAAGATAAAACACAAGGCAGGCTTTGGCATTGTTTATGCTGCCTGTTTGTCTGCATCCATGCAGGGGTGTGTGTGCAGCCCTTATGTCTCTGCAATGTAGCACAGGGATGCTAAAACCACCTACACAACAAATTAGGTGGAATGACAAAGCCTTTGCTTGGCCAACATTTGTGGTGTGTGGAATAATCCATGCAGCTACCATAAATATTTTATGTTTTGACCAATGAAATATTTATTTTTTTCATACACATAACAATACATTTACTTTCTATTATTGTAAGAATAGTACATGGTGAACATTCTGTTTCCTATTAAACTGTATAAAATGCAGTAAAGTTCCTAATGTGACCCTCCACCTGGGGCGATGGGGCGACGTGTTCTCTACTGGAGGTCCATGGTTAAGTATGGGGGGTCCCCCTCCACCTGTCCCCGTGCCCCAAGCATCCAGGGTCAGCCACCAGAGAGGTGGTCCTCCTGGCTCCATCCACACCACGAGCCCACCCTATCAACACTAAACAGTGTGAAACAACACATTAACCAGCACCCTGTCCAAATGTCAGCCGGGACAAGTGCTTGCCTTTAAAACGACCACCACACATCCAGTTATCTTGTTGTGTGGTCTCCACGTGAAGATACATTGTCAGAATTTTTGTTAGGTTGTTGTTAAAATGTGTGAAAGCCTGTGTGGAGTGATGTCTGAATCACTACTTAAAATGATTTAAGAATATACTGGTGAGTGA
This sequence comes from Maxillicosta whitleyi, assembly GCA_029822895.1. Classification (NCBI taxonomy): domain Eukaryota; kingdom Metazoa; phylum Chordata; class Actinopteri; order Perciformes; family Neosebastidae; genus Maxillicosta; species Maxillicosta whitleyi. The sequence goes on along the minus strand of JAPSES010000120.1, from coordinate 10,928,247 downwards.
ATACCTGCAAAAATGAATGAATGCCATATACAGTGGTAGGTTCCATTGTCACAGGTCACTGAGGTTTCATAATTACTGATACATATTTTACTTGTTCAGGCCCCAAACTTTTTCCTTTCTATTTATTTTCATCTGTCAGCACCTAAAACTTCCCATTAAATAACCTCTACAAGTGTCTAAGATCATTTCAGTCACTGTTATTGATCTGTTCATTTATCATCATCATCATCATCATCATCATCATCTATTTAGAAACAGGTTCACACAGCACAGATTGTGTGTTTACTAGTTTATAGAAAGTGGCAGATTGTAGCACATCATCAGTTCAGTGACAGTTTAAGTACACGTGACACAATATATGTGACGCAATTCAGGTAATTTCAGTACATCATCATTACAATATTAGTCATTTATTGTCATTTGGCTATATCTGGCTGAGGGATAATAAGTATTTACTGAAATTGTAGAGACATGATTAAACTATACGGCCTTGCATTATTTTAAAAAAAAAAAAAATCTGACAAGACAAATTTATTATGGAAATAGATCTATAGACTGAACTTATGGAGTAAAAGAAAGTTTTTATACAACTAATCATAATGTAAAATTATTTCATTCTTTTCAAGTGTTAATGTGTGTCCTGGATTTAAAAATATGCAATTTATCTGGACACCTCACTACATCCAAGTACAAATGTATGATACATGGTCATCTTTGGTATTCAAGGTTTAATACTGCAGGGAATTAATATCGCGACACTTTGGTCATATTGTGCAACCCAAACCCTCACTACTGTTCCACACATAAATCTCACCAAGCGTGACTAACCTGGTGGTAACAGGAGCCGGGGCTGGCGCTCCCTGTGGACCCCTGCCTGCATGTCAACGTTTTAGACTTCTCTGGTGTAAGAACCGACCCAGAACCTCCCTGGGCCCCTGAGACCCTGTGAAACCAAACAGTGAGGTCACCTCTGGGCTCCCATCTCACAGTGAGGATTAGACGTACACATACATGAGCCCAGGCCTCTGAAACTGAACTTGGATTAAGTCATTAAGAGTAACGATCCCCTCAAACCTCAGCCAGGGACTTTCTCTGTAAAAAGATATTCTTTTCTCACAGCAACTGATTTTCTGTCTGTGAGCAGGGTTGGCATATCTGTCCTGACCTTATTATTTTGGATAGCCAATTAATTTCTCCATCAGATTACTACTCATTACATTTTTTTCCATTAACCTTTTTCTCTGTAAAAACCTTGTCGCGGTGCATGTCTTCCTGGTTATCAAGAGAATGAAATAAAATAGCTCTAAAGCAGACTGGTGCATCACAATCAAAATTACACCCATGTGACCATTTCCCTGCATGCACCTGCACTACTATTACACACACACAATGAAACCCTATCTCCAATAACTTCCACAGCAGTAACACTAGAATTTTTATTATATCAAACAGGTGGTGATGACCTTCAGAGCCAATGAAATGAATGGTGTATCTTGTGTGTGTTTGTATGTATGTGTCACTGCATAATTCTTGGCCTCGCCCCTTTTTTCCCCACAATATTTTTACCCTTATTTTTTTGCTCATAAAGAACTACATACAACCAACATCATATCTCAAGAGATGAAAAGCTCATAAAGTTACAAACATGAACTTCACTTGGATTTCTTTACTGATACATTCACACTAACATCAATGTTCAATTACCCTCTCCTGTGTTTAGACAGTAACGGTAGTCCACTGGTTTTTTGGGCGTGGAGAGCAACCTGTTGAGAATAATTCACACAAGTGTCAAAAGTGGGAATCTTCGGATTCTCTTACATTTTGTGGGCCACACACAGATGCATGTATCCTGACTTCAGCCCATTTGTCAACATTATGGGGATCAATTGTGTGTTATATTTCGTTTATCGCTGACAGGAAAGTCAGACAGTCGTAAATATTGTAGCATAAATGTAAAGGTGTTGCTAATATTTGGAGGTGTAAATAGATATTGGCTGAATAGATGGAACAAGATTAACCCATAAAGTAATGTAAAACAATGTAAAATGTTTAATTCCTGTTAATCCACTAATCTTATCAGTACATGTAAGGGTTGTCATGTTTTCATAGTCATCAGATATGACCCATTTGGACGGTCAGAGGCTCTGTAGAGGAAGAGGAAACACTGTCATCTTCTACAACATTGATTCACCAGTAAAACCAATGGCGTCAGATCAATGACAGTAGATGGAAGCACTTGGTTTATTTTCAGTTAATGATAGATTTTACTGAAAAAGTGACTTTTTCTGCAGTTTTCTCTGTCTCTGATATAATAACCCTCAACTTGAATTAAAATTTTTATGAATATCTATATGATCAGGAAATTAAACACAGGAAAATTCTTGAATATCACTGGAAAAAATTCTAAATACAGAGGAGAATATTGTAATTAGTGATGATAAATCACTTAAGAAAGGTTAACTACAGAGAAAAATTCCTTTGGGAACTGCCACAAAAATAGACCTGGGTCTTTATGGGTTAAATACAACTGTGTTAGAATGCAAATAGTCAATCTGAAGTATTTGTTTTGAAATGTAAAAAAAAAAAAAGCATCACTAATATCCCATGAGCCCCTGCTGTAAAACAAAGCCTTTCCAAAGACATCGCTTCATGCTTGAACTGTATACTCAGGTTCCTGCCTACTTTATAGAGGTGTTAGTCAACTGAAAATTTGTCTATCACCACAGCAATATATGGAAGAATATTATGTTATTCTTAGTTGCATCATGTCTTTTTCATCCATTCCATGGGAAATCAAAGATACACACATGCCTTTTCTGGTTTGGTTTGGTTTGGTTTGGTTTGGTTTAGTTTGGTTTGGTTTAGTGTATTATGAACCCCATTGGGTACACCAATGCTGCAGCTATAATTCCTGTGATGATACTGAGTGTATGTAAATGAGCTCAGTATGGCACATTATCATAATAATAAAAAACAACATCATGTAACTGTTAACACTTTAAATAAAGTGGTTAGACTTATAAACGCACAAAGGTCCGTTGTATTATATTTCTTATACTAAAACAAATGATGTCGTGTCAAGTTAAAGATGCTCAGTTAACCAGATTAAAGTAGAACATTCAACAATTAGTCCAGTATTCTGAAGTTACATCATCAACTCCCATCACATCAAATAAACAATCATTACTAGTTAAATATTTTGCAAATCTATAATTTATTATTCTATTTTTTTTTTTTAAATGATATTTTGATGTGTAACTATTTTCAGAGGCCATCTAAATTATTATTGGATTAATTTGAAGGTATAAAACACCTCAAACAGGATGTTAAAATAAGGTTTTCTACTATGGGATCTTAAATTCACACAGTGTCTTTTCTGATTTTTACTTTTAAAAAATAAGTCTTTATCTCTTTTTCCACATAAGATATTCCACTGCTTTTATATATATGCGGGTATATATACCCACTATATAACCAATACTGGTATACAAGTAAGAGCAGAGGTTCAGTGCTTCATGTTGTAGTATTATGTGGATAATCCTAACTCTGAGTAATCTACTGGAGTATGTTGCTTTCAAAGATATGTGTTGTATCTGTAGAGAAATGTTGGAAGTAGTAAACAGGTCGCCTTATGAATAATTTATGTTGTTGTTTTTTTTGTAAAAACAGTAAACCCACACTGACTGATTATTAACATTTTAACGAGTTGATTAAAAAATAGCCAATCTCCATAAATATCCTTGAGCACTGAAATAACTGTATTGTTAAGTGAGCAGCTTTTAAATGTTCCCTTCATTTGTGAACCAAATTCATAGACAATGGGACCTGAATCATTCAGAAAATTAGACATGCAAGTGAAAGTGTATCTATTTTGCAACTGACTACATTACTGCGGCATTATCTAAGTATTAATGAAAGCCTCGAGACGCATAGAGACACTAAAAATGATTTTTAAACCCCATGTCAAATTATGTTGGCTCTGGATTACATGGCATAGGGAAAAGTTTCATATTAACAAAATATGGGAATCAACAGGATAAAACAGTGGTTTTGAGTAACACAGGCTTTCCATATTGGCTGAGCCAGACATGACTGTGTTCTTTACCCACTGTGGCTTTATGGCTATCATGTTAACGCTTGTGTCCAGACAAAGCTTCAGTGCCCTTGCTGTCTGTTGTTTTAATGATAGACCCCATATAACCAATTATATAGTGCAGCAGTGCCCCTCTTCTCACTCGTCAACACTGACATTCATCAATATCCTATTAGTTTCTCTTGGAGCCAGGCATTTTATCCCCCTGTCCCCTCAAAAAAGTCTACTGTTGTTGTTATTCAAGAGTCTAATTTTCATTGTAACAAAACACTCTTTGTTCTAGGCTCAGACACTTCAGGAAAAACTAATATTGGTGGATCTTTGTCACTGAGGTTGCCATGGCTACAGTCACACTTGCTGATGATTGGATTCATTCTGTGTTATCGCTGGCTACATCCCTGACTCCCAGAGGCAGTGTGATATTAATGATAGCGATGTTCCACCATATCATTTACAGGCTGCAACATCAAAGTGATACTGCAAAAAGAAGAAGAAAAACCCACTCAGACTGCCTTAAAAACGTATCCTTTGAGTTGAGTTCAGCGTGCAGTTGGCTCACAGCATTGTGCGGGGAAAGTGACTTTTGAGAAATGCAACTCATAATACTTAACCTGCATTTGAGGCAATTGTCAGATAGAACATGACTAAGAGCTTGACTGAAACGCTCAGGGCCAGACGCAGGGTAACGGGGTCAACATCTCACCTCAGCAGCCAGACAAGAGGGCTTCTATCGTCTCCTGCCAGGTCAAGACTAGTACCCCTCTAAGTCCCCATCAGTGGCTCTATCTGAGATAGGGACACACAAAAAACACATACAAGAACAAAATAGGGGCTAATCCATCACTCTCCTGAATGAGGACAGAATCAATCACGAGGGACCTTTAGATCATTCCCACCTAAATCACCCGTGGCTGTCAGGTGATTAGCTGCAGAAGGCTTTTCTCCGTGTTTGTAACAATGAACACTGTTGAAACAACTGGACATACAAGCATGTGAACAGCTGCTACAATCTGTTACTCTTTTCTTTTCTCTTCTTTTCTCATTATTATTCTTTGTGTCCATTTTCAGGAACAACCCTTTAAGCCAGTCCATCAATACTGGTCCATTTGCAAAAGGGTTATTGACATTGCTCGACCAGTGTGCAACACTCTCATCATGCCTCACAGTGTAATGACTCAGGTCATAGAGAGTTGGCCAGTGATCGAGCAACTTAGCCAGCTCTTTCCCTCGCTAATTGATGCACTTCAGCCGCTCGGCCTTTGAACTGAATCCCTGCGACGTGCACCAGAAAAAGTCAGATGCCATCATTGTTCCCTCCCCTTCGCCTTTGAAACCCAAGCCCCCCATCTAACCCACAACTCAGTGCACGAGTGAGAGGAGCCGTCTGTTAGCTTAGCCCAAGAGACAGTCACTCCCTCCTTTGTTTGACCACCAATCGAGTCTGGCCTGTGACTTTGAGGGAGCCGAGCCAAAAAGATTATCTGAGTTTTTAGTGGGAGATGCTATCATACAGGCAGCAGTCGTTCTGATATTGTCTGTGTCAGAGGTTGGTTAGCCCGAGGAGTCACTGAGCCATTGTTTATGCAAGGCTTAGCTGCTGTGCAATAGCAGACTTGACTGGCACTCTTCCACCCCTTGGCAGTGAACTGATAGGCATCTGCAAGCATAACTATATAAGGTTGCAGAGGGAAGTTTTGTTTTTTTTTTTGTAAAAATACAGTGTGGTCAGAGTATGCATGCATGTACTCTGTCCACCTGCCTGATTCCTGATGCCATTATGCAACATGTTTTTAGCCAAAATCTAGGACATGACGCTACATTAAAGTTGTACTATATTAAAAAAGGGAAAAAAAATGCACAAGTGAAACACATGTAACATGGAGCATATTTTCCTCTATTTCTGTGCACCAATCATTAGTAAAGGCACATCAAGTTTGTCTGCTTCTTCAAACCTCCCAGTCAAAACAATCAAAACAGATATGTGGTATGTAAATATCAGAGCTGACACATGACCATCCATCCATCCATCCATCCATCCATCCATCCATCCATCCATCTATCTATCTATCTATCTATCTATCTATCTATC
>JAPSES010000120.1:10907817-10921143 GCA_029822895.1 Maxillicosta whitleyi | reverse complement strand
ATCTATCTATCTATCTATCTATCTATCTATCTATCTATCTATCTATCTCTCTGTCTGTCTGTCTGTCTGTCTGTCTATCTATTTTGAAATGTAAACAGTTAAAGGTCACCTGTAATCTATGTTTTTGTTTCACTTCCGTATCTTCTGTAGACATCCATATTGTCAACTTTATTGAGATATGAGTTCACTTTTCCACTGAGCCACCAGGCACCCATTGCACCCTGAGTCAATGGACTTGTGACCTGACAGGTCAAAGAGTCGTGATCCCAGGTGAGGCATTGTCATCGGGCCCATGACCAGGGTACTTAACCTCTGATTGGCTAATTCATATCCCAGGTGTGGGACTCTATATGGTGTGTCCGTCACGGTGCTCAGAGTTTCCTCTAAAACACCCCTATGAGTGTGCAGCCTGTCTGAGGCAGGAGGTCCCGTTAAAACAGAGCGAGGAGGGGGGAGAGAGGGGAAGAAAGCACGGAGGGAGGAGGTCCTACAGTTCATGTTCATTATCAGTTGTGTTGGTGACCCCCTTGTCACCAGTTCTAACCGGAGCCCCCTTCTAATATCCACTGAAGGAAGAAAAAAAAAATGAATAGAATAGAATAGAATAGAATAGAATAGAATAGAATAGACAGTTATATGCAATAAATTAGGGTGCTCACACCAATACAGAATACAATAATTAAAAAACTCATCACAGCAAAAACAGCAGAAATAAATCCACAGTTGCAAAAAGTAGAACAAACACTGAAGTGCAAAATTTCAAGTGTAAATTGCTACATATACATAAACAAGGGCAGAATAAGAATGTATTTTACTTGAGCCCATTGCACTGCAGAACAACACTACAAATAAGTGTAAGGCTAATGATAAAGCTGAGACTTTAATAAAAGTAACTGTGTAATTGTATTTGACTAACATAATAGCTTATGGGGTTGGTGTTTCCACAGACACACACACACACACACACACACACACACACACACACACACACACACACACACACACACACACACACACACACAACAATACTGATTTATTGATGTGAACTGCAGAGCTCAAAGTACAGGAAGCCCTTTGAGAAGCTTCACTATGAAAAATAATCTAATGTGAACAGGTTCTGTTCTTCCAAATGTGTATCACACTGTACCACACTAATTAACTCATTAGCACACTTTCAGGCTTCCAACAGCACCTGATCAATTATTCACCTCAGAAAACATATTTGAGAGCCCCTGGAGCCCCTTTTCCTGCTGGGATTAAGTATGTTCTAAAAGTCCAGAAAAGTGAGCTGCTGCCAAAGTGAAGAACACCTTAAAAAAAAAAAAACTTCCTCATGAAATTCATGTGGCTTAAAGCAGGGAAGCAGTGCGATTCAGGAATAATAACTCTGCCTTAACTTTTTTCTTTTACCCAACTTTTTATTTCCCATATAGACATATTTCATCTTAATGACTTACAGCAAGACTGTTTTTGTTTTTTTCTGTTTTTCAAGTTTGATATGAAATAAAAATTGGATTTTTACTTCTACAACTGAACTCATGTGATGCTGACCTTCTACAAAAAAAATAATTCCATTATATATGCAGTACATACATATACTAACATTTTCTCTACACTGTATATGTTGAGTTTCAGGATTCAGACTGTAGTTGTTGACTCCATGCCTCTTTAGATTCAAAGCTGATTTATGCCTCCTGTATCCCATCCCAACTCCTCCTCCTTCCCTCAGAGACCAGATCATCCAGGTTGAGTTTCTCCTCAGGATATCCCATGATTCTCCCTGACAGCTGAAGCGTCAACCCCTTGACACTGACGGGAATTTATGGTCTGGTTCAGGATGCACAATCGTGCCACAGAGAGAGACTACATGATCTGGACACAACAGGGAGGCAACTCCATTCATCTTTAAAATGTGTGTATTCCACTGCAGTAAGAGAATGACTTTACAAAAAATATTTGCTGTATTTGTCATTTGGAGAACCAGTTCATCAAAAATATTCATCATTCTACATTATTCACCAACATTAATCATTTATTTATTTGATATCACCCTTGTTTGTTTGCTGAAAATGAAAAAAAAAAAAGGCATCCAGAAAAGCAGTACTAATGTTGTTGTGATTTTTATGATAACTGTGGTATGCACACTGTCTTACCTGACAAAACACCTCTCACATCAGGGAACCTAACATTCATAAGAACATGCACACACACACACAGACCAGACAGATATTATAGATATCACTCTGGCAGCATGACAAGATCACAAACAGCAAAGCAATAAATAAAAACTCAGGTTCTTGTTTTCCACTAGAGACAGTCCCTGAGAATACCTCACAGAGTGCACTCAAACACAACTGGTGACAGAACTCAAACATTTTAGCATTTTTTCTATAGATGCAACAGGTACAAATCAGTAATGACATAAGTAAGGTCTCTTGTGCAGCTACAGCAACTGCCTTTTTCTGAAAGTGCAACACACATTCAAGCCTTCTGTATTTGCATTAAAGGCATTAAAGGGGCTATATGTGAAATTCCAAACTTTCAACAGCAGGGGGAATACGCATACATAACAGTTACATCTACCAAAACCCCCAATAAATCACTGCTGTCTGTCTACAGACTGTAGCACCCACTGAATACAGTGTAAAATTCATTGCTTTTTCTGTAGCTGGTTATGGTAACAGTCGGTCAAAATAACACTGTGTTTTATAATCTTCACATGCTGCATCAGCTGATAGTTTACATTATAGCCTTGGTAGCTTAGCCTTGTTTTTAGACAGAAAAGCCACAGTAAAAACTACAAGTCACCTATATTTTCTGTAATTTGTCATCAATACCTGCAGTAATGATTTGTTTGAAATTGTCCAAAAAAAAGATCATAAGTTCAACAGTTTGTTCTGAACTGTTGATTAACAAATAGTGAAATTAACAAAGTTGATAACATCACATAATAACTTTATGCCTTCATAACCCTCATAATCAAACTCACCCATGTAGAAAAAACATTGTGATTTCAGCATCAAATTCCATTAATTTCAATTAGGAATCTGTCAAGAGGTGAGAACAACAAAAGTTCTTCTAGCTTTTGTCACTTTGCCACTTGCACTGACTCTAAAAATGGTTGCTTAGCAGTTCATAATTCCCATAAATCCCCTGTTTGCATATACTCAGTGCATATATCCCAGACACTGGTGTCTTGGCATCACTTTTTAAACAGTCTAATCGACATTTTTGGTCATTTTAAAGATATTTTAATGTAGAAATACGACATATAGCACCTTTAAACACCTTCACCTTTGACTGTCAAAATCATACAACTAAGGTCATGTTAATTACAGCAGTGTCTGACATTTTCATTTGAACAGGTGTGATTTGTGACTTCCTATTATCAGTCCATGTAACTCTACCTTGATCCAGGAGATTAGTTAAAAAGACTTTTCATCTTTCACTTTCGCAAACAGTGACTTTAATTTACAGAGCAGAACATTGAGTCACATTCTGACAAGTTTGTGTAGGAAACATATAGTCTAATTAATAACTTTAATGATATACATGCATGACTAGAGCTTTGGAATTAGCGTCTTGTCTCCTGTTGCTGGATAGGTCATGTTTTGCTCAACTGTGTTGGTGAAATAATAATGGTCAGGCCTTCATTAGTTAGTTGACTTAAAGAAAAGATGTTGATTGGTAATTGGATTTTAGACTTCCTGACAAATGATTAAAAGCCCCTGTGACTTTTGGCTTTCCACAACAATGTACCAGTAACAGTAACTGCTGGTGGAAGGGGAGGGACGTCCATGGAGTCGAAGTGAAGCCCTGATTGTGCAACAGTGTGTTATAGTCCACACTGTGAAGTCTAAACTGAGTCTCTCCCTCTCAAGGTCTTTCTAAATTCAGCCGATTCACAAACTTAACTTCTGGTATGAGGTTATGAATTCTTAATATCTGAAGGTGTTTTGCCCTCCTATAAACACAGCGGGTGTATGACTTGTCCGTCTTGTTTTATATCATAACAAGGTCATACAGTCACGCAAAAATAGGAATCCCTCACATTCCTGTCTGTAAAGTTTCCAATTGTAGACCTTTCAGGTTGCAGAAAAAATGCCACAGGCTATATATCACCACTTCACAGGCTTTTATCTCCTTTACGAATCTGAGATGAATGCGCCACATTTCTATTTATACCATCCTATGCATGCATCTCTCAAAGCTGTTTTGACTCTGCACATTCCAGTCTATTTATGTTGGGATTTTTCAACATGTTACAATTGGTCATACCGTTCCCACAGACTAAAACAGGAACAACAATTTAGATATGTTATTTTATAGTTTCTCCAAAATTACATCCTCAGTGGCAATGAGTGATTTATAATAAATTAAAAGTTTAATGTAATAATTGCAAAATTGCTACTGAACAGCATGTGTTCTTTCTCTTTGCAATGGCTGCTAACACCCCAGTTTTAAAACAATTACCACTTTGTTCTGTGGTGAAGACAACCATTAATAAATTAAGTGGATTTTAACCAGTCACAGGAAAACAACAACAACAACAAAAAAAAAACAAAAACAGAGTGTTAATAATAACATTACCAAGGGCCAGTTTCTATTCAAGTCCTGCAATAATCTACAACAATGTGACAAGGAGCGACAATGCACATCTCCAGAAGCCTAAAACTCAAGCAGTTAAATGAGATTCAGTCCAAATTATTTTATTAACCACACCATGCTTTTCCTACTGTGACAGGTCAGAATGTGATTCCATGTCAAAAGCTGATCTCTGAAAGTCTGGCTACATACATCAGAAAAAAATGACATAGTTTAACACCTCCAGGGAGAGAAAACAAATCCTGCATTTTATTTTTTTTATTTTTATTATTATTATTATTGAGATTAACTTAATGACAAACTAGACACTTTTTTTTTTATGTGAAATGACTCGTATAATGGGTCCTATTGTTCTGTCCAACAGCACCTTTACACATAAACTGCAATGTATTTTCAAGAAACCCAGTGGAAGGGTAGGACATGATCCAAGCTGAATAGAAAAAGAACAAAAAAAGTCAAAACACCTTCTGATGCCATTAAACTTTTACAGTGAAAAGTATGTGTATATATGGTGTGTATAGGCTGCTTTCATTCATTTGTTCTTTCTTTCTTTCTTTCTTTCTTTCTATTGTTCATTCTTTCTTTGTTTCAGTCATTCATTCATTAGTATAACACACAATTTCCCCCTGGAATTAATAAAGACTTTTCATTGTGATCTGTGTTAAATTTAGACACGTGTGCTAAAACTTAATGGACCATGATGAGGTTTTAGTTTGTGAAGTCACTTGCGTTCCCCAAACTTCAACCAGTGAAATAAAATCACTTTCTGACCATGTTTTCACCCAAAGGGGAGGCAAGGTTTTGGTTTGTGTGTTTGTGTTTGTAAACAGTTTAGCAGCAAAACTACAGGTTGAATTCTTAACAAATTGGGTTTATACTATAGTGACCCAGAATAGATGGGATACATTTTGAGAAAAATAGGTCAAAGTTCGTCTGTACTGTCTGTCTTTGCCGACATCAGCATGTGATCGATGACAAAATAAGCTACGATATGTGAGAGGGGCAGGGTTTGTTGTGCCTGGTACCACTTGTTTATGGTTGTTTATGAAAAACAGTGTTTTATCGTCATTTTGAGCAAATAATTACTCTAAACATCTTACCGATGATGACAGATTTAATGTAATGTAGTTGAACGACTAGGGTTAGAGGGTTCAGTGAGGACATTTACTTTTACATCATGAGACAAAGTTTGCATGAGTTCAATTAAAGGACATTTGAGGATCGACCACAGAACACTTGAGTGGATTTTGAGTGGGCATGAGACTGCAATTAAGTTGTGTGTGTGAAATTAAACTCGCTGAACAAGTGCACAACCTCTGTACGATGAACTTCATTTACATGATGTGTTGCTCGCTCATGACTTTCTCTGGAAACGGAGCGTAGGTCATGTCCTCTGCCATTCTCTGCGGCTTCCACAGGGGCCGCTGCATTCTTTTAGGTCAAGAGAAAGACAATAAACATGTAAATAATGTTATAAACACCACGTATGGATGTTTACTGAGCACTATGGGTCTGCTTTTTCAGTGGAGATGAAGTTTAGGCTGGCCAAAAATCAAAAGTTGGCTTTAAAGGGTTTAAGGGTTAACGTGTAATTGTGTTTCCTGTGGGTTAAATTAGAAGATGTCTGTGTTGTGTTAATTACAGTTTTGAAGTTGAAAGTCAAAGTTCCTGGTTTCCATCAGTCATTGAACTGGAACAAATCGCCCACAGGGTGAGCTATTTCTGGATGTTCTATAAGGAAACCAGTCGCCTCAATTGTGCACGTGTGGGTTTGAGAGAAGAAAGGAACGTAATGAAAAAGAAAAAAAACAAAGAAAAACAAAGCAAAAGAGAGAATCCTGCAAAATGAACCAAAATAAATAAATAAATGTACAGATGCACACACACAGACCACCATGTCCAAGAGGTCAGACGTCCAGCTGGGTTTAGGAAGGATGCAGTAATGGCTGATAACATGTGACTTTCTGTATTTTATGGAAAACCCCCAAAATACTTCAGAAATTTAGCAGGCTGTTTAACACATGATCGGACACTTACAGTAATGTAATAAACCTAATGAAATTGAATGGTGTATTCACTGTGTATTCACTCATAATTTAACCTTTATTTGACCACAGATTCAGTTCAAGTAGAGGCTGCATGTGCGATAAGAAGCACATGTGATAAAAACAAAGAGGAAATTCAATAAACATTAATACTCTAAGATTAATTGGACAAATAATTATCCATGTTAACAAGTTTTCAGGAGACATATTCCTGTAACTGACTGACTGGAGCACAGCGTTCGTTCCCACAGAGCCCTGTCGCCGTTTCTATTTGACTGGTATCAGTTGTTAACAGTGTGCATGACTGGCTTCACAACTGTATGTTTACTCTTGTCCAATCATGTTCAAGCAGGTGCACAAGACTGATGTCGTTCATGCTATTACCAGAAATGTAAAACCTTGGTGCTCTCAGACTTACGTACGTAGCGGCGGTGTAACTCTGCTGCCACGGAAACAAACAATCAGCTGTAGCTTCTCATCAATGTAAGAAAAAATAGACATAGAAAGTGTCAGTACATTGGAGTTACATTTATTTAACCTAGATAGCGTATTTATAGCTCCATGGAGAGGGTGAGAGAGAGAATGAATGAAACATTTTATTTCAGATATGTCTAGTAGTTCAGTTGTAAAATCAAACCACGGGGGATGGTGGAATTTTTTGCTTGTCTGACATATATTGCAGTTCAAATTTATGAATTTTTCAAACCTTTTTTTTTCCCTCCCATTTACGTATAATGGGCAAAATTTCAAATGTCTATAAAACCATCAATTTTGTTTCAATTTACTTCAAACTTGGCACATATATAGAGGGAATTGATATGCTGACATCAGCACACACATAGACATGATGACATCAGCTGGTTTGATGCCAAATGTTGTTGTGCCTGGCACTACTTATTTTATTTGAAATAAGAATAAGAATTTTTGCGTTTTTTGCAGTGTGGTTTATTTTATTTTTATTAAGGAAGGAATACGCTATTCCTGAGAAACATGTTAACATTTAAGTGATTCTTTTAGTGCCCATTGAGGGGTTAAACTCCGTACATTTTGGCTTCTCAGGTCATATACATGAGCAAAAATATTCCTGCAAAATTAACCAATTAGCATCGAGGAATATACACCAGCCAACAATAGATTGGTCCAGTCCTTTTTTTTTTTTTTTTTTGGCTGTTTACACAACCAGGGTTGACTTTATGTTTAAAAACTATATTGAATTTGACAAAAAAAAATGAATTGTATTTAATTGCTGCCTCCACATTAATCCATTTTTGGTCTCTACAGTCTGTGTTTATTTGACTGTGCATATATACTTTCAGTTTATCCTCACTGTGCTGCTAAACTTACTGCACGTCTGAATATCGAATGGTTTCACTTTATTAAACTGCTCTTTCACAGCATAATTATATGCAGCCTATGTAATAATTTGCAGCGTGTGAATTAATTTTGTGTGTGTAGTTGTATCCCCATTGGTATTTAAATAATAGTAGTAGTTTTATGTAGCAGACAAGCTTTTTTTTTTTTTTTTTTTTTGGACTGTCTAGTAGCTGAGGCTCTTTGATGATTTGAATCAAAATTGAACTGACCTTGGCTATATTTTCCCCTTAAGATGTTTTGGTTCTTTCTAAAGTTTGTGCATATATTCAGACAACCTCTAGAGAATACTTTGCTTATTTATAGCTTTTCATAGTGGAATTATTACGAATGCGCTTTGCTTATTGTGTAGTGCTGCCAGCTGAAAATCCACGCTAACAGTGTTTAATGACGTTCTTCAATAAGCGCTATCGAGCAACGCAATGCCTTCCACTATTTTATAGCTTTTATTCATAAAACGTTCTAAACAAGAAGTCTGCATGTGTTAAACACCTAATGAGACATTTTGGGGAGACGTTTTGGACCTGTGTTCCCTAAAACAAGCGGTTTTGGCAGACTTTGACTCTGCACTCGTACTCTGTGTGCTGTTCATTTCATATTGCATGGTGTGTTTCACGCCATTTTGTCTGCCAAATAGCAACATAAATGAATAAGAATGCATAAATAAATGACAAATTGGAACAACACAAATGTAATATGTTCCCTTTCCTGCAGGTCATTGGAGCAAATGACTAAACCGCCACAAAAATAAGTCATAAATTCTATAAAATAAAAGAAAAAAAGCTATTAAATTCTTTATAACAGATCTCTATATAATATCCCTACATACCAGTGTTTACATGTGTGCAGCTGGCTTGAATACAAAACTAAATTTCACATTTTTGGACGGCTTAAACATAATACCATCACAGCCGTAGGACTCAAGAATAATCATTTGAGACTTTATATTCTTAAAAGCCACAGGCATGTTTTTATTTTTTATCAGACGTCTTTAAAGAGATTCAATCAGTATCAGTGGATCAGTGGGAATCTACACTTACGGGCATTTTTTTTTTTTCCCTTTTGTACAAGATTTTGTCACAAAGCCTGAAAATACATTACAGTGAGTAAAGTGTGTTGGCTTAAAGCATAGCCACCTGTTTTCAATGGAATTGTCATCAGGCTACACAGTACAGTAAAAGCCCTTATTTAAGCCCGCAACTGCAGTGATGCATTACATCTCGCATAAACACTCCGACACGCACAAAAAAAGAAACCCACACGTGCTCAATCACATATATAGAGATGAATGGAAGCATGCAAGGAAAATAAGACGCACATGTGCATGCGTGTAAATGTGTCCACAGCCACAGAAACACTTAAGAAAATGTATAAATACACATGTATGTATTTAGACACTTACACATGCTTTTTCAGTTTTGCCGAAACAAATAAATATCTAGTGTCCGTGAGGGTCATGTTCAAAGCCTGCATGTGCATGTGCATGTGTGTGTGTGTGTGTGTGTGTGCAGTAAATGGAGCGTGGTGGCTGTGGAGAGCTGGAGTGCTTAGGGGTTTTTCTGCTACCGCCCACTGCCCTGATCTCACTTTGAACTTTACCATTAAGCAGCCTCTCAGCAAAACACAACCGTGTGACTTTGTTAAGAGAGGGAGAGAGTTGGAGGAAGACCAAGAGAAAATAAAACAAAGAGATAAGAAAGAGAGGTGGGGAAGAGAGCGAGGAAACTATAGGGAGTTATCTTCAAGTTTTCAAAGGCGCTGACTTATGGGTCATTCTCTGTAAACTCACCCGGAGTTCAGAACTTTTCATCGTTCAAGTCGTGGATTTTCTTGAAAATCATTTTATCAGTAGTGTGTGTGTGTGTGTTCTGGATCTCATTGATGGCTTATTTTACACTGGATTGTCTTTCAGTTATTATATAGAAGTCATATCCTGGAGACCCTAAAGGAGTTCCAAACATGTGTTTTTATTAAGGCTGTCAGAATTAACGTGTTATCACAGATTAATCCATCATCATGATTAATTTGATTAAAAAAGTTAACTCAAATAACTCATCTGCAGCACAAAATGTTTCTGGCAACACATTCAGGGCAGTTTGTCCAAGTAGAGTTAACATGGCAACTGAACAAGTGGGCAGTTGATTTGGCAGTGACAAAGACTTTGCACATTTCATTTCTCATCTGCACTAGATCGCACTACCTCACCTTATGAATGGACCTTTCCCGTTTAGTCTTTTTTCTATTTAACTGTAAATAACACCAGTGCCTTGATTCTTTATTTTTAATCCTTGTGCTCTTTATTAGTGTCTTATTGCTTTTTGCACCGTGGGTCCAGGAGGAATGAAATTTCATCCATGCTGTATGCTGTAAAAGTATAGTATGTTTGACAATAAAGCTAACTTTGAACTTTGACAGGCAGCAGAACCATAAAGATGGAAGACGCTAAACAGCACGTCGGTCCTCTGGATGGAAATATGAAAAAAAAAAAAAAAAAAACAGAACAGCATCATACACACTCTGCAGGAAGGAGTTTTCTTTTCACTGAAGCACTTCCATCTTAAAATACTACATTAACGTGAAGCATACGGTGATCAGGGACTTTGCCAGTACTTTGGCTAAGTTTGCAACATGTTAAGTGCATATATATTACCTTCGTTCTTGAATTTGTTTGCTCACACAAAATTAAATACAATTAATATAGATTAAAAATGAATGATATTTAGTTGTGATTAATCAAAATTAATCAACAGCAACCCTGTGATTAATCATTTGAAAGCAGTAGTTTATGTTTATTGGTTATCCAAATGAATAAAAACACATATTTTCATATTACATTACATATTTGGTAGTTTGAATCCCATTTGGTCCAAACACATGACTAGGACAGAGGAAATGAAAAGGCTTTTGCTCCTTGAACCAAACCGCTACTTTAGATTATATTTAGATAACATTATATCAAATTCTCAGGGTTTGTCATTGTCAGCTCAGTGGTTAACGCCACTGACTTTGGTGCGGAAGATAGCTGGTTCGAGACCCATGTGATCCCTTGGGAAAGGATCTTTACGCTATACATCCCAATATCTACAATGGGGCGCAAGTCCCATTGTGCCGGTTCCAAGCCTGGTTGTGTCAGGAAGGGCATCTGACATAAAAACCTCTGCCAAATAAACATGTGAAGGTGATTCACAGTGGTGCCCCCGAAAGGGAAAAAGCTGAAAGAAATCATCATTGTCATTGTCTGACACCTGGAACTCTTCATAAAGACAGGGTTTTGTTGCTGTTTCCAGGATAAAACGACGTTCTTTTTTGTTTCATCATAACTATTTAATTCAGTTAACTATTGGAAGCTCATATGTACACTTTCATTTCTAAACCTCTTTCCATTGCATTATCTACATTTATATATACATATATTTTTAATGCACTTGTTTTTCCTCCTTTACCAAGCAAAGGTTTTTTTTTTTCTTCACATGTTGCTATAAATACATACATATAGATATAAATGGACACAGTTGGAACTTGAAGTAGAAAGCATAACAAAAACCTGACCTTCAGTGTGTTGAGTATGTTCATAGCACAGCCAGCAGTGCAAGGACAGAGGACCAATCAGATTTTTTGTTTGTTGTTGCTATGTGGTTATAGAAAACCTTTGAACCAGAGACCTTTCTGCTTCAGTGAACGTTGGCAGCGATTGAAATAAACACATTCTGAAGCACAAACTGTTTCAGTGTTTGTTCAATCAACACAGTTACCTTCATAAGTAACGCATGCTGATGGTGATATTATATCCCATGATGCACTGCATTGTGAAATTTAGATGGTCATTGAACGTCATCCCTTTTTTAAATTATTATTATTACTTTTTAATTGTAAAATTTATTTTATTTATTTGTATTTTTTATGTTTTATTAATTGTTGTTTTATTGGGTGTCATCTCAATAAATTATAATAGTTGTTTGTGGAAAATATTACATGTATATGTTACAAAATCCCTTCTGATAATAGACAGATGTGTTTGGGTAGACAAATAATGTTTTATGCCTATGGTTTTTCGGTTACTTTGAAGACGATGCTGACTGAAGTCTGAAACGCACAATCCGTGACTGTGTTTCATTGTCTTTCTATTCTCTGAGATGTCCCTATGGCATGTGGTTTGGCTTTTTTTTTTTTTCTTTTTTTTTCATAAATTTTTATTCAAGATTCTTCTTTTTGCTCCATCTAGCTAAACTAAACTGTAGCAGACCGTAACCAGCCTGAAGAAGTAGACAGGCATGGGGAGACGTGCAGGTGGGTGGTGTGGATGTGTCTGGGCATCTGGGTGTTGGCTTAAGAAGACGAGAACAGTGGGAGAGGAGAAGAAGAAAGGAGGAAGATAGGGCCGATGTCTTGCGGAGAACTAAAAGACAGACTCTGAGATGAAAGACCGGCATCTGCAGAGAGGGGAGACGACTAAAAGAAGCCAGGGCGCTGGATTGGAACCAGTGTGGGATATCATTGAGAGGCAGCCCCTCCTACTCCACCTTTACCCTCCCCACTCCAAGGAACACTTTCTGTCCTTTGTGTGGAGACAGAGGGGAGCAAAGTGGACTTTTGAGGTTATTATACTGAGACAATAACCTTGAAGTGAAGAGAAGCTTCAGATTCACATGTGGTCGTTTCAAGGAATCTTTAATATCTGGAGAAAGTTCATTTGGTTATGAGGAAAATATCGTGATATGTAACAAACTACACCCTGTTTTGTTTTTGTTTTTTTTAAAGAAATGTACCTCCCACTCTCTCAAAACAAAATCTATAGGTCTTCCTCATATTAAAATAGTTCTTTAATTCAAGTGTGGAGTCTGCAGGCTTGACTATCAAACTCTATACCACTAACATTCAATCATTAAACATGATTTTTGAGTGGAGTTGTGTTTTTAACCCATAAAGACTTAAACATCCACCGTCGACCAAAACCATCCACTGATCTGAACTGTTTAATACCTGTTGATCCTCTAATCTTATGAATCCATGTAAATAACTGGTGTAAAATTCAAGAGAAACATAAGGTAGTAAATTCAAAATGACATAAATTTAGAAACCCTTCCTATAGAAAGACTATTATTAATCTGATCATTTTCAACAGTTGAACCAACTTTTGGCGATGACAGTGCGCTAAATTCGTGGATCAGAGCTTCACACGTTTGATTTGATTGAGCACCTCATGGAAATTGCAGAGTATTCATTGTGATCTAGTTTTCCAAGATGGCGGAACACGTGAGCGTGCAGAGCGTCAGTTCCATGGACTTTTCTGACGCTGTAAGTAGTT
>JAPSES010000120.1:10897571-10907717 GCA_029822895.1 Maxillicosta whitleyi | reverse complement strand
TATATATATTATTTATATTTCTATTGCACCTAAAGCGGATTGCACCTTCAATTTCATTGTACCTGTACAATGAAAAACATTTTTGCGTGTATTTCTTCGATTCTTGTTTAACCCTACAGAGCATCAGGTGAATCAATATCTTAGAGAAAGTAACAGTAAAATAATAATAAAAAATAATGGGAAGGAATGCTTCATAGAACCCCCCACCCCAACAGTAAAATAATGTTTAAATAAATGAAATGACCACAAGCTAGTGCCAAATCACATAGAAGTAAGACTGTTACTATGGCAAGAATCAGTTACAGAGAGGAGGGAAACACATATATTATGATGTGTTGTTTGTTTATAGGTTAATAATATAGTGAAAAACAAAAAAAATTGAGTTAACACCTTTTTTTTTTTCAAGTGCACATATGGCATTCTGTAAAACTATGGAACCTAAATGTTCTTCGGGTTGGTCGACATAATAAGTGACTTCTGAAGCCCACTCCCCTCCATAAGGAATGAAAGAAGCACCTCTTTGAGTTTTTCCATGACAGTGCTGGGACATGTCACTTACCATGATATTTAAAGCACCGGGCATTAAAGCGAAGGTGACAGTTCAATTCCTTCTGAAGACTTTAATGTATATTTACTTCCTACACAAAGTCAGTAGGTTGTAAAGAGGCATAGAAAAAAGATGCTTGATGCTGTGTGAGAGCCAAAGTGTTGGATAGAGTTTCACATTCTATATTTAAGCCTGGTGACTTGTGTCCCTGCTGCTCTATTTAAATGCCACAGTCACTGTCAAAACAGAGGCGAGAGGTGCAACAATATGATGGACCTTTTTGAGACCAACACTTTTCTTTTCAGTGATTTGCGTTATTTGGAAGAAGGTGATCATGAACCATTACATCATTTGGACATGGCGGGGGTGTCCCCTCTGTACAACGGCAACGACAGCCCGTTGTCTCCGGGCCAGGATAATGTTCCGTCCGAGACAGGGGGTGAGAGCAGCGGGGAGGAACACGTTCTTGCGCCTCCGGGTCTCCGTGCGCACTGCGACGGCCAGTGCCTCATGTGGGCCTGTAAGATCTGCAAGAGAAAGTCAGCACCCACGGACAGACGCAAAGCTGCCACGCTCAGGGAGAGGAGGAGGCTCAAGAAGATCAACGAGGCCTTCGACGCGCTGAAGAGGAAAACCGTGGCCAACCCCAACCAGAGGCTACCCAAAGTGGAGATTTTACGCAGCGCTATCAGCTACATTGAGAGACTGCAGGATCTACTGCAAACGCTGGACGAACAGGAGAAAACGCAAAACGGGTCAACTTATAACTTTAAAGAACAAAATGTAAGCTATTACTGGACACAACTCCTCTGAAAATATCTTCATTTTCCTGAAGAATCATACAGTGCGTTTCAAGTCAATATCCTGGTGATTTGATAGGCTACTGTGTCTGTATCTCCCAATATATCAATTTATTAATGTAAACTTTCATTTATCTCAGACAGTTTTTTGAGTATCTTTTGCCTGACATGATAAATGAAAGTTTAAATTAATAAGAAAAAGGAAGACAGAATGAGCATACTACAAGTACTCCCAATATATCATTACAATGTTGCTCAATGTGTTCATAGTATGTGTTTATAGTGTGTTTATCCCTCAGTATCAGTGATATTTCTAATCCAGTTTGGACTAATAGAGCGATACTCATGAATGGTAGTACTTTATTAAAAGTCTTGCCTCTCAATAAGAGTACTGTTTACACACCTACATGATAATAATTTTTATTTCATTGTGTTTCATATCATTTAATGTCTGTTGCAGGTCTCCTAACTCTGAAATGTGTATCCATACGGCATGATACTGACACCATTGTATGTATGATAACATGTGATGTGTGCTTTTATAGGCAGCTGGTCATGAATGCCACTGGAAAAAGTCCTCTGAGACCTGGTCCACCTCTGCTGACCATTCCACTACAGCCATGATTACCCAGAAAGAAGGTAAACATAGCAACTTCTCATACTTCACCATGGATTAAAATGTCAGATAAAAAGCTGTCCTTAAAGATTATATAATTCGGTTTCTTGTCTTTTCAGGATCCAGTGATTCATCAGCGTCCTCCAGCCTCCTGCGTCTCTCATCCATAGTGGACAGAATCACCAACGATGAGAAAATCAGCTTCACAGACGATGTTTCAGAGAATTAAGACCTGGAATATATAGCAAGAGTTGGAATTTACAATTTCCATTGTTAATGTCTAAATTATTCCCACTATTTTCTGCCATTCTGGCTTGTTATGTTGTCTTCATTTGTAAAGCAGAAGCAACAAATTTGTACATATTTTATAATAATCTGATGGTTAGATATATTTATTTTGTATTCAAAGCAGGCAAAAATATTTCAGAAAGCTGAGATTGTAATTAAATATTTGTACAAAACTGACCAAGAAAGCTGGAAAATGTTATTATACATCCATCTCTCTCTCTCTCTCTCTCTCTCTCTCTCTTTCTCTCTCTCTCTCTCCATCCAGAACTGCTGCAAGACTCTGACTCATACATAGTCTATAATTTACACTTATTTTATCATATAAATGTTGAGGAACAGAAGTGGAGGACATTGCTCAGATTCTTTATTGTAGAAGACATAGGAATAACATTATAATAACAATAACAATAAATTCTGAGAATTTAAAATATATATACATCAACAAAATGTGCTGTAAATTATCAAAAGTAAAAGTTCTTATTTTGCAGAATGACACCTTTTTAAGTAGATGTTATCACAGGATGTTTTATTATTGCTGTACTGTATTATACTTTTATCAAAAAGATGTATTAGAGCAATTGAATTTCATAGCTTGATATATTTATTTTGGAAATGTAATAGGACACAAAGCTTAAATAGCAGAAAATGGTGCAATTACAACTTAGTCAGAATTGAACTTGAGTAACTATACTTGGTTACATTCCACCACTGCATTTTTTTTTTTTTTTATGATTTCCTCTCAATCTTTAAGGGCTGATCAAATATTTTCAGCCACACAAATATGTTAGGCTACTCCTCCCTTTATACTCCATCTCTCAGTTCAAGATCTACCAGTTCCGCTAGTGTTCACGGCTATTAGAAGTCTATAAAATCAGTCTAAACTGCCCTGGAATAGTTTGCTGCTGGGTTGCCTCTCTTTGTTCCAACTGGCAACCAGCAGGCCTGATCCCACAACAGTAACTCGAGTCCCCTCCAAACACAGCGTGCCTCTCCGATCCTATCATATGTTGGGGACATGGAAACTTGGGCACTGGGAATGAGTGCAAAGCCCAAAGGGATAATGAAGTTATCTCAGTCATTAGGTTTTAATTCATCATCATTTATTTCATCATCACAATGCAATGCATTTACATCCAAAATACTAAAACATGTAACATAATGCTAACAGCATAAAGATCCTTTGAGTGTAATTTGCCATATATGCCTGCAGACGCGTGCCATGTGCACAGTGTCAGTGGCTAAATACCTCAGTATACAACGAGGATTAGACAACTGCATTTCATAGACATTTTGTGAATGCAGCTCTGGTAGACATGCACTGTGAGGTACATTTACCAGGGAAAGATATCCTCCAATTACTGCATTTCCATTCCTATGGGGAAGTTGGAGGAGATAGATTTCAAAAGGAATGCTGAAAATCAGAGCAGCAGAGGGAGAAACATGCAGACTTTTAGACACTGCTATGAATCAAGCTCGAAAAACATATATTTTATGTAAAGTATCGTCTTATCATCAGATGTCTGCAGCCTAAGCATTAGGATAATCAAAGCCAATAATTATACAGTTCCTGGAGCTTTATGGCAGTCATAGTTTGTGCTCCATATTGTTTTCTGCAGAAACCAGACAGAAACCTGATATCCCAAACAGTAATGTCATTTTAATGGGGGCCTGTCCAATCACTCACACTGATAGCAGAGTTACTTAACCTTTTGTTTCATTTTATTGAACCTATAATCTGATGAACCAGAACTGTAGACCAAATATTGAAAATTATGGTGTCAGTGAGATATATGTTGGTTTGATGGTTTATAAAGGAATATTTTGTCCAGCAAAGTTGGGCAATATTTTCCCAAGTCTAAGTTCTTAAATTCCTTGATTTATATCCCAGTGCTTCTCCATCATCTTACCAGCATGCATTCTCCTCAAAAACAACTCTCTCAGAGCTCAGCTTTGGCTTCTCTAACTTTACAGGGATTTTGGTGTTACTGATGACACCATAGAATTCTCATTTGGCTGTGAGGGCTGCGTTTTAAAAGTCAGAGCTGATGAAAGGGGAGCAGTTATAGGGGGGGATAAGACTGGAGGCCGAATGCCTCGTTTTATCCAGACTTCAATATCTTGCAAGGAAAAGGATTCAGCGCAGGGCTAACTGTGCACCTCTCACTGCCAAACAAATGGTGTTGCCACTCACAGTGTTTTTTTTTCTTCTTCTTCTTCTACTCTATCCCTGTGGGTATTATAAAATGGACTTTTATGGTATTTTATGTGCAGGAAAATAGCCTTTAAAAAGTTCTGAGATTTCATATTCTTCTTTCGTGTTTATTTATTCGTGCATCTGTTTTAAAGTGGACTTCTTAAATTGGTGTTCTGCATCCAGAAAAAAGGTGGTTTGGATGGTTATCCATTTTAAAGGAATGTTAGTGACAAATTAGTTCTCTGTCGGGGGGCTGCCTCTGCACCAAACAAGAAGCATATTAAGTCAAAGCATGAGGCCGTTTGGAAGAAATAAGGCTTTCAGACGTGAGGGAGATGGACATAAAGGATCACCTTCTGCCCTTCACTTAACTCTATCTCTGACCCTTGAGAAAAACAAAAAAAAACAAAAAAGTAAACTTAGAAGGTTCCCAAGAGACGAGCCGAGTGATCCCAGCAGCGGACAGTGGGTGTGCGCCAGTGCAGGTCTGCGCATCAGGAATAACACCATGTGCTGCGCCAATAAGACTCAGGCTTCTATTAGCCGTCGGTAAATGCCAGGTTTTCTCATTGACGACGTTGTTCTTAGTCTGAAGGGCTTTGATCTTCTCAGCAGCTACAAGCCAATACAAGCCGATGTCTTCTTCAGCTGTGCCTAATCCAAACTCCGACGGCAATTCAGAGGCATCAGGCACCGGTGTTTTCTTAGGTGCGTAGGGTTCCCAGAGATGGGGGCTCGCCAAACGTTTTGACACATTGTGAGAAATATCCGCATTGTATCCTTGCAAGCTGTCAACAACATAATTACCAAACGCAGTCGGCACGTCAGGACGAACTGCAAAAGCCCCATTCAGTCTGACACAGTCTGTGAAGAGAACATTTATGCAGACACTTCAGTTCCTCTTCATTGCACTTTGATATAGGCTAATCTTAATTTTTCTGACACAGATGTCAAAAGACTGAAGCAGAACAGAAAAAAACTATATCGTTGTAGTGAATTGACTTTAAAAGATATTTATAGTTATGTTAAATTATAAGCATTTTGTCAGAGAATATTGGTATTGTAAAAACAAAACACAATTTTATGTAAGCTATTGTGATTTGTGTTGGGGAAAAAACAGCCCAACAGTATCACATTTTGATGTTTTTAACACCCTCCAAACCCTCCACCAGAATAAAAACTATTGCACCATCATGACCATCTGTCCTGTGTTCTATTGAACTTCTTGACTTGTGTCAATAACATTTAATTGTTTAAATTTGGCCTGTGTAGGCAAAATGGTGCAGAGAATTGTGCAGTGGTGTCAATTGTGTAAATACTGGTTTAATGAGCTTCAGCAAACAGGGATTGCCTCATTCACAGCACCTTCATTAATGAGTTTGAGGTGTTTAGAGGGACCTTACCATTGTAATGTGAATTCACAGGGCTTGAAATGTTACACCTTCCTTTGCAGCTGGGTTGCATCTGCAACGCTGTTGTCTGCACCGTAAAAATTGGTCTGCATACTCTTACATGTGGTCAACCTCCTCGGAAAATACAACACAAATCTCACTCTTTAATCTTTACGTCTTCATTAAGTGTCACTGTCGTCACAATTCGTAGTGATCACTTACAAATGAAACTACAAATGAAGTAAATGAAACTCTTAATGGCTATTAATAAATATATAATTTAGTGTAGTTATAGTTGCTGCTCACACACACTTGTCAAACATTCCCAAACATTGTATTCATTGTGGCCTTGCAAAGGAAGGGCTGTTGGAAGCAGCAAGTGGTGATGAGTGGGAAAACACCAGTAAGTGCAGATGTGGGAAACTCTGCAGGGTACTGGGGGGTGAGAGGCAGTGGGTTGGGATGGGCAGGGAGGGAGCTAAGCTAACCCCAGTCTGCCTTCTGGCTGGGCCAATGGGCCATGGTAATTAGATCTGGCCAATGTGGGCCCTGGGCTCAGGCCTAGGGGCATAAAAGGGGGGCTTGGGGCAACAGACCTCTCATATCACTCAGAGGTCTCCTCTCTCTCTCACCCCTCTCTAGCCACCTTCCTTTTCATCCATCTCTTCATTCAGAGTCCTTTCTTCCACAAGCCATGGATGTCTTCTCCCCATCACAGGTTTACTATGACAGGGCATGTGCTTCATCTCCAGACAGCCTGGAGTTTGGCCCTGGTGTGGAGCTCGCTGGCTCTGAGGAGGATGAGCATGTCAGGGTTCCTGGAGCTCCTCACCAGCCAGGTCACTGCCTCCAGTGGGCCTGCAAGGCCTGTAAGCGCAAGTCCAGCTTTGTGGACCGTAGACGAGCTGCCACCATGCGTGAGCGCCGGCGACTGAAAAAGGTCAACCACGCTTTTGAGGCTTTGCGACGCTGCACTTCAGCCAACCCTAGCCAGCGTCTGCCCAAGGTGGAGATCCTGCGCAATGCCATCCAATACATTGAGAGCCTACAGGACCTGTTACGAGAGCAGGTGGAAAACTACTATGGCCTACCTGGGGAAAGCAGTTCAGAGCCTGGGAGTCCATCATCCAGCTGCTCAGACGGCATGGTAAGGCCTCCACATGTTCAGCCTCTACATGAAAACATCTGTTCTTTGCAAGTCATGGATGTAGCTGTAAAAAACAGTAGGTCATCAGTCAGAGGAATGAGGAGTTCACTTTAAAAAGCCCATGTTGTTGACCGCTGTATTACCAGAACTTAAACATTTCACCCTTTTGTCTTTTCCTGTTATGGTGTTGTGTATTTCCTTTCATCTAAAACAGCCATTTGTGTCCATGAATGTCATATTTTCCTATTTCTTTAACAACTTATCTTTCCCCTGGATGTGATACTCGTTATTACAGGTCAGACTTAATTTGTTTTTCTCAGCAGCAGTTTGAAGATGAGTGTATCAGTTAATACAAAAGAACCTGCAGTGGTGAAAGGTGTAATGACTTTCCCACCACCGGACACTTTATAGCCCTAATAAACCAAACTAAATCCACCTTAGTGACGTCTGGCAGGAAAAACTGGGTGCTTTTCTGCATTCCATCCTGACTGCATGTTCTGCGCTGCTGCCAGGATTTTCTGCAGATTTACTAGGAGAAAGTGTCATCTTGCACAAACTGGTGTTGCTTCCACTGATACAATTGATTTGCTACGCTCAAATTTGGGCAGGGGAAGGGAGCACACACTGCCACTTTGGCTTTAAGGTGGATGTGAAATGAAGAAGCCCATAACTTAGGAATTCAAGATTTATTAGCCTGTCCAAAATATCATGAAGGGCACTGGTTGTTTGTGCTTTTTTTTTTTTTTTGCTTCCTGCTCTATAAATTTTGATACAATGATCACGCATTTTATTCAGCACACCATGCCTTTTTTTTTTTTTTTTTCCATGTATGGAAGAATTCAAGGATAATATGATTTCGTATTTCCCTCCAGGCTGACAGCAACAGTCCAGTGTGGCAACAGCTGAATGCAAACTACAGCAACAGCTATTGTTACGCAAAGAACGGTGAGACCTTTTGACAGTATGAATATGATATGAATGTGACATTGCTGCCATGCAGGCACAGTGGGTTAAGCCTTAATAAATATGGAGTCAAATGAAATATTTAGGATTTTGATTCCTGAAGTAACAACACCTATATAAAACTTGAAATTCATATATATTTTATCTTTCTCCATTCTGTTGGCTTTTAGCTCTTAACATCAGCATCATATTAGTATAAAAACCTCACTGATCTCAAATGTCTTCTATCTTTTCAGAGAGTGTGGGTGTTAAGACCGCCGGAGCCTCCAGTCTGGAGTGTCTGTCCAGCATTGTGGACCGTCTCTCCTCAGTGGACAGCAGCTGTGGTCCGGCGTCTCTCAGAGACATGTCCACCTTTTCCCCCGGCAGCTCCGACTCACAGCCCTGCACGCCAGAGAGCCCCGGATCCAGGCCCGTCTACCACGTCCTGTGAAGGAACCCTCATTTTGACGAGGATAACACAGGCAGGCGTTTGCTGCATTTGCAAGAAGATAAGAACTGAATGTGTGCAAATCAAAAGGAGACCCAGTAGGATGTGAGGAACTGTGGCAAGCACAGAGCAGCTTATGAACTGTAAATGAGACTGTAAATACATATGTAAATGCCCATTTATTCTATACATACAATTATACCAATGAGACATATTTAATAATTACAGTAATGTATTGTTGCTGACTTAATGTGCATTATTTCAACGTGAAGTGGTATTTATGCATTGTTGTGTGTTCTTTCCCTGTTGTCATGAGCATTAAATCTGTCACTGTTGATGTGCAAAAAAAAAAAAAAAAAAACTTGGATCATTTTGTGTTTTTTTACACTCTTCTTGTTTTGCTTCTTCATGGTCAAACAATAATTTCATCCAGTTACTATGAAGATGTGATTTTAAAAATGTGCTGTAAAAATAAATAATGATAGCTACAGACTAACATGACCCCTAAATTTACTATTTTACTGTATTTGTTTGTTAGATTTATTTAAAGAAATGAAAACTGCTTAAATAAAACGAGGTAATCAGGCAAAGAAGCATGATTCTAAAAGCGCTGACTTGTTCTCTGCCAATAACTAGTGTAATACAGCATAAGTACGACAAGTTCTTAATGGGAAAGTGGGTGTGCAAACATTCTGAGATTACAAGTTTTTGTGTATTTGCATTTTAATTATATGTACATGCCTTTTTTAATTAAAGTGATAAGATAAATTATCATGTGACAACAGTGTCTCGAGCAGAGTTGGGGCTCAATTGTCAAGGCTGTCTCCGACTAACAAGGTGTGGAAACTATATTACAAACTGATAGAGGTGAGCCAATACCATTAATCACATGGCGCTGCTGTAATCACTCATGTAGCCGCCTGCATATGAGCTGTTCCTGCCGTGTGAGAGGGCACTTTAACTGGTTTAGAAATCTGCGTATCAACATTTCCCAGCATCAGAGCCAGATTTCAGCACAAACCATAACTCACTATAGTAATAACCAAATAAATGAAACAAAAACGTAAATGTACAATTATAGACAAATTAATGTAAATTACAATGCTGACGTGAATTACACATTTTATACAACTGTGATTTTATTTTCTCTCAGTGCTTTTGTTTAAATGGAGGCAGCATCATACGGTACCTGTTTGTTCTTCTCTACCAAATGTTAGTCATCATTAACACCCCTGATTACACCATCAACACTACAGATGAGAACAAAAGGCCTTTAATTGTATGCACGCCATGAGTATTCGGGAGGGATAACATGTGTGTTGTACTTTTATAGACTGTTAACAGAATTAAACAGATATTTTACATTTTATTTTATATGTGGTTAATCTTCACTCAATAAATTATGGATCCAGTCCTTGAACTACTTTTGTTTCACCAGTTCCAATGTTATTTAATTTTAAAATTGCAATTAAACTCCTTTTGAAGTGTAACCTGATTTACATTTACACTATTCTTGCTTCACTATATTTTATATTTTACAACTTAGTCTCTGACCTTGAGTCTTTTGCTTCTTTTTTCTGCTTGATGATATACAGCTTTTATTGTTACTGTGTAGAATAAACTAAAATAGATAATAATTAAAAAGTAATAACAATGAAATGCCTCATGGAAGTGAATAAACAGCTGAAAAATTAGCCTCCTCTGCACATTTGTCTTAATAACTACTAAACCACCTGTGAATTTTTTGGTGTAGAAATTCAACATGAAACT
>JAPSES010000120.1:10867024-10890527 GCA_029822895.1 Maxillicosta whitleyi | reverse complement strand
ATAGATAGATAGATAGATAGATAGATATAGATATACATACATACATATGTCAAACAAGATCCCAATGTGTAATTTTGGCCTATTTATGCTATTTACATTCATGACTTTGATTAAAATCAAATAAATACACAAACAAAACTGTATATGATCTGAATTTGTGATGTCCCTTGAGATAATCATGTATTAAGATTGTCACTATATAAATAAAACTGAATTAGTGTTTTACAAGGTCGACACAGTGGTTCTTACCTTGGCTGTGGCCCTCGCCTGGTACTCTGGACAGCCATTCACTGTAATTGTTTCATGCATGTACTGGTACACCTGAAACACATGAAAGGTAAATGCTATAATTATGTGCAACATGGTATGAAGCTGAAATCTGCACTCGGCATGTAAACTGAAAAGGCTCATTTCCAAAGTCAAACAAAGGTGTTCCTTCACAGCTGGCTGTTCTTACTTATACAGAACTGTATTAACAATACTGGCAGCGCTGCAAGCAGAGCGTAGGCAGACACACAGAAGTAAGCTGTTACTGTGAGCTAATAACAATATTTCCACGACCACTTTTACAATGAAACAGTCTGTTCAACTGTAGGTTTAATCATGCAATCATCTCCTTTAAAATATTACATATAAAGTCAAAAAGAGAATAGTATAATGATGTTTCAAGGGTTACAACTGTGAATATCTTACTGTTTTATAAGGTACACAGAGACCAGAATGTGGAGTACTATCTTCCTGCAGGGCCTGAATTGTTGCCAAGACATGGGTCAGTGTATGTCCAGTTGTGTGAAAAGAAAGGTTTTCTGCCCATTCACTGAGGCACACAGAATCAATGAAGACAGCTGACCTTTCAAGTTACAATATGTTGTTTAAAGACACTTTACAGCTGACCTTGTTCATTGAAAAAAAGAGAGAAATGTTGAATCTTATGGTTAATAAGAGGAGAACATTTCCAGTAAAATCCAGCTATAAATGACTGGAACTGTCTGTACGGCACAGATGGTTCAGCTTGAGCATTTTAACAGTCAAACTGTATTATTCCCAAGCTAAAACTAAAAGTGCAAAGAATAATCACAGGGTTTAGATAATTTTTATGTACAGTCAGTGAGCAGAGCCAGAGCTGATGCATATGAGTTAAAGAAATATGTTTAAAAAAAATCAATTAATTCAGCTGCAAAGTATCTGATGCACAAATACATTCTTTCAGTGCTTTTCATGTAGATTACATTTAAAGTGGATTCCATCAGCTGTTCAAATGAACATTAACATTGAAATCAGACTAAAATATCTGATGATGCCTGTCTTCAAAGCTCAGCAGCTTGTCCTGAAGTGAACAAGCCCGGTAGCTTTGACAAGGCACAGAACATTTCAAAGGCGTCACGATGTCTGTGAATCATCCAACGAATGTATGCTTAGCACAGCATACAAATCCTGAGTTATTTGTATGGAACGATCTCATAGAGAGGGAAATATCCCCGCATTTGTGTTGTCTTGTTTACTCATGATTCTCAAAGACCAAATGAACAGCTTTTGGAGATTGCAGCTCTACATCCCAGATGGTAAAAAAAAAAAACCAAAACTACTTTTTTGAGATTTATTACACTGATGCATTCACAGAAAGGAGCCTGCGGTCCACACTATTCCCAAATGATACCTTTTCCTGCGGACTTCTTCAACCTTTGCACTTTTTGAGGCTGAGCACAGCTTTAGAAATGCCATGAAAGGCTTTTCTTGTCTTTGTCTGCCTGCAGTGCGGCTTTTTATTCCCTCAGTTATTTCGTTTTAAACCTCAGGAATTTATACTACATCTGCTAATTACACCTTATTCTGCTTCCGGCTGTATCCCTGTTAGCTGCTTTGAAACATACAGTATTTATCATCTATCTCTTCAACCAAAGGGTTCTGGGATTTTCAAACAGTGGTGTCTGTTTTGTAAATTCATAAGAAGTGTCTCCTTTCTCACCAGATGGGCTAAAACAGTTGAAATGCTCATCAGATTACCAACATCTGTTTCCTAAGAGGGATCTACGGTGTAACAGTAACAACAGCCAAATAAGAAAAAGAAACATCCACGGTGGATCTTAAAAGAGGTTTAATTACGACTGGAACGCTACCTCACTAATGACTCCCCAAATAAAGTTTTTTTCATCCACTCTACTAATCACAGGACTTCACGACGTGACTTTCCTTTAATTACTATTTGTTCACATGGATGAAATGTTTTGTTGATGATTTGTGGTGGATAATTGACTGAGCTGAAATCCACACCCATTTCTTTGGATAAATGTCTCCCTATTATTTGCTAAATATTCAGTAGCTCCACTCATTGAATTTTTCCTCCATTTGGTGCTGGGCAAGTGTACAGTGGCTTTTAAAATCACTGTATTTTCAGTGCAAAGACGTTCCTGCTGTGACTGGAAAAACAGGTAAAGGCCCATTGTGAAGACAAGAAGGGTGGAAACATTGATTAGTGCAGCTTCATAATCCTCTTTCTACATTTCTTGTTTATTAAATCGGTTGCATTTTGTTTTTGCATTACTATTATCAAAGGACACCTTTATATAACTGACCTACAGAAAGCCTAAAAGGACATAGGTTTCCTTAATAACTCTATATCTAACATGAAAACAGTGTCCTGACTGCCAGCTCTGTACTTTTGGATAGTGTTTTTTGTGTGCTTTGCTCTAAAAAGGAAGGCATGTTGTCCTGCAGGCATCTTTTTGACTTTTCCTCTCCCTTTACTTTTGCCTTCCCACTCTTACAACACAACTACACTCCACCCCGATTACATGTTTTCCTCCGGTTTGATTCATCACAAAGGATCCCAGTGAGACATGCACAATAAACATTATTCATGATAGGATACCAGCTCTGGCACCAAAAAGAAGGATGCCATAAAGCCAGAAAAATGCCTGTGAGGCAACTGATGCGACAACACTGTAACCATGGCTTCCTGTTACTGAGTCAGAGGGATGGAGCAGGGCAGGGGGATGGGTAACACAGGGAGCTAAGCTTGGTTGATGGAAGTGGATGAAAACCAGCACATGACCTAACAACACACTTCCCCTTTCGGCAGTGATACAGATGGAACATATTGCCCTCTGAGGCATTGGCGTAAATGCACCTTTTATTCTTTTAATCTAATACGATGTGGGAGGCGGAGATATCGAAATGAAATCAACACAAATCGTCCATTCCATTGCTGAATTTTGCACTTATAAAAAGAGTCAAATATGCTGATTGAAAATCTCCGCTCAAGTGTAAAATCAACTGCAATGTTAAAGCTGATGAAAATCCCCATCTCTCTAGCCTGGTTTCAGCACTTCCTGTTTGTGAGTACGACTCCCTAACCCAATATACTATGAATTCCCACTCTCCATCATTTCCAGCTGGTTGGCTCTTCCAGTCATCTTGTCTTGTGTCCTTCCTTTCCCATTTGCAAGGCTGATTGACCCTGACAACTCATTCAAGCTGATGCAGTGAGACTAACGCACAGTCCTAAGATTCTCCCCACTCTGTCAGTGACGAACATGGAGGGAAAAAAACCAGCTCATCAAAATCTGCCTCTTTGTCATCTAGTCCACGATTGCTGAATTGGCTGTTTTCCACAGCCGTTCATTCTTCATATTGACAACTGGCCTGTCATCTTTAACAAGGCTGATTCATGTCCAGAAACTCTATTGATACCGAAGAGGATTAGGTTGGAGGTGGAGTTAAGTAAGAGCTGTATTTTATAGACAATAGTCCATCCACCTTGTCAGGCCCTGTGTGTACTAGTGATATGTGCATGAAGGGAATCATATCCAGATTGCACACGGCAAAAAAAAAAGGTCATCTGCAATAATGAAATCATGCTTTGTAATTAAATGAACAACAAGAGGCTTAGATTTGCAGTTTGACCTGCATTTTATGGCTCTTAACTTTTAACAAAGGTGCATGACAGGTATAAACTGGGGGTACAGTTACTTCTGTTAGGGCTGTTAATGCTGGGGTAAACAGTCATTTTTGGTAACACTAAACATCATGTGAATAATTGATATGTTGATTAGTCAAAACAGCAGGCAAAATCAAGACCTATTATTAAGATTTAATAATTTATTATTTATTTAGAGTGGGGAAGGATAGTTGTGTTTTACTTCATAGAGACACTGAACAGTTGTTTATTGCACTGTTTCTGTCTGAGTGCTGCATGATTACCCGTTAAACCACTTGTTTTCACTTAAAATCATTTCAATGTTACACAAAACAATGCATTAGCCAATAGAAGCATCTTCATTCATATAAAACAAGTCATGATCAGAAAACTGCAAACATACGACAACATTTATGAACTTTTCCTCATAATGTGACCTTTATTTGAGCTCTTTTTCAGCTCAGATTTAGTGGCAGAGACATAACACTTGTACTGTTGGATCTGGTTAGTATTAGCTTAGTGCTACAAAGTTTGTCACATGGGTCTGTTGTTTTATGAAATGACTCATGACATAAACTGTTCTCGGACTGTTTAGATATTGTTCCACTTAAGTGGTATTTTTGGATCGTGTTCTGTCATGTAACAGTTATTTTGTTGAGAGGTTAGCTGATAAGGTTGGTTATAAGGATGTATAGACCACTATAGCATGAAGTCAGGGGTCACATGATTTATGTTTATGCAGCCATATTGGAAGACAAACCACAAGTGAGAAAGTGGTATGTCAGGCTTGTTACAGAGAGAATTGTAGTTATATAGTAGTTCTGGTTAACTTTTGTGTAGTTATAGGCTGCTCAAACAGAGCAGGGAATGGTGAAAAGAAGTCTTTCTACAGGATCCACTCACTTTTAACCAACAACGAAGAAAACTGTAAGGAACTCAGTGCCCAGGGACAGGGGGAATGGTTTGCAGCCCTGAGAAGAGCTGACCTGAATATTGAGAACCGAGGCCGGTACCAAGTTCGGTAGTAGACCTACGGTCAGCTGTCGGCTGTATATTACGCATAACCATTAAAAGTGGTGAACAATAGGGTTGCAACAGCACAGGTTTTCCACAGTTCAGTACATATTGCAGTTCTTGAGCCATGGTTCATGGTACGATTTGGACGCAAAGCCCGGCTAGAGTTGGATGCAGAGGCTGGTCTGTGCGCCAAGCCCCGGGGCTCAACACGGTGGGCGCAACACCCAGCTGGGGCTCTGGCTATAACAGGTGACCAAAGGTGGGTAGTGGTAGTGACATGAAGAAAGGCCAAAATGCATATGTGTCTAAGCATCTAAAATAATCACTGTTTTACGATGTAATATATCTGACAAATTTAAACGTTATTCATTTTAGGTGTTCCTGCTCCCACTCAGCACCAGCATCTTTATAAGGGTCAAACCCATCAGTCATAAACAGTTTCTCAGCATACTGTTGTCATTCAGCAAGGTTCAGAGTTTTAAAAGAATCTACCATGTATGATAACAAACTGTCACTAATAACTTGTTTAACATATATGTATCACAGATAAAGCAGCTGCTAAACATATGCTGTCTATCTCTTGCCTCCACTTTTGTCTTCTAGTATGGTGGCTTATTTCTTTACTTCTGGCAGTGGAAGTAAAACTGACAATTCTCATATTATAATAATTATAACAGAAATGCATCTTCACTTATTTTTCAAAAGCTCCCTTTTCTTTGCCTTTCTGTTCCCAATATCAAATTGTACACTTAAACAACCGGCCACAATTAAAATATCACAGAGTGGCCCCTGTGTATGTGCATGTGTGTGTCTGGAGATTCACACAAAATCTGGACAGAGCTGACCACTGCGGTTTGGCAAACGTATGTATTTCTGGTCAAGGAACAGACTAGAAAAACAGCAAGTTAATAAGACCAATAGTTTGGGAGATCCTTTGTTTGCCTTTTCCTAATTTCTGCAAACTGCAGCTTTAACATGCTGCAGGGTTGTTGTTGTCATTGCCCCCCTTAAAACAAATCTCATTGCTTTGTTTAAAGAATGGCATCAATGGACATGATAGTTGTCCATCTTTCTTAGGATAATGAATTCAATGTATTCATATATTTTATACAATCAGCTGTCATGTATATAGATTAAAGGGATATAGTATATAAGCATATCGTCTGGTAAGTGAAAGCTATGCTTCTGAAAAGTCACAAACACACATATTTTATTGCAAATTAAGCCATTAAATCCAAATGAACTGCTGCTTTCCTACTGAGATTCCCTTTTACTGTGAACATGTTTCTTCACATTGTTCGAGACATAAACATATCAGGGGAGGGCACAGCTGTTTAGGACTAAGAATTTCTACAACTACTTCTTTAATGGTCTGCATAATAAGAGTAATAATCAGCACCCTGCAGTAACCAGCACTTACAACCTGTCCTCCAGCTGGCTCAGCACCACAAGGAGAATATGTTGCATTATCTGCTTACACAAACCTCTAATTGACTAAACCATAGCCTGCTTCAGTGGAGCTCAACCATCCCACTGCATCTGAGTGTTATGCTGGTAAAAAGTGAGTAAAGGTTCAGTTGGTGTTTTTGGTATTCATTGACCAAATTTAATTTAATGCAGCTGAGTTGAGTTTTAATCCATATTAGTAATATAAAACTAATACCTTAACTTATGACAAAAGTAATAATAAATGTAGTGTATGTAGTGAAATCCAGGTATAAACATGCAAATGAAAAACAGAAATGCTACAGAAGAAGTACCTCAAAATGCCCTTTAACTCATAAAAACCCAAACATTCATCTACTGATCTAAACTGTGTAATACCCATTGATCCACTATTCCTATCAGTCCATGTAAACAATTGGCATAAAGTTTGCCATCTTTTCGAGGTCATCAGATATCCTCCTGACAACCAGCAAAGTAAAAGTTTTAGCTTTTGCATTGAACAACCGTCTTGATCAGAAACTGCATAATGTAACAGTTTTTTTCCGATATATTGAAAAAAAATTTTTTTATTTGTTTCTTTATATTTTTATGGAATGTCCTTTGTAGTAGACAGCATTTTTAAAGTAAAACCATGAAACTTTTGTCCCTTACAGAGGACAAAAATGTATTGCTGGGTATCAGGAGGCCATGACCCATTTGGAAGTTCAGAGGCTCTGTAGTGAACATGGAAACGTCATCTTCTACGACATTGATTGACCAGTAAAACCCATGGAGTTGGAAAAAAAAGGTGGTTGAAGATACTTGTTTTTATGTTCTGATAATGACATGTTTGATACAATAACCTTTGAATCTGAGCTTGTATGAACAACTACATGAGTAATTTAAAGGGGTGATATATTTATTTGCATTTTAAAACATTTCCCTGTGGTCTACATATACTGTAAATGCTATGTTGGCTCTGAATTCTTCATTAGTTCAACTCCACAGGTCCATCTTCAACCCTATTTCTGACTAATGACACCAGAAAGTGTCATGCCGGCGACCGGACAGTAGTGTGTTTTGTGTGGTGTCTTCTCATTTCCTGTTTTATTTTGTTAGACTTCCTCTTGTTTCATGTCCAGTGTCTTAACTGCCTGTTTCCCCGTCTTTCCCATGTGTGTGATTACCCCGATGTGTGACACCTGTGTCTTGTTGTCTCTCTCTGCTTCTGTGTATTTAAACCCCGCCTGTGTGTTGTCTTGTTGCCAGTTCGTCTTTGTTTGTTCGTGACCAACCAGCGTTACTTCAAGTCTGATCTCCTGGTTTCCCAACTGTTTCTTAACCTTGGATCTTGTGAGATCTTGCTTAGCCCTTGTTTGCCTGTTTTGAATCTGTTTCTGGTCCTAGACCTCGCCTCTGCCTTTTCCCCTTTGTACCCTTGCTCTGTTTTGACTGACCACCCAGATTTTGATTAGAAATTTTTTGATTAGAGCCGGTTTTACCCCTGTATATATGTCGCCTGGATTATCTGTCCCGCTGATACCGAACCCTTGACGTCCCTATCACCAAGAGCCTGGATCATCCCTCCCAGTTATGTTGACTGTTTATTTTATTTATTATAATAAATTGTATCCAGAAACTTCCATCTGTTGTTGCCATCTCTGCATTTGGGTTCAACTCTTAGTACAGCACAGTGACAGGTGGTTTGGAGCGCTGGCCCTTTAAATGCAAATGCCCCACCCCTCCAGGTTGTTGGCTGTGCTGCTCTGTCCTGTTGAACCACAAACTGAACATTTTACAGTCAAAGTTTGTATGGATTACAACCACTGCTGACAAACAATTACTCAGAGAAATGTTCATCATGACCTTCGTCTTGTACATATTGACCTTATATTCAAATGTCATGATGTAATGGTTATAAAATGCAACAAATTCAGAAGGAATTGAAACTGGTTGTAGAAAGCCACTTGAGTTTTGTCAAAATTAATATAAAGATAGTTTTGCAGCACCTGGAGGGTTCAAATTCAAACTATTAGGGTCCAAATACACAAATGAACCAAATACTACTAAAAGTGGGTTTGACAAACTATGATCCCCTTTAAACACAGAAGGAAAAAAATAATTTTGCTGAAATGTATAAAAGGCAATGGATAATATTATAATACATGGTGATAAATCACTGTCATGCTTCAGTGTTTCCCAACCTTTTTTGCACCATGGCACATATTTGACATCAGGGCCAGTTCATTTTGCAAACAGAAGCAGCAGACTATAGTTATAACCTGGATCATAGGTGTGTACAGTCGTATAGATCTGTATCACACTGGGCTTACAGAACCAGTCAGGTGAAATTGGATAATTTTCCACAGCACACCTGATGACTTCCACTGGTTGGGAAACACTGTCATACATGACAAAAATAGTTGTATGTTGTCTTTAAGGGTTAACTCATTCTATCAGTTATCCCTTTGATCAGTCTTTATATAAGCCACTTTTCTCACCCTATCACAGTGTAATGCTTCTTTCTTCCCCGAACCCAAGTCTTGTATTTTATCCTTTGGTTTGTTTTTGGACTCCGTGGTCGTCTCCATACATCCCTCTGTGCCTGCACATTTTCATTCTTCTCAAATAAACTCACTAAAGCCTCTTTGCTTTCAGCTGTACATTTACGCCCTATCCTTGTTTACTGGTCTTCAGGCGAGGCAGCCACCTCTTTGTGGATGATGCTTTCTGCCTCTCTGCCGATGCTGCTGTAGCTACTGATGGTTTCTACAATCATTTTCAGTCGTCATTGTTAGATCAGTCAGCCGGCTGTCAGGTGTCGAGTCAGTACCAAGACGTGCTAGGCCTCTCCAAATAGGCCAAACCAGAACAGAACAGATCTGTGCACTGCAAGAGGAGAAGTCACCCATTCATCCATTTTGTCACTCTGTGTGATGTCACTTGGGGTGCTACTGCTGTGACTCCTCTGTGACTGTGCACTCACTAGACACCACAGCCCTGTCTGCAGCCCTTACTTAAATAACACGTATAAATGTAGAATCCTTGTAGGTTTTATATGTGATGTGCAGATTGAATGGCACTTTTAATTTGGTTATACTTGTTATAAAGATAATACAGGTATTCTCTTCTATATTTTGGACTCAGGAGTAGTAAACCCTTAACCCTTTATTGACCAAATTTATTTACAATTATATGAAAACATTTTTTTGTTTATTGTATTCATTTTAATATAACTATGTAACACTGTAACTATGATGAAAATGAGTGACATCAGGCATAGGCCTAGGCTCTGGTGTGTACTTTATTTTATTGATGCTGTTATTGGTCACCAAACATAAATGATCCAAAAATCAGTTGAAGCTTGTGAAATTAATAACACTGAAACAGGGCTTTGAAATTGATCCATGAATGTCAGAGATCACAGATAATCAAGTAATATATCGACACTGTCCTAAAATAATTTGTAAATTAATTTTTTTTTTTTTTTTACATTTTTCAGGAAACACAAAAACACTTAACCAGAAATTAAGTATTTGACAATTTATGCAAAAGAGACATTTTTTTTAAAAAAAAAAAAAAAAAAAAAAAAAAAAAAGATGACTTATTATTGGTAAGTGATGTGCGTTCATAAATAGTGTTGAGGAGCACT
Source organism: Maxillicosta whitleyi (assembly GCA_029822895.1). NCBI lineage: Eukaryota > Metazoa > Chordata > Actinopteri > Perciformes > Neosebastidae > Maxillicosta > Maxillicosta whitleyi. The sequence continues at coordinate 10,880,517 of JAPSES010000120.1, read as the reverse complement.
ACATTCCAAAAACAGTAGAACATTGAGGTGAATTAGTGGCAGTAGTCTTAAACGGGTTACGTCCATGCCACTTTAACTCATAAAGACCCAGTTTCTATCTATTTATTAATTCTTCAGTGATTTATCACCATTTATTATAACATTATCCTCTGTATTTTGTGTTTTTTCAGTATAAATCATGTATTTTCTCATATTTAATTTTCAGATCATGTAGATGTTTATAAAAGCTCAGATTAAAGTTGTTTTATTATATCAGAAACAGAGAAAATTGAAAAAAAAGGTGACTTTTTCAACAACATATACCATTAATTGAACATAAAACAATCATCTCGTTTTACTGTCATTGATAAAACTCCATGGGTTTTACTGGTGATCAATGTTGTAGAAGATTATGGTGTTTCCATGGTAACTACAGAGCTTCTGGATGTCCAAATGGATCATATCTGATGACTGCGAAAAGATGACAAAGTAGATTTTACACCAATTATTTACATGGATTGATAGAATTAATGGTATTAAACAGTTTAGATCAGCAGATGCTTTTGGTCACCAGTGGGTGTTTGGGTGTTTATGAGTTAAAGGAACACACTGTGACTCATTTCAGGTAATATAGTTGAATTTCTATAGAATATTCTCTACCGTAGACATATTCATAGAGTGGTTTATAAATGGTTCTTTTGTGGATAGATTAAATTAAATGTTTGCTGTGTTTGTATTTTCACCACAAAGGCAATTGTTGTGTCTGTCATCACTTTATCTGCTCTTCAAACTCATGCTTGCTTAATAAATACATGTCACGGGGTAATACTACAGTAAATCACAGCAGACAGGGCACTAAATACAGCAGATCTGTGGTTAGTGGTGTCATTTGGAGTGAATGCTCTTGTTTGCTCCGTATCCCCCATCCTGCAGATGAATGGTGTAACAAAGACGGGTCGGTGGGTGGCTGCTTTCACGCATTGAAATTAAAAACATCTTAAGAACCAGGGGAAAAAAACAAGTTCTCCTGCTTATGGTTCACACTTTATTTTGTCCCTGTAAAATGTGATTAAAACCAATCTCTCAACGCGATTTGCTGAATTAAAATTCAGCATGACAAGCTTTTCAACCCTTCAAGTTAATGAAATGCTCAATGTTTTCTGGTCCCATGATCATTTAAATGTTCTGCATGAATATTTGATGCAGTCAGAAATTCAACGTGCCCCAGAGTTTCGCTGTTCAACTTGAGTAATAATAAGGCAGAGAAATAATCCTCACATTTACATTATGCTGCAGTCATTTGTTGATTGATGTAGCTCAAAGTAGACTCTGATTTTGTTATTGCAGCTATAATATAATTCTTCCCAGCTTTTTATTTCAGCTTTTTATCCAAGGAGGAACAACACAGAGCTGAGGACACTCGATGATTAGAAGTGCAAAGCGAGAACTCAGAAGGTCAGAAAAGCAAAGTCAAACAATAGTCTCACAGTGGAAAAATCAAGTTGACTCACCTCTCTGATGGCTGTACAGAACTCACTCTGAAGGACCTTTTTCAGGGACTGGAGCTTGTGACCGGGGACATCACCTGACTCCTGCAGCTTCTCCAGCAGCTCTATAGCCCTGGCTACATCTGCAAAAAAAAAAAAGAAAGAATGTAGAGTACCTGTGCCAAAGGGGACAGTAGGGGAAAAAACCCAATTGTTCAATTACATTCAGAGTGCAGCCATGTGAAAGGTGTGAGGGCAAATCAATGGGTGGCATAATGGAAATAGATTCAGTCAAAGCCAGTGGGGGTATGAAACAGAACAGATATCCCGTTTAGGCCTGTTTTGCATTGGTTTACCAGTATGTGAAATAAAACAAGTACAGAAAAAAGGATGAGGAGAATAAGTCACTACTCATTTGGTTAAAGGTAACATTTCCTGGTAAGAGGCACCAGCGGGCATTACAAAGCTTTTACACTAAACTGTAAGCCTTAAGTTAAAGGCTGTGACTCAGGGGTCCGACAGGCTCTCCTCCTCTAATTAGTCTGTACTGAATAAGGCCACCAGCCCGCCTGATTAATTTCTTGTCCTCTGAAACTGGAAGGTTGAATAGAGACATGCACATAATGGAAGCAGGGGGAAGTGATTTGCTACTCAATCATTTGCCTTGGATTGTGGGGTCAATAACATGTTTAATTCAGCTTGTGTGTCAGGAGGCTTGTGACTACACAGAAAGAGATTATTGAGACAGTTGCAGAATGATGTTAAAGGATTATGAACCATTCTTATGTAGCTGTGTTTAAACAATGGAAAAACAATGGTTAGATTTCAGCTTTCATTTTAAATCTGCTATATTTATGTTTTCACATCTCCTTTGTTGATTTTATTTATTTATGACCTACAAGAGAACAAAAAACTGACACAATACTCAGCTCAAAACTGATTTAAAATCATGACACTCTCATGAAGCAACTACAGCATCTTATTTATCAAACACTAGCACAAATTCAATTATGTTTTCATGTCAAATAGGGATTACATAACACAAAAAGATGTAGAAGCACCAATTCCACCAGTGAAATTAATATTTTAGTACTGAAGTATCACAAAAACACTCATTGATCATCAACAGCTTAACTTTTAATGTAATTCGGAACAATTCTCCCCCAATATGTGTATGCACTGTAAACAGTTACACCGTGGAAGGCTTCCTCTGATGCCTGTTTGATTTAAATGTAGAGGACTCACATCAGAGGAAAATCCAAAGGATGTGATGTTTATTCTCCCTCCTCAGTGCCTCCCTTCCTTTCCTACAGTAGCAACAGAATGAGGCTTAAAAATGAGTCTGCCCTTGGACCCTAATAGTTCATACAGTTTGAATTTGAACCCTCCAGGTTCTGCAAAACTATCTTCAAACTATCTTCACTGGAGCTTCGTAGCCAAGCGATTTCTCAGGAAACAGGTGTAGTGGTGTTGGTTTTCCCTCGTCAAAGTAAAACGAGCAGACATATGGCTTTTTCGGAGGATCTTTTCCGGTGCTCCTGTGAAGCGCCCGTGACAAGTGCTTGTGTGGCTGTCAGCTGTCAGTTTACTTGCTCTGACACGTCGCAAGCTAGCAACTTTTAGCTACATTTGCTACAGTCACGCTACTGATTGCTTATTAACTATGTGATTAACACACTGTTTAATACATTTTAAGACGACATATTGTTAAATATTGTGTTTTCAGAATAACTGTAGTTCAGTCATGTGACATAAGCCATAATTATTTACTGTCATTATAGAGGCATCAACGAGCGATGCAGCAGAGGCTAATAACATGACCGGTCATTGTGACGCAGGAACACAGTGGGAAGATCGGTCCATGTCAGACCACAGCTATGACATAAACAGGCATTTACCTCTTCACCAACTCTTGCTGTGTGACCAGGCAGCCCAGTGTTCCCATCAACAACCAATTCATCTCTAGCTTTACTAGCTACAGAAACTGGCTGGAAGTTCTAACACAAAGTAACAACAATTGCTTTCCCCATGTAACCATGCACAATAGGGTCAATGGACTAGTCTAGGTTAATTTCTTGACTTTTTGTCTCCCCTAGATATTTACATTAGGTAGAAAAACAAATGACATCCTCTGAACGTGACCACTGATGTTAGGTAGTGTTGTGTAATGTGTGTATCGGCAAATGTTTAATGAGTACGAGTATATTAAGCAAGTATCGTGCCGATACCCAATATCGGTATTGCCGCATCCCTATCGATTACCTAAAATGTTCTGTTGTTGGTTGAATTAACAAATGTAAGTGGCTGAACAGGACAGAGCAGCACAGTCCTGGAGGGGGTGGGGCATTTGCATTTAAAGGGCCAGCACTCAAAACAACTTTGCTGGTGTCATTACTCAGAAACAGGTTTGAAGATGGACCTGTGAAGTTGAATTAATGAAGAATTCAGACCCAAGCAGAGCATTTACAGTTTATGTAGACCACAGGGAAATATTTGAAAATGCACAATTCCATTTTCAAAAGCAAAATATCACTGTTTTAATACATTTCACAACATCAGAATAAATTTCAACCTACAGGTATTGGACAATATCATAGAAAAGACAAGCCTGTGATGTATAGAATAATGCGTGTCATACATGATAGATGTAGTAGCTTTACTTGATAGAATTGAGCAGAGAGGAAAAGTACAGTGTAGCCTATTTAATGAGATGTCAGGCACCGGGAGAATGAATACCGACATGGATGTGAGGTTGTGTAGCTTTGCACATAAACAGCTAGTAGAAATGACTTTTCCTCTTTGAGTTCATGTCAGAGCTTGCACCATTTTACTTTTACTTGAGTAAAGGAGTTGAATCACTACTGCTGCTTTTTCCAACATGCTTTTTACACTGGCATGTGTGCTACTACTCCAATGCACACCTCTCAGTATCACACTGGGAGCCTGTGTTAGAGCCTGACTACTCACAAACAGAGCAGTTCAGTCTCATAGCAAACAGCACTAAGAAAATACAAGTGACTAATCAAATTCCCTCCACGTTCATATGCAAGTACAATTTTATGTACTTGTTTGTTTCATAGAATACAGCAAAAAAAAAAAAAAAAAAAAAAGAATACAGCACTCATCAACAAACTGTGCTTAGAGACATAGCATTCATACACACTTTGATATTGAATCACAGGTATATGGTGGACCTTAATAAAGCAGATAGCAGACAGTGGAGCTGTTACTGTCTGAGGCTGGGAGACTAGAGAGGAGCTTCGACCACATGAATACTGAATACTTCCATAAGATGGAAATGTGAAACACACCCTTTTATGATGCTTTACCTTCGCCTGCATGCTGTCACAATGAGCATCAAAATCCAAGGCCTGTTTCTAGGCATTCTGTAATAAAGCACTGTGGATTATATCGATCCATGTGAAATTGCAAATTCAGTTCCCATCGAGACCAGTTATGGCTCACAACAACAAGTCCAGTGAGAGTTGTATTGGCAGATGAGCGCCGGTGTTGAGGCCGGTCATCAGGAGAATGTTAATCAGTCATTAATCACGCAGCTCACAGTCTGCTGGAAAAATGATTGCTAGATATGTGTAGCCTGAATTCGACACAATGCTAACTGACTCTTAACTTTTGCCCTTTTTTCCCCTGTGTATTTTGGTTGCCACTCAGTAAGTCACCTGTCAATCATGACCTGTCATTTCCAGTCCAAGCATCAGCATGTTGCAGACACCCACATCCACCTATATATCAACTCTGCTTTCCCACTTCCCTCTTTATCTGTGAGCCTCCACCTACTCTTTTCCAAATTAGATCATATTGTTATGGTTCAGCATGTTCTTTTTTTTTTTTTTTTTTTAAGGATATTGTTACTTTCCCTTCGCATTTATATACTGATATATGAGTAGCAATATTTCCAGTATTTGGAACCACAGACTTTGTATAAAATTCACCTACCCTATCTACAGTTTATAGTTTTGAGTTGAAGCTGAGCTTTACTAGCAACTACAAAAGCAAAAGCAACTACAAAACCTTACAGTGGATGGTACATTGACTGCAGTTTTCTGTGTAAGTAGGTCCAACTGTATGAGAGTTGCTTCTCCAAAATGACATAATTTACAACATTTGTTCTTACAACTTTCAGGAATGACCCTTACACATATTTTTTTGTGGGGGATATCTGTTTCTGACACTTATGTGAAGGAATGATGGTAATATTTGGATATGAACTTTTTTATTCCAAATGTTTTGCATAGAAAAACATACATCTGCAGGGTTATTTATATCACTAGTCTAAAAAAAATTATCTGCCTCAGGGATTAAACTTGCTACATCTTGCATTCTTTAATATGATGAATAGGAAAACAAATGTCAAAAGTGCTAGTTATGTAGTGTTTGGAAAGTATATGATAAAGCACAAAACTTCCACTACAAAGAACCTGCAAAGTGAATGTATTGTAATATGCAGACAGTGTTTTGAAGTAGATCTGGTAGCTCTGAGACACACATTCCTTTGGAGTAACACACATTCTCTCATTATTTTCAGAGTATTACATTTTAAGCCAAGACTGTATCTTGGAAACTACAGCCAACCAGCATTTTGACTTAAATTTTTAATTATTAGAGACTAAGACTAGTTTATGTTTATTCTGGCGACATTTTATTTGTAGAACAGTGTTATAGGTAAATGGAAAATAATCATCACTCTTATAAATTTGGATGAACATGTCAAAATTCAGAAACAAATCTGTGAAAAACAGATTTTTGTGTTCTTGTGAAGAGATAACACAAATATGTAAATATAAACACTACTAAATGGCCTATCTGAAACACAGTGAAAACATTTAAAACATTTTCCTATGGATGAAAATGTAAAATAATATGTCGTGCAGCCCCCTAACTGTTTTTATTTGGAGAAGGTATCTCTTATAATGAAATAACTGAAGTTTGCTGTACTAATAACATTTGAAGGTGAATGGGTCAGTTCCTTGTTGCCCTTATGTCTGATTTTCAATAGCTGATAATGAGCTGGTACACTTCCATCCTGCCAAGGCATTTGTCTGGGAGGTTTATAAGTATTTCTTTCTCATTAAATGCAGGTCAAGGGCCATCAAGAAATTTCCTTTTTTCTTTCACATGCTCATTAGCACCATTTTCTTTTTCCACATCAAGGACTTTGACTCAATGTTGAGAAAACAACTTCAAAGGTTTACACGACATACATTTCTGATAGCTCCTTTAACCACTTTTTGTCTGACTGATGTGTAGAGATGCACACCCATTTCCTGTTACCATCTTTCGATTTTGAATTGCAGTAATTTACATCAAACAGTAAGGTTGTATGTTTCATACCGAAATTACCCTCCAGCGCATTGACATTTCATTATTGTAGTAACACAAATACAGTTACTCTACACTAGTCAATCTATGCCATATCACCTCACAGATTTTACCGCACAGGGTCACAGAAACTGTGATTATAAGACAATGTAATTGTAGGTGTCCACAAAAGAAATTAATGGTAATGACAGGTAATCATATGGCTCTGTGGCAACAAGCAGCTCTGAGATAATGAAGTGTGCTTCTGTGTGGCATTGTAATGGCACAGGTTTCCTTTACTGACTCCAGTCAGATCTAATCAGCAGTCACACACAAAAATCATGCAGGGAACTGTGTAAACAAGTCAAGGTAAATAAAAGACAAAAACCGGAGCATATCTGTAGGATTATTGCAAGTAGATTATATAGTACAAGATTTATTCTGTACCCTGCAACTCCAGTGAACAGATTTAAGCAAAAGATTCCCATAAGTGCACTTGAATACCCACAGAGCTGCACGCATGATGTAAAAGTGGGGCATCAGATGAGCTGTGTGACTGATCAGAGTGGTGCAAAAACCCAGGGGTCGAAGCAGCGAGGGATGATTGTGTTCCATGACAAAGCAGCTGAAATGACTGCAGGAGATTCAGCTACAAAGTTGTGTCACGTTAACTGATAATGACTCAGATGTGCAATGCGATGACACATTACATTACCTAACAGTCTGGGAGAGAGCTTGAAAAATATCCCCTGGATGACCATGTACACACCGATAACACTGACATAATCAAAAGCCCACACTTATCTCTTGTTATACCTTCAGCTGTGGAAACAAGCTGACAGAACAAATGAAGCATAGCTCAAGATAACGGCAAGTGTGTTCACTATGCTATGCATTTTAAATGCATGGCATATTAATCCTCCACTAGAGGAAAATACTGGAAATATCATCTATCCCTTAGCTAATTAACAGTGCTAAGTGATAACGTTTATGAACATTGCACTTTTTAGGAGATGTTAAGAATAATTACAAAAAAAAAAATCATTAATATAACTAGATTTTTATCCAATGAGAGCAGTGGAACCCTGTCCTTTCCCCAGTGCCTCACCAATCATATCCTGTGTAAATTAACATTTACTGTCCCACCTTCTTGTTATCACCCTTTTCCCTCCGCATAGGTCTTCTCGCTCCATTCGCCTGCCCTGTCTGCATGAGTCTATCTCATTAACTTTTTACTGAAGTAAAAAAAAATCTCAACACTTCTGCCAGCACTAAACTTCACAAGGACATCAAACTGAATCAGTGTTTGACTGAAAGTGTAGTTGGTGCAAATGCAACCTTCCTGCACTTTATTCCAGTGAATTGTCTTCACTTTAGACCCACAGACCACAGTTTTGTGCTGTGGGGTATTCACTGTGTCCAGATGCATACAGCATCTGCACAATGCTTTACCTCTGCATCAATGAAAACTCTAATTATATTCCAACCATATACTCAACATCCATGTTGACAACAACTGTATATGCCTGCCAAATTTAGCATATCTCTGAGCAAAACAGGCTGGATGCAATTAGGTCATTCTCACTGAACAGTTTGACAGATTCGTCTCCAAATAAAGAAGAAAGGGAAGTGATGCTTCTGTATTTAAATTAGGTGTCTTTTAAAGCAGTGACACAACAAAAAAAGTCTGTCATTATCTGCCAGAAAAGCTGGGGAAAATAACATGAAACTATCCCAACATTTAAAGCAAAATCATGAGATATAATTATGGAGGATCCGGTGACATCTTATAAAGCGTTGTGACACTAGTAAAAGTAACTTAGTGGAAGCTACATCACAATACAGTGGCTGTTTAATGCAGGGCTGTCATATTAGGCAGAGTGATAATACCACCAGAGATCCAGTCAGCAGTTCATTTCCTTCTGTAATACTTAGGACAGTCTCATTAGTGATACTTACTGATCAAATGAGCTTTTGCAATTTAAGTTTTTTAATTACGTGCCTTGTCAAGACTTCACTAGTACTTTCCTGAACAAAGTTTCCTTTGTGCTTCAATGATGAAATAACAATATTATAGTAATTACTGAACCTATAGGAACCACTATTAAAAATATCATGAAAGACTGCAGTAAAAATGGTCTAATCTTTAGTGCTGCATCTCCTCTCTATAAGTTCTTATACCATTCAGTTCAAGGGAGTCTAGCACTTAAGTTCTGAAATGAAAAGGCTGCTTCAGTTTTTCCAAAAGTTTCATGCAATATTCTTTTTTACATCAAACAGCGAAATGGCTGTGCCATCATATTTACAGAGTAAAAGACCAAAGGCTTTGCAGTGCCTACATTTATAAATATGTTTACTGCTACACCACAAGATATAAAGTTTCATACAGTTGTAAATTAATGACTCATGACACAAATTTTTTTTGTTGTTGTTTTTTTGCTCTTAAGTAAGCAACTGTTGCAAAATGTCCATTTTTTTGCTAGTTGCCTAGCAACATTGTACAAAAAACACTTGAACGCAAAAAACAAAAACTAAACTAAAAAGATTTTAGAAAAAAAACCCAATATTCTTGACTTCCCATGGTGAAAATATAACCCCATGACATCAATTTTACAACACAGAGTGCGGTTTGGGGTTTGGAGAGTAAGCCAGCAATACAACTATAATGGAAGTCCGATTTATATTAAAAATTGCTAAAGGCTTTGACTGAATAATGAAAACAGTGCAGAGACAGAAGAGTAGTTCCTTTGGAAAACCTTCATTCATATTCATCATACTTCCACTGAATCATCTGGGCATACGTGATTCTCAGAAAACTGATTAGATATCAAATCAAACCATGCATATTTCCTTGACAATCAGGATGATCCACCTCATTATTATGTTATTTCATCTCACACACATCAGAATAAACTCTTGATTTGTTCCAACACTTGCAAATAGTAAAAAATCAAGCAAAAATCATCTCTTGAATGTATGATACAATTACAGCTCCCATTGGCTGCGTGACACTATACTCTGAAAATTCATTTCTTCAAGCTCTTCTTTCTTTCAGACTGTGACTAAAAAAGGTCATCCTCATCATTCGTTAATTAGAAAGAAGGCACAGAGCTCAACAAAACACACAGTGACAACTAATGAAGCCTTCAATGTTCAACAATACTCCACAATGTTGAGGCAGTGTGTTTGCACTGGGCAGCCCTCCAGTTTTCTACTATAATTAGTCCATTTATAATAGTGAGCAGAACTGAGTGTAATTCATTTTCAGTACTTAGAAGTGTCATTTTGACTAAACAGTGGCTATGTACATGAACACATCCACACTGATGGTCACGCCTATTAAACCATGAAATTGTGGTTTAGTCTGAGAAGCCTACAGGACACATTATGAACCTACTTGGTCATTGATGCAGAGTGCATTTTACCTCTGAAGTGCAACAGAAGCCTTACATGACCTTTTTCTGACCCCATTTCTATGTTTGTAGAGAAATACCCTGAGAGATGCTATCTTTAATGAATAGTTTTGAAAAGGTCTTGCCATCTGCCACTGCCGTTTTAACCTGGGTGTCCTTGATGCCTCTGGCAACCTAGCTGCTAATTTGGACCATAAAAACCGCAATGATCACACTGAATGAGTAAAATCAAACAAATGGGTTTTTAGCAAACAAGGCCTGTCCCCACGCCAAGAGAATTAGATCTAGTTTGCCCTACTCTGAGTGCCCCTCAAAGCACTACAAATAAATCACTCCTTGAGGACTAATGGCTCCTGCAGGAATCTGAGGTGAATGCAGACACTGAAAACATTGCAGCCACGTTGTCTTCTTCATTGCAGCCAATTACTGGACATTGACCCTCTATGATAATGACTGTAAGAACTGTGAATAGAAACATCAACACAATGAATGACGTCAACTCCTCAGAATCCCTCTAATCCTTCAAACCAGTGTGATCGAGAGCATGTGATGGGATGTACAGTCTGGCTTAAAATCAGTGAACTAGTCATGATCTTACAGAGGGAAACTGAGGACTGGGGCAGTACCAAGCCATTCTTTTCAGACTGTGGAGATTTTGTCAATACAGAAAAGAGCTTCTATCGACTAAGGTGTTTTGCAGCTACAAGATGATGCGCAATTGAACTTTTCTCAAAGTGAAAAATAAGTTTTATGCCCTTACTGAAATATCACCTGGCTGTTATTCATCCCGTCTGTACCTGTAGAGCTGAATGAAACAAGAAGATAGCTATATTTGAGGTTATAACATTTTTGCCCTGGGATGGAAGGAATGCATGGACTCAAATACAGTTGACAATGTAAATCAATGGCAATAAATAACTAAAGTAAATTTCTGAACACTAAAGTGTGTCTGGATACAGTTTATATGAAAGGCTATTAGTGAGCTCTGATGTAGTGAGAATACAGTTCATCACCCAATACTGCACCCTGCAGATGAAGACCTGTATCAGCTCACAGACGCTGTGTATTCATTCAGCACTGTGGCCAGAGACTGAATTCTCCATTACACTGAAGTGGTTTGATTATACAAAATTTATGATTTTGTTCATGTACATAAATTGTGTTTATAATTCACACCCCCACTCAATCTCTAAACATTTCAATGAAAAATACCAACTGAGTTATATCACACTGACCTCTGTTCTTTGTCATTTATCTCTGGAAACTACTCTCTGTGGAAAAATGCCAGCTATAGAGAAAATGCAGCCCTGTTTTATAAAGCATGATTCACTAGTTCACAAGTTCACATCCATTGTTCTTGGTGCTCTGTGCTTGGTTATCACAGTCATTTCCTCTAACGATAACAGGAAGACCAGTGAAGTGAGAGCAGTTCATGCTGCTGTGACCCAACAAGCCAAGGGGAGATCTGGAAATGAACATCTCCGTCAGTTTACCCTGTGTTTCACAAACTCAGTGGCTGAATCCTACTCCCAAAGGCTACCTTTTCATTAGCAATTACAGTGTTTTCTCAAAAGTGGCAGCAGCTGAAAAAAGCAATCTGTGATGTTGTCTCTCTCTCTCTCTAAGAAGTCCTGAGTGAAACTATCATTACTATACGCCTTGTGTTATTACAGCTGCCAGCTGACTGGTCAGATTTGTGCCATGGCATGTCAGTGTCCTGCTCACACACTAAGGTGGTGTCTGAGTCGCTACTCTGGCAAATAACTGCCTCATTCCATAAGTAGAGGGTAGGCAAAGTGTGGGTTTTATTGTTCATCTGTTTGCATAGTGCAATCTCAGACTCATTTCATTAAGTCGGTATGCTATAACACTACCTTCAACTCAAAACAAAGATCAACTGAGTCTAATAAGTTTGGTTTAAAGTAATAATAATAATAATAGATTTGATTTCTATAGCACTTTTCAAGGGACCCAAGTAACAAGTGTCAGATTAATTTCCACAGGATAATTTATTCTCCCAGCAGCTCACATGTATTTATAGTGTCCTCCTGTGGCTGAGAAGCGATTGGGGAGCTGATCCTAGCTTTCTCTGACACAGAGGAAATAGCTAAGGTGTCTCCTTTCTCTATATTTGACAGCATCCATTTCCTATCCAGCGCTTGTGCAATATTACATTTCACTAGTGGCTATGCTTCTAGGTCTCAGTTTAAGGCTGAGAATCCTTCATATTTGACCTAAACATAGACACTTTTAACCGGAAATGATTACAGGACATAGAGTTGAAAAGGGCGTACATCTCAAGAGACATATGGGACACAAATGGCATGTCTGTAGTAAAAATATGTTTCCTTAAAAAAATGTAAGATATTTTGGAATATATGGGTGTGCAAAAGAAAAAGAAAGATCTAATTGAGATATTTCATTCTGGATGGATTACCATATGAATGAGGTCAGGGGATGCACACAAATATGTGTTTATCTCACATGACGTACAATTAGGAGACATGGTGAATGCAGGCTCCCAGTAAACACTACTTGTGCTGCATATGCATCAGCAAAACAAACTGAATGATATTAGATACAAGCAGGACTCTGGTGCAAATTGATTAGAAGATGCTTCTAATTCATGTTCTCTGAAGGCAACAACCTGTCTGGCACCTGCCAAATTCACACCAAAAAGTTAACTAACAAAGTAGGTTTGGGTTTAGAGATAGAACAAAATTAAAAAAAATAAAATAAAAAAAAAAAAACTAGGGGAGGATAATATTACGAGTATGTTACATAATAAAAGATGAAACGGAACGCACTGGATGCATTACACGCTCATCTGTTACGGACACAAATGATGATGAATTAACTGCGTTTCCACAAAGACTAATAAGGTCTAGTTCAACGGAGGAAACACGCGCAAAAAAAAAACCCAAAATACGCACACAAACCCCACGGGTCTGGCCGCTTTGTGTTCATTTACAAAACCGTGGGCTTGAAACAACGACCCGTGGGCTACTGTAAAAGCAAAAGGCAATCCGAGACAGCCACGATCACTGTGACACTAGGGTTTAACCAGGTTCCACGCTCAAGTTTTAAGAAGCAGAGAGGGGGTAAAACACACACACACACACACACATACACACAGGGGTGGAGAGAAGGAATGAAATGGCAAATCTCCGAACGCCTTACCTCGATCCAGAGTGAGCGGTTGGACCACTGTCGCCATGACTGCTGTTTACAGGAGACTGGAGAGACTATAGAGCTGCAGCATCACACAGGGAGAGAGAGAGAGGAGAGAGAGGGG
>JAPSES010000120.1:10838772-10859495 GCA_029822895.1 Maxillicosta whitleyi | reverse complement strand
TTTTTTAAAAATATATTTAGTCATTTTATACTAAACATATATATATATATATATATATATATATATATATACACACACATACATACACACACACACACACACACACACACACACACATTAGGGATTGGAAGATTATTCGAAGTGTACGATCCGGGTGCACGAAGTCAAGAACCTGCGAGTGAATGAAGAGTTTGGAATGTTAGTGGGATGTATCAGTTGTTGAATGAATAAAAATTACATCAGTTCAACAGAATATAAATTTATTTGCATTTAAAAGTGTTACTCTTTATTTCGTAAAGTTTTCCTTTATCTAGACCCCATGTGCTGCAGATTCGCTGATGTGTACACTGTACACTAACAGTTACGTGGATGCACTATGGCATGAGCGCTGCAGATGACTATTGTAATGTGTTTACCTGAATCTGACAGACCTAGAAGGGAAGTGACCGCATGTGGTTTCTGCACGTGTTCTTTTAACTATATCAGCTATATTAAAAACTGCTGTACCTACCAGAGATGCTTCCTGAAACAGTGACATAATAGAATACTTCCTTTCCAGAATACCTTGTACAGGTGTCTCTTAAAATGACAGAAACTTTTTCTGTATTACTTACATTACAAATACATTGCAAATTGATTCAGCGAGGGAGCAAGAAGTTGAGTGAGAAATTGAGTTGAGAAATTACTTTAGAAACACAGTTCTAACTTTTTCACTGACTGTATGTGAAGCATGTGTTCTGAAATTGCACAAAAGCTACTTTGTAAAAAGTCATGGTTAATTGATAAATAATCAAGGTTATTGAATTGCACTGCACATTTTTGTACCAGAAAGAATTTGTGGAATTAGAATGTGCTTAATCACTCTGTATTGGGATTTGGGTGTGAATTGTATTGTATCGTGAGGTGCCACATGCGTATCTTTATTATATTGGTTCGAAGATACATATCATATCGACCTTAAAACTAAGATTGTCTCTCTCTCTCTACACACACACACATATATACACATATATATATACACATGCATACAAAATTTTAAAATAATAATAATAATAATAATATGTCATTATATTACTGGCTTGGTATTTAATTTGAAAATTATGTTATGTCACCTCATCCTCTTCTGCTCAGTAAAACCGTCCCCATATGTCTGAACCCCCCAGTGGAACCAACACTCATATGAACCACATATCCAACATGTAATCATAATCCAGAGCAGGTTTTTGTGTCTGTAAGTAAGGAGAGACAGTGTTTACCGCAAACCCACAAAGCGGGTGGAGGGTGTGGGATAAAGGCGGTGATTTATAACAGGTGTTTCCATTAATTAACAGCTCCCACCAGTAAATGTGAGGCGTAAATCTGCCAAACAGAATCCACACTACATCCCCGACAGAAGAAAAACACATGTTAAGCCTTGTACACTTACTGCTTCTAAAGCTGAAATCCTTCCCCACCCGCAGTGATGATGATATTTGTGAACAGGATAAGCTCAACATTGCCGTGGCTCAGGTGCGAGTATGTGAGGTGACAGGTGAAAAACGGATAATATTTTCTTGTCACAGAATGAGTGTGAGAAGAAGCCAAGATGGTCAGATTGTATTTACGACGCTCCAAAGACTGCTCTATCCCTAATAGGTCCAGGTATGATACATGTTTGATCAAACGCTGTTTAATGTGACTCTGCTCTCTCTTCTCTCTTTCTGCTCCTGCTTTAGATGTGGTGACAGTGCTCTTGAAGTGGCAGACAACTTTGGCAGCTCTTCTGAATCTTTAACGGTTGTCCTTATTTTCTCTCCAAAACTGTCTTCTCTTTGAAGTTGGGCCGAGGGGATTGCTCCACTCCATTTCAGTAACTTCTAATGTGTCTCTGATCTGTGATGATGGCAGAGAGTACATGTTCACCACTTTTTTCTCTTTAAAGCTTTCCCCCTCCTCTATCTCTCTCTGCAGCACTGAGCACTAATGAATGATTATGTGCAGGGAGGAAAAAAATCCAGAGCACTGAGGAGAATCCACCTGGCACGAAGAGAAAAACGCAACCTCGGGACAAAAGGATGAACCCTGACCTCAGGCATTAAACTCCTGTTGTCGTTCTACTTTTAGGGAGAGGTTTATAAAAGGGTCGCTGATTAATTTGTCAATTACTGCCTCAATCAATTGATCAATTGTTTGATCTATAAAATGATACACAGTAAGATGACATCCTCCAAAATCCTCAAAATTCTTTCAAATCGATTATCAATTAATGAAATAGTTGGTGATTAATTAAAGCCCACTAATGAGTTAGTCACTGTGGCTGTAGTTAGACCAGACCTGCATTTAAGGAGGCACTGTGACCATTAAACTGGACTGTTTATTGGGGAAAATTCTTATGCCAATTTCCCAGCTTTGGGATCAATAAAGTACATCTATCTATATTATCAGCAAAAGTTTGACTCTTGGTTGAAAGCTTTTTAAGTTTGTTTATTTTTAAGTCATCATGCATTGTTAAAATTGTATCTAGGTTGAATTAATACCTATATGAATTTTTTTTTTTTTTTATAAAATGGATCATTAAGTCATTCATTTTGACTCATTTCATTGAACATTTTACAATATTATGATGTGGAATATAATATTCAAAGTCTGAGTTATTTCTGCGTAGGAGTAAAATAAAACATAGTATTGTCTTTATGGGAGATGTATACTTTTTGTTATTTTCTTTCATACATTGTTGTCCATAACACTGGGGGAAAAAAAACAAAACATTTTTCTTCTCATGAAATGATTGTGACAGTGCATTTTTTCTTCTTCTTTTAGATAACATTTAAGATGTCAATAAGTGTATGAATTTTCTGTACAAAAAAAAAAAAAAAAAAAGGGTTCTGTAAAATCTACCATTATTTGCATGTGTTGCAGACCCTTTACATAAATCACATAAAGAGTAGATGTGAAGAGTGGTGTGTTGGAATAAACTTATCAATGGAAGACTCTTTTAGTCTTCATTCTTCTCCTTTCTGCTATTTACATGTCCCCATTTTCTAAAACCACCTCACTACAAGAAAGTGAAACAACCTTGGGGTGTAAGCACATACTGAAAATGGTAAGTTTTGATAAAGGTATACTCTTTCACCTGCAAAAGCAGTGTTGCTGTGTGCAGTGTTTAGTGCAAGACAGCTGTGGATTATTAAAAGCCAGAGTGTTTTTTTTATTTTAACCCTGCTCCAGATTGTGCCAGATGTGCCTCCAGAACTCCAATAAACAAGTGAGGACACTTGTTTATTGGAGTTCATATATGTTCATATATGTCTATATACATATTCCATAACACAATCTTATCACAAAATACTCTTCTAATATAATCTACAACACATTTGATTATCAGTTTACAGCTTTAAATCTACTCAGTATCATTACAAGTCACAACTTTGCCATAATTTGAATGTGTTATGTTTCCAGATAAAGTCTCCACCTTCTGCCAAGGATAGAGTGATATGGTGAAAGAACAGAACAAGTGAATGCACAATGAGTTAAAACTGGGACAAGCTATCGAGATAGAGCATTATTTACTTTGAAGAAGATGCTTTTGAAAACCTTACAGCTGCCTAATGGGCATGAAAACCTGTCCTCCATCCGTTATACAGTTATGTAACATGCGGCTGTAGGTTTATTGCTGTTTGCTCAAGTATTTCATATATAACTTGGTATATTTTCAATAAAATTTACCTTGCATTGTTATGGCTTAACCATGAATGTTTTATGTTACAGAAAAAGCATAGGTTTTGACAGTAGGGAGAGTTTTAGGAGTAAACTATGGAGGAGGTTAGAAAAGGTTTGCATGAAAATAGAGTAAAATGTGGTTTGCTTTAGTGAGACTCATCTACTCTTTTATCATGCAGCCGTGATGTGAAACTGCTTCAGGGATGCACTCCTGACCTGCCAACTACAACCCAAGGTAAGCGGTGGTGGTTAGGGAGCGTCCAGACTGGGGTTTTTTCGAGCATGTTGCCATGGAGATACTGTCCTGGATCATATTGGGATGCATCAATTCCCAAAGCGCATCCTCCTCTGTCTGCCGCAGCACAGATCCTGAAGGACCCCGCTGATCCTGAGCAGGTCGCTTTGGCGATCTCACAGAGGGGAGAGCGAGAGTGATAAGATGCTGCCAGAAGCACAGAGAGGCGTTTCCACAGCAACCGGCAAGCTCTGAAGGAGGAAGAGCATCAACGGGCAGCTGAGGTGGCTGCAAGCATCACTGAAACAACACACGTCCCCCCTCTCTTTTCCTGCCAGTCTCCACATGCACAAACGCAGCCTGTGTTTTCTGATCCATGACCATTGAGAAACGGTGACTGTAAACAAACACGGTGCAGAGCAGAAGCAGCTGTTAACCTACAAACACACACACACACACACACACACACACAAACCTGGGAGGAAGCTCAAAAGAGCCGAGTGTGAGCGTAGGTAAGAGTATTGTTCTTGTGCTGTTCCTCTAGTGTCACCACAAGGCCACTACTCCCCCCACTACTAAGTTTATCTAATACAACCATGTTTGGTGCTGTTACATACGTTCTCAAGCCTTTTCCTATCCTCTCCAGCTCAGATCTCATTTGTATTCTACTTAAACCCTCAGTTTTCACTAAGCTTTCTTTGATTCAATCCCCCTCCCAACATGTTTTCTATGTTAACATTGTTAGTAATGTTTTCCACACAGCATGGGGCCCCTCCTCATTTGCAGCTCAATACCACTGTTATAATCGTCGATGGATGATCAGTGTAATTAGATGTCTACCTCAGTGGGAAACCAGCAGGAGGAGATGCAATGTGACTTTAAAAATAACAATTCATAAGGGCTATTGGGTCTGAATTTTCACATCAAGTTTAGTGTTGATCACAGTTTGAGAGTGGTACATGTCAGGAAAACATCAGGTGGACACTTATAGCTCAATAATAAACTGTCATGTTTAACCATGCCTTGCACTAAAATCATGTTACACTGTGAATATCAAGTCTGTAAATTGTTAAAAGAGTGCAGTCAAACATTAGTCATACAGCATCCTCAATGGCTATGTGATTATTGATTTATGGCAGGATTGGATTGTGAGAACAGGAACTTGCTGAAGATCTAAATGATGTGAGCTTTGTTTTGACTCTTGAGTATGAAATGCAGTGGCACTTTATTAACAGAAATATGACTATCAATGTAAATCTATGATCATATTTCTTGGATAGATACATTAAAGAGAAAAATACAGAAAAGGAATAAGGAGGTCAAACAAGACAGCTAAATGAGCTGAACGTTTCATCATTCACTTGGTGTGGCACAGTAGTAAAACATACTTTATGGGGATGTATGATTTTTATTATTTTCTTTCATAGTTGTATCTAATATTATGGCATACATCTATATTAAAGAGCTCCTTCTGCTAAAAACCACTTTGAGTATCTCTTTTTACAATGTAGTGGGTCACAACAAGCAGTATATGTACGCAGCACCCCAAGATGTGAAATTCGACCTAAATGGGTTCACTGGTCATTGAAAGGTTAACCTACAGACAAACGAGCGGATCAGAGCAGGACAAAATTATGTACATCACAACGTCATAAGCCTCGCCCAGAGCTGTGTATAGTACGAACACGGGCTCATCCCAGAGGAAGAACAGCGGACAGAAGCTAGGTGGTGCATTAGCATTAGCCTACCGTTCTGATACGCTCTGCGACAAACGAATCGGAATTGGCTGTTCGCCTTCATCTTCATCCTCATCTGATTCAGGGTCGCAGACGTACAGTTGTATCTCCGAAGACATTTTATTAAATCCACAAACTTTACGGACTTTCCATCAACAGATGGACAGGGTCGACCAACACTCAGCTGGGCGTTTCCTTTCATCTTCCTGTTTTTTTTTACCCCCTCCTTGTTTAAACCAATCAGAGGTGCCTTATTAACACGTCATGAATATTCATGAGGGACACCGGAAAAAGCCAGTCGTTCAACCACAGACCCTCTTCTAGCTTACAGAAAACAGCTTCAAGCAAGAGAAATAGGACATGATATTTCCAGAAATGACACACAATGTATTCAACCATAGTGGTGATACAGTAATATGAATAAAATAATGATAGAAGTTGACCTTTAAATCTGACACGTGTGTATCGTTGTCTTGTGTTTTAGGAGAAAGTATCACTGAGTCCAGAATTGAGTCTAGACTGGGAGGCAGAGATGGCCACTGCTCAGCCACACGACTGCGTTCCTGTTCCTTCCAACCACCCGCTCTACGTCCTGTACACCTCTGGAACGACTGGAACGCCCAAGGTACTGGCATTTCTCACAATATCAATGGAATACTTCATTTACAGGGTCACCTAAACAGGAAAAAGTAGAGAGCTTTTTTTTTTTTTTTTTTAAACAGTCAAATGTATTTTCCTCAAAAACAGTAAAATTGTTTCTATATTGAATTTGGAGAGCTCTACCCAAAGAGTAACTTTACTCTTTTTAGTGCAGGACCCAATGTTATCTGAGTAGAGTAAAATTTCAGTATTTTACAAACTTCCTGTGTCTACACATATTCAGTAAATTGTCACCTAGAGGGATTATGGGATTAACTGGTCCAATTTGTCTAAATGCAGCCATTTTAGGTGGAACTCCTATGTGACTCATCTGCTCTTTGACTGTTCAAAACAATCCAGACACTATATAAACACCATCATCATGACATAAATAAGACGGTGCGTTTCCACAGCAGGAGCTAGAGCTCACGCAGGAGAAACTGCCTGCAGGTTCTTTCAAATGGAAAACCCTGGCTCTGTTCAAATACCATTGTTTTGTCTTTGAACAACAGATAATATAGAATATCCACCTTCCAGCTCCTTCCTGAGCTTAATCATGCTGTTATTATGAGCTGGCCCACCCCTCCCTCCCCCAAAGCCACAGTATTTCTCAGTTATTGCTCAAGGAAGCCCATAACTTAGGGCTAAAAGCTCTGTAATTGTGGACATAAATTCTTGCAGACACGCACTGTTTTCATAAATGTTCATACAGCGCCATTCCCTAATGAATACAGGGAATCTGAATTGGTTTGAGTCCTGTCTTGGTTCAACAGGACTGAGCTTAGACTAATATTGAACCCTGGTTTCTTTGCTTAATGTAATAGTAATGTCACCTGTCTGATGTTTTTCTTATCTGGTCCTCCAGGGTGTTGTACGAGACACTGCAGGCTACGCTGTGATGCTGAAATGGACCATGTCAAATATTTATGGACTCAGTCCTGGTGATGTAAGGCAATAAAGAATCATCTTCTTAGTTTCACACTGTTTGAACAAAAAGCATGAAGTCAGAAAAAAAAGAGAGTGATTATTCTCCATGAAAGATATGAACACATGTAACATTTATGGTTCCTGAACTTTTCAAAGTGGTGTGTTTTGCTTTTTTTTTATATAGACTTGGGTTATTTGTTGTGTTGTATTTTTTTGGACAAGTAAATAGTTTTTTCTGTAAGTTACTGACAAAATTAAAATAGTGTTAATGCCAGCTTATCTAGTTACATTGAGGATGACACACAGTAGAGGGCTGATGTGGTGACTGCTTTGTACATGTTTTGTTTCAGGTTTGGTGGGCAGCTTCAGATCTGGGTTGGGTGGTCGGTCATTCGTACATCTGCTATGCTCCTCTGCTCCATGGTAACAGCACAATCCTCTATGAGGTATGTCCCATTTAATTAGGCAGGAGTCGACCCATAAAGACTCAGTGTTACTTTTGTGGCACTTCCCAAATACATGTTTCTTTAGATTTCACCATTTATTATAATATTATCCTCTGTATTTAGTGGTTTTTCATTGAAAATCATGTATTTAATTTACTGATCATGTTGATGTTGGTGGAAATGTAGATTAAAGCTGAGGGCTATTATATCATAAATGGAGAAAACATAAGAAAAAGTGACTTTATCAGCAAATATATTAATAACTGAACATCAAATTAGTTTTTATTTTCAAGTTATTTGACACATGTATGTGGACAACATGCAAAACATAATTTAAAAAGGGTGCTAAAGCCACAGCTAACACTAGGGAATATGTTATTTTGGGTTTACGCTGTACATAATTTGCAAACGACACAGGAAAAACTCAACATAATATTAACAATTGTGGTTAAATGTATGCAAAAATCTGTCCTTAAAAGCACAGGTGTTACTTCTGCTTCACCACTCTCCTACTCTGCTGTAGCATGACCTATATACAAATAACAATGGCAAAAATATTCCCATGTTATCACCGTTATGTGAATTGAGCAAGTACTTTAGCTATGACAATAGGTAATCTGACTCCACTCTGGACATCTGCAGGAAAACAGTTTACTGTAAAAATAAGTTTGTTTATTTGTGTAAGGCTCCTATTATCAGCCATTGGGACTGAGGGTGTTAAAAGTCAAACTGTTTTCTAAGACATGTCCTGCTCTTACAATATTACACTGTCTACTGATGTGTTTAGGAGAATCTGCTATGACTAAATATACAAGTCTGATGTTTAAGTAACCACACATGAAATGGTTAATTACTTTCTACATTCAGTGCATTTCTGTTTCAAAGAGCTAGTGGGCACTGATGCATCTGATTATTACAGGTAATTTGTTTCCTCTTAAGAGATAAAAACACATGCAGATCACAATGTTTATTATGAGGAGAGTTTGTTAGCAGGGAACTTATTTTATCTTCCCCTGTTGTTCAAATAGGGGTTTATTTTACATGAATGTCCTCTCATTACAGCATCAACCACCCATTTTCCTCACCATTGAAAAACTTCTACACAATGAATTAATCAGCCTTCCTTAAATCAATGTTTGCCTGCAGTCATGCTGTTTGTCTCATGTGACTTGTGTTTTGGCACCATGTCTGTCGTGAGGCAGAACGCTGCCAACCTTTTGTCTTTCCTCTGATCAATATGCAGACACAAATATTTATCCAGAGCAAAAATGGCATCCAGAAATCACTGCTGCTGTTTACCATTCTCATTCATGTGTAGTTGTCTTTCTACAGTAGAAACAACCCAATTGAATACCAGTAATTCAGTTGAAATTGCCCTTGGGAGCATTTGCCTGCAGGCATCTTTTGCCTGTATCTTTTCTTCCTGACACACAATACTCATACAGTGCAACTGTGTTTTCTTATCCATGGATTTCTGGGCCCATCTGTCTGGAAGGCAGCCTTTCAGTGGGCCTTCTCCATTTTAAACAGCTGCTCTATGAATATTCATGCATCCCTTACTGGGGAAAATACTGCTAAGCTCTCGTTCCTTCATCTAATACAATACAATACATTACTACATGTAGCTTAGTGAGAAAATAGTTGTTGATATATGACTATTTGTGAACTGACCAGGTGTTGTGTGTTTACAGGGTAAGCCTGTAGGGACTCCAGACCCCGGGGCATTCTTCCGTGTCCTGTCTGAACACGGAGTATCTTCCATGTTCACAGCACCTACTGCAATCCGAGCCATTCGACAGCAGGACCCCCATGCTGCAATAGGAAAAAAATACCCTTTGACCAGGTATATGCAGCAATACTCTGCACAACAGGAAGTACAATGAAACAAAGCCTAAACACTTTATTCAGTAGTGTGTTATATAAATGAGTTCAAATCCAAAGTAAATCATCTGTGCTTTAGTGTTTGTGTATGAAAGATAAATAAATAGAAAAAAGGAAAATAAATAAATATATATATAATAACAAATAATCTATTGAACTGTTCACATTATGTTATAATATTGACTTTCAAAACAATTTATTATACTATACTATTTGACCTTAGCAAATACATAAAGACACTTGTTATCACTTTCTCCTTCTGTGCATTCCAGCTTATATCTGAATGATTATTGCATACATGAACTAAAACTGAACTTGCCAGATTTTTAGCCTTTAAAGAAATCACTATGTGAGTTGAGATGAACAGATGTCTATCAGAGATGTGGGAGCATCGTGATGGCTTTCTCTGCATCGATGCAGTGACAGAAAATAATGAGGAATGAGGAATTGGTGACCTGCAATAACTTATAGGTAATTATTAATGGTGGTTGTTGATTTTTTTTTTTTGTAGTAACACATGCCAGTCTGTTGTATTGAGTTGAGTGTGAAAGTTGTGCTGCAGCAAGTCAGAAAAATCACACTGTGAATCTTTTAAAGTGGACATTGTAGATTTTATGAGCATACAGGAAGATATTTATTTATTTAACCTTTATTTTACCAGGTAAAATCAGTTGAGAACAGCTTCTCATTTACAATGATGACCTGGCAAGATATGAGCTCTGTTTATAAAATCTGTCTCACTGATGACAGGTAAAATATATAACGCTTTCATAAAAAAAAAATATATTAACAGTAGTAATCCATCTCAATCATTAGTTCCCTGATGGTTCCTCTGCCAGTGTTTTCTTATTTTCATCTCTGTTTGCTGTGTTCAGGACATTTCTGAGCAGGTACCTCTAGCTTGTGTTAGTGCAGTGCAGGTGTGAGTTTATGAATCTGTGTAACATGACTCCAGTTAATCAGACTTACTACCACAGACGGTGGAAAGCCACTTTGACTCCTGGTTGGGTTTTGGACTTCTGTTTTGAAGCAGGAGGTGACTGTTGCTCATAACTAACAAATACCACATTCTGATTTTGCTCTTTCTTATTTGCTCTCTGGCTTGCAACTGAAGAGGACGGGCAAAGTGTCTTCTTTTTTTGTCTTTCAAACAACTTAGAAAGCAACTAGTTTTCCATACCTAGCATAACTGTATCATAAGGCCAGTGAATATATCATTGACATCTGTGGTGTACAGACCCAGACTACAGCTGGTTGTTTTTGTTGGACTTATGTGTTGAGGTCTCTTGTGGTTGACAGTAGATTGCACAACCTGCTCAGCTGCTTGTTAGCCTCTGACCATCTGTTGATGTACAGTCTTCTACCACCTTCTATTGCTCATACTCTGCACCCTGAGCTCAAGCCACATGGGTGATAATCAGGATGGCAAACAACTGCAGACCACAGTGACCCACCTGCATAAATTCAAACTCTATGAACTTAGTCTCAGAGACAGAAAGAGTTACATTTAATGATTTCATTTTGCCCAAGAGTAAATTCTGTCTGAAATCACCATGATTTTTTAACTTTTAAATGTTCAGCAGATAAACGTATAGTCCATTGGGCCTTCCTGTCAATTCACCACTTTTGCTCTGTGTGAAAATACCTCTAAGTACACAACCATAAAGCAGTTTTGAGTGTAGATGACCTACGGCACCAATGAATCACTTAGTAACACTGACATTGTGTGTGCAGAGTTTGACAATCTTTGTGCACTGCACTGCATGCATTGCACAGTTAAAATGTCTTCTTGCACGGGATGCAAACTATTTTCTGTATTTTTTTCTGAAATATTAATGCCATTAATCCTCTCACTTTTGACTCAGGAATAATCAGTCATTTAAGCGACATGCTGTTTCTGTACACTTTCTTGTTCTTAATGTGTCTTTTCCCCTTGGAGGAGGCAGCTTGGTGAAAGATTGCTGCCTTTCATTTTGGCACTAAACAAAGCTTGTCAAAGTAACAAAGAGGCAGCAATATAAAAGCAACAATAAAGCAATTTTTTTTTTTTTTTTCAATTTAAAATGTGGTTTGTCTGCTTGAACCTTTCACCTGCTACCTTAAGTCATAATGTTCATTTTCAGCTTCTGAATTTTATTATATTCCTGCAAAAGTAAAATTATGTCATTTGGAAGAAGAGACAAACCAGGTGATTTATTTGTTTCACAAATGTCTATTTTGTATGACAGTATTCTTATTTTTTCTTTTAACCTTAATATATATTCTTATAAGTTATGACTTTTTTCCTGTTGAAACTTAGCTGAGTCTAATTACACCATGTCAAAGGAACGTCTAGGCTACAACTTCATCCAACATCAGTAACTGAAGGTATTGCCTTGGGAATCTGGATCTAGTCTTTGAACTTTGTCACCTTTAATAACATATGGGAGGGAATGTCAGCTGCTTTTAATTAAAAGTCAGTTGAATGAAGGAAGAAAACCTACCAAATATTCACTACTACCAAACAAAGAATTTATGCAACAGAGACCTTGAATGATTACAGACTAAATGAGGCGTTCTGCTCCCTTTAGGACTGTAATACCCCTGACCCTATTTCAGTGTGATGGAGTTACATTACTGTCACTGAATATGACAAGGATATTGAAAAAGCGGTTACATCTGCAGGAGCAGGAGTTGTCTGTATGAGGACACTATATCAGGAATCAGACACTGTCTTAGTTGTGTGAGCTTTAGTCAGAAAGCAACAAAGTGCACAGAAAACTAACTTAGACAGTTTTGCTATGGGGCTAATGACATGACATGACGAAGGGCCATTAATTGGATAACCTAAACCCTTCAAGTTTAATGGCTTCCCAAAGGTCATACAGTGGAGATTAATACGTCCTTATCTGTTCACAACAGACTAAAATAGGCTTTATTGTTTAACATGGTGTGACCCATGATTGCACAAAGTGTTCACTGAGTAAATAATCTTTTCCTTTAAGGTTTGCACTTGTCAACTCTGTTTTCCTTTGTGTCTTTAACAGTACCATATCAGTAAAGCTCAAAGTCCATTTTTTTTTTTTTTTTATCATTGTACCTAGACACCACTAAGCAGTGAACAGAATTGTGTATTTGTCTCTTTGATCATATCAGTATCCTTTTGTTTAATGTTAAATATTTAAAATGATCCCCATTAGCTGTCACCAAAGTGACAAGCTAATCTTCCTGGGTTTCCACACAGAAGGACAACGCAACACACAGAATATAACAATACATGATATACTTGACAATCATAATTCACGTTATTAACAATGTAAATCTAAAAATATTCACCATTAACATCCGTAAAAACGTAAAACATCATTAGAAAAACATGGGATTAGTTATTACATTCATGAGTTGCAACCATAAAAAAAATAACCTACACTCTCCTCCATACAGTACTTGCTCAGATATTTAAAGGGTAACTTCTCTGATGATACTTGAAAAATGATTCGTCATTAAATCTATGTATGTTGTCCATTATATTTCATTTAGTATATGAAGGACAGACTCTTCATGATGATTTCTTCTTGAAAACAGAACACGGATGTTTCTACAGGCTATTTCTAAGGTCACATCTGTGGCTCCTGCACATTTGTACTTCAGTTGAGCTACTGTGGAAAAACTTCAAAACCACAGTGAATAAGTACTGCCCTCAAATGACAAGTAGCACAGTGATGTGTGTGTATATAAGGATTAAGCTGGAGCACAGGGTCAGAGCCAGGGCAGGCAGTCTATTACTCATTTATTGCACATGTTATTTAGATTAGTTCCTGTGTGACAGTTTATATCAAACAGTTGGAATGGGGGAACAGTTTTCATCCAGAGGCTTTATTATAGTCTTAATATACTTCTTTTATCTATTTTAATACAGTCTAAGCATTGTGGCAAGATAAGTGACGTATTTATTTCATTAATGGTTCTTTATCAAACAGAGGAGACTGTATACGATGCAAATATTTTTGTCATTTTCAGCTGCGACAGCTCTTGAGGTCTTCCTTATCAGTGTTTGGCTGGTGGTGATAAATCTTTGAAAGGTTTTCCTTTTCGTACAGGAAAAGGATTTTGCAATCTCAGTCAAAAGTGGCAAAATCAGAATGCACACCATTTCTGAAACCCTAGGAGAAAGACGTACTGTGCACAAAAGAAGACAAGAAATTACTAACCAGGGACAGAGCGGTTCGACTGTGCTGAGGATGTAATGTAGTGAGGTGAGTGAAACATGAAGAAAATTGACATTATAAGAGAATCTGATGTTATGAAGTTTGATTGGATTTGGAAGGTCATTTCATCACCAGGAGAGTCTCGAAACCAATGACTGATGGCTTGCAGTCTTTTTTTTTTTCTTCCAGAAATAAAGGAATCAGACTATCATGTGTGACTGCCTTGGGGCTGATCTTCTTCCTTTGGTGATGATGATGTTGTGGGTTTTTTTGTTTTGTTTTGTTTGTGTGTTTGTTTTTTGCTGCTTTTTATATACCATCTCAGAGTATAAAATATTGCCCCCCTCCACACTATAATCACCTGACAGTTTTAGTTACTGTTAAGTTGAAGTGTTTAGACAGTGGATAATAAAATAAGTTCATGTATGGTTAGGCCTTTTGTTTGTTCATTCTGTGGCCATTATTACATTAATGCATGTTTACAATCAACCATCAGTCACAGCTTTCTGTGATGGTGGTTCAGTGTTTAGCACTGTCACCTCACAGTAAGAACATCCTGAGTTTGATCCCAGTGTCAGTGGGTTCCCCCCTCCACCATCACCTGCCTTAATAGGTTAATTGATTAAACTAAATCACAGTAGGAAGACAGTGGACAGGAGTACAGGGAGATGCAGCACAGGGTGAAAGTAGAGGTGGAAAAGGCCAAACAAGGAGCTTATGATGACTTGTATTTCAGGTTGGACAGTAAGGAGGGACAGACTGACCTACACAGGTTGGAGAAGAGGGATAGAAATGGGAAGGACATGCAGCAGGTTAGGATGATTAAGGATAGGGATGGAAGGGTATTGACAGGTGTCAGTGTGTGATGGGAAGATGGAAGGAGTACTTTGAAGAGTTGGTGAATGAAGAAAATGAGAGAAAACGAAGAGTAGAAGAGGTGACTGTTGTGGACCAGGAAGTAGTAAAGATAAGGATGAAGTGATGAGGACATTGAAGAGGATGAAGAGTGGAAATGCACTTGGTCTTGATGATATACCTGTGGAGGTATGGAAGTGTCTAGGAGAGGTGGCAGTAGAGTTTCTGACTGGGTTGTTCAACAGGATCTGAGATAGTGAGAAGATTCCTGATGAATGGAGGAGAAGTGTGCTGGTGCCCATTTTTAAGAACAAGGGAGATGCTCAGAGTTGTGGAAACTACAGAGGAATAAGGAATGAGGGTTAGCCGCAGTAAGACAGAGTCCATGTGTGTGAATGAGAGGGACACAAGTGGAAGAGTGAGGTTACAGGGAGGAGAGAGAAAGAAGGGGGAGGATTTTAAATACTTAGGGTCAACAGTCCAGAGCAATGGAGAGTGTGGAAAAGAGGTGAAGAAGAGTGTGCAGGCAGGATGGAACGGGTGGAGAAAAGTGTCAGGTGTGATGTGTGATAGAAGAGTTCCAGCTCAAATGAAAGGAAAGGTGTCCAAAAGTGTGGTAAGAGCAGCCATGTTGTTTGATCTAGAGACAGTGGCACTGAAGAAAAGACAGGAGGCAGAGATGGAGGGAGCAGAGATGAAGATGAGGAGGTTCTCTGTGTGACCAGAATGGATAGGATCAGGAATGAGTAGATCAGAGGGACAGCACATGTTAGAGGTTTTAGGTTAAAGTCAGAGGCCAGGCTGAGATGGGTTAGGGTTAGGGTTTAGGGTTAAACTAAAACACCCATGGTGAATGGATGTCAGTCTGTACATGTGATGAACTGGCAACATGTTCAGAATATAGCCTGCCTTCACCCATTGGGAGCCAGGATAGATTACAGCACCCTCACAACCCTCTGTGGGAATAAGTCAGGACAACTCTGCCTTTTCAATGAAACAAGTACTCAAGAGTTGCTCTAAGAGTTTTTCTAAATAGTTCTTAAGCAATAACTCTTTGTTACAGGTTTTTAGATTAAGCTAAGTGGCCTTGAATAATCCTCAGACTATTTGTGAGTACAGCCCCATGATGTCTAGAAATGAGCAGCCCCAGTTTGTTATTGCAAAAAAATGTATTTCAGGTTTCTATTTAAATACATGTTTAAATCATTCAACATCACAACAAAAATCTATTTAAATGCATTTTCTGTTCCCTCATGTCTCATTTCTTTTTTCCAGCCATTTGATTTATCTGAATTGTCTGGAGTTTGTGTGTATAACACTCCTTCCTACATGTTGGACAGAGGACGTGGACCTGCTTTGGGTCGCCACAGTTTTCTTTTACTATCAATCTAGTTCAAGTTAGTCTTGGTTTTATCTGACCAGATAATGTTTTTTGTTTCCTGACCAGGGCAGACTGTTTTAGATTTTCCTCGAGCTTCTTATCGGTTTTTCCTGTTGTTACGTATTACCTATGGCTTGTATTTTGTTGTTAACCCTGTGTTTTTACATCCACCAAGGTGTTTGTTGTTGCAGACTTTAGTAATGAAACACCTTCCTCCTCAACATTTTAACTTCTCTGGATGCCATAAAAGGGTTTTTCTTTAACAAAAAGAATTCTGTGATTTGTTTTTCAATTGAATGATGCCTCCTTCATTTGTACTGATACCTCTTTAGACCTCATAATGAGGATTCCAATAAACAGCTTCCAAATGGAAATTCAACTTTTGGACTGGACTAAAAACTATAGGCCCACTTACAGTAACTATAATGGTAACATGATGCAACCTCATTGCTGCTTCAATATTAATAATCTAACAGTGTTCAGAATAATAAAATAGTGTCCAGAGCCAATACAGCATTTTATTGTTCATACTTTTGCAAATATTTTGTCATGCAAGACATTATTTCCAATGGAATATTGATAAATTGGTGTTGATATTTGTGCTTAAGTAAAGGATTTGAGGATATTTTATATGTTTCTATTGTCCTGTAGCAAGAAACAAAGAATAGTTGTGAATAGATATGAGCGATCATAGGCAACCAACGAAGGGAGTTTTTGAGAGGCAAAGATGTGGGAGGAATAATAGAGGCTGAATATAGAGACTGCTGTGCTGTGGGTCACTTGTAGGGCATGGGAGGGTTTCATGAATCCACAGAGGAGTTTTTAACCAAGCAAGAAGACCATCTGGGCATGAACAAGAAGTGATTGAACTCACTTGACCAATTCAGATGTCAAGGCTGATCTGTTTCAGGGTGTGATCAATTGTGTTGCAACCTGAAAGGACTGTAAAATGAGGGGAAATGCGAGTGGGTTTCCACCACAATGTCTCAGGCTGATGGCTGAGATTTAGTTCAACCCTGGTGGAGATAATACTTAATTGATTCAATGACCCCCATCTATTTTCTCCTCTCCTCCACCAGCATCTGCTGGATAATGTATGAGGCAATGGAAGGCTTACTTCATTCTAAAGTTTTTCCCCATTTCTACGACTAAATGGCCATTTTGAAAACAGTCTCTCAGTTAAAACAGTCACTGTTTGACCTACAAGGATAAAATAACCAAGGTTTACCATATGTCACCATATATATATATATTTATATATATCACCATTCATGCAATTATTTTTAATTCTACTATACTTTCTTGTGACACACATGGATGATCTCTGAATTCAGTCATTCACTATAGTACCGAGGTAGCTTTTGCATATTTCTTTTTGTATATTTTGTTCATTTCAGAAGTTCTAGTAGTACTTTAGTTGCATATGTGTATTGATATTATTATTGTATTGTATTATTCCTGTGACAGTGACCTATTCTATTCTATTCTATTCTATTCTATTCATTTACCAAGTCTTTTGCTGTAGTTTTCACATCTGTACAATGTGATGGATTACATTGTGGAATTATTGATCACTACATAATACATTAGGGGATACTTTGTGTTGCCTATATTCGCATTATATCCACTAGTATACTAGTACAAAGGTGTCAGCTATTGCCCCGTTTCCACTACATGTTACCGGTTCTACTCGGTATTCCTGTGCCACGTTTCCACTTACGACGATCTTGACTCGTTACTACGATGTGGCGCATTACTTCCGTGTCGTCTGCTCAGAGAGTTGCTGAAAAGTCACTCGCTGCGTGTTTTCTCGTCTGAATTTCTACGTCCACCACCAAAGACTGAATCTACGTGACCGACCATGGTGTAGTTTTATTCTGTCATCATGTAGATTAATGGATCGTTATTTATTGTCTACTTCTGCATCTGATTTTTGCAAAACGGCGGGTCACAGAGAAAACTGTCTGACCAATCAGTGGACTGCACTGGTTCTACGTCACAGTTTAGTATCACTTGGAACCTCTTGGAACCACAGCGGAGGTGGTACCAAAAAAGTAGTACCAGATTCCAAGTTCTTTTTCGTAATGGAAACGCAAAAGAGTCGAGTAGAGCCGGTACCATGTAGCGGAAACCAGGCATATGAAGTATAAAATATGGTGAGTAGTGAATTGTTTCAGACTTCCTACTCAAAATTAGAACAATTACAGCTGAGAAACACTTGATCAGTGCTTTGTTGCAGTATTTCTCTTACTAATACTCCAAATGCTTTTTTTTTCATGAGGTTCTTATCTTTTGTTTAGTAATTTTAGTATTTGCAGAAATGTATAGCAAATGTAATATTTTCAACACACAACTTCTAGTCAATACCCAATATAGTAGATGGTGAGACTTGATACTTTTCAACCAATTGCTATACTTTAGGAAAGCGAACTGAGTGAGATACAAAGGCTCTTTCTAAATCAGAGTTGTGGGAGTCAGAGTCAGAGCTCAGTGATGAGGTATTGAAGAGCCTCACTGCAGAGCATGAAGGTGAAAGCACATCGGGCTTTGGCTAACCACACCTTCATTACATTCACTCTGTCCATTTCAGATATCGAGTAGCGTAAGATGAGGCTCTGAAGTTTGAGTGTGTTTAGATGGAGCCTCTGGAAACTAAAACCAGCAAACACACAGATCTATTACAGTATTTCTGGAGTGGAATCTGTACAGAGGGTCTTCAACCCAAACATGATGGTCATTGCTATTGGTTTGTACAACAGGAAACCCACAGAGCAAGCTTTTTTTTTTTTAGTTTTTTGTTCAGTGTCGCACAAATTGAATTACATTGGTGACTGAAATCCATGTGAGAATGCGTATAATAATATTACTTTACATCATTACAATCAAAGAAGAGCTGTTGTCTGCTAGGGACACAAGAATATTAGTATTAATATTTTTTTGCATCTAAAATCAAATATTTATCTAGTATATCCTCCTGAGATCCAAGAAAGTAAATGTTTTAGCTTTTTTAGATTAAATAAGCGTCATGTTTGGACAAAGCATAACACAAAAGTTTTTTGGATAAATAGTTTTTTTTTTTGTTTTTTTTTTTTAAATGGAATAACGTTTTGCAGTGGACAGGGTTTTTGTTATTCACTGAAGAAAAATATACATTAGGGGGTATCAAAGATAACCCTAATCCTAAAAACATCACCTTTTGCATCTTATTTTGCATTCTATTATTCACTGAGCTTAAAAATACTAGAAATACTGCAAAATAGAATTGTCGTTCTTATTACTACTAAATTACAGCCTCGCTTCTATGGCTGTTTTTTGTTTAGTTCATTAAATTTAAATATTAAAAGCAACATCATGAGATCACAGAGACACAATAGTTGGATATTTTCTTATCTGAACAAAGTCTATGCAGAACATTTTTATTGATTTGCCAGTGCAGTTTTTATTTTTTTGTGGTAAAATGTCACTCATCAGGTACAGATGTATCATCTGACGAACTGACATATGACATGGACGTGCCATACTGTAGATGTTATCTCGGACGTTCCTCTTGGGAAGCAGATGTCATGTTTCTTCAGGGTGATTGACAGATGCACTCTGTGTCCTTGCAGGCTGCAGAGTTTATTCTTGGCCGGAGAGCGATGTGATGTGGAGACATTGGAGTGGGCTAAAAGGAGTTTTGGGGTACCAATCCTGGACCACTGGTGGCAGACTGGTAGGAGGGCTTCTACATTTTAAAGAATCAGAGCCAGACCTATAATGGACAACCTGATTTTTTATTTTTTTTATTATTATTATTTTGCTGCGGTGCCTTATAAGTTTAGAGAACTGATCAGATTGTTTTGAATCTAAAGTTGCATTTTGCATTGGGAGAAGCACAAAAATTGATGTGTGGAATGCTTGACATTTTCTTCTCATCTTCGTCTTCTTTTCTTCTCTTCGATATGAAGCATCACAAAATAACCACGTTAACTGGTTATAATGATGTTGTAATGTTTAGTGTTAGTTTAAACTTTTCATTCATACTCGTACATTTTTCTCAATATATGAATCTGATCTGTGAACTTTTAGTTTGTTCAGTAGATTGAAGTTGAACTTAAAGATAAATTGTTTGAGATTTAGATCCTGAGAAAGCATTTCATTGACCTTCACTGTATTAACACAAACTTTTATTACTATGCTTTAATACGACTTGATCCTGTAGCTCCATCTTTCATGTGTGAGCAGAATATAAACATAGTCTTTTCTGTAATTTATTAGTCTGGTGACATTAACTTGGCCTTGATAAGATTCCCCAAAAGCCTGCTATCGTTAGGAAGAACATTTCATCTTAATTTTTTTTTTTTTTTTAATGAAACCATTCTATGTTTTTAAAAAAATTTTTTTTTTATCAAAGATCAGGGGATTGGAGCTGTTCTACTGAAGCAATTACTACATTAAAAGACTTCTAAGCTTCTTTGGGAACTGATCACCGCAGAAACTGCTCTCTCATCATTTACACCAGTTATTTGAATCTTAATCAAAATTATATGAGGATGTGCGCATGGGAAAGACAAAACGCCAGTTAGGGTCACTTGTGAATATAGTTGAGGAACAGATATCGCTCCCAGATTTAAATAAATCATGCAGAAAACTGACATTTAATATCACAGATATTACCCATAGATCTGGGGGGGGGGGGGGGGGGGGGGGGGGGGGGGGGGGGGGGGGGGGGGGGGGGGGGGGGGGGGGGGGGGGGGG
>JAPSES010000120.1:10808555-10823791 GCA_029822895.1 Maxillicosta whitleyi | reverse complement strand
GATTAAATTTTGGAGGTGATCCGGATCACTGTGTGGATCCAGGAATTTTTTAAATGATTGTGTATTACTTTTAATTGATATTGCTGTGGTAATAATAATCAATGTCCACCAGATGGCGACTCATGTTTTCTCATAGTCCATGGACTTCAGAATCTTAAAATGCTGTCCAAATAAATGAGGTACTAAGTGCACTCGGCGGAGGTCTGCGCTCTACTGAGTGCCATTCTAGTTTATTTTTAAGTTTAATGAGCATTTCGTTTTGTGTTCTCTATGGTTTACACGTATCATGTGGTTTTGTATTACCTAAAGCACTTAACTCTGGTTCTCTTCTTTGTCTTCTTCATTTTCTTATGCATCATCATCACTATTATTATTATCATCATTTGCAGTGGAAACCTTTTAGCTAACTTGTCTCTGTCCTTGACCCATAATAGTTTCTAACACAATTCATTTGCAATACATTCCTTCAGGTTTTTTTCATATGGGACTGCCACCCCAAATATTTCTCAAATGTTACACTCCACTGTTCTCTCCATTGACCAAATTGACCAAAGGTCTCCTCCATCTTTTTTTTTCTTCTGAGTACCAGTGTAGAATCATGACAAATCTTGATGAAGAATGACATTTCTGCATCAAAATTTACTACACATTTTTTTCACTCTTAAATTGTAAATGTCTGTTTTAAAGTGATAAATGTTTTCCAAGTAAAGAGAATACTTCAGGGATGCTTAAAACCTTATTGTGTCTGTTCTTTTTCTGGATGTCTCCAGCTCTGACAGGCACTGCTGTGGTGTGATCTATTATGCCTCTACGGTGTGTGCTGAAAAGCAACCATCTGAGTCAGCTAGTTGGTAATCAACTGGGCTTTTGGTTTACCATCTTTTTCTGAAGGTCTGAAGGGAAAATAATTTATTGATGCAGCTAATTATGGCTGAGAAATATTTGTCAAAGGTTTGATTTTATGCCTGAAAGCTGCACAGCCAGTTCCCTGTGTTTCTGTGTGCCTTGTAAAATGTCAAGGTCCAATTATACTGTCTTTTTTCATTTGGTTTTGAATTGCTGCCAGGGAGGCCCGACTCCTGCTGTAAACAGCCACATCTAAACACTCCACTCATGCTACATGGTTCAGTGGTTGTGTTGAGCCCTAATCGACAGGCAATTGACTCGAGCTTTTAAAAGACCCGATGGTATCTTTCGAGGTCATACTGATGTTGTGGTTCGGCGATATTAGACCATTTGAACCATCTGTGGTCAGTATGATGCACAATAACTACATATTTATTGTTTAAATTGATCATGAATGTATAAAAAATAAATTAAGCTGTGCTTGTATGAGGGATTTATTTATAATCGGTTGGTTTGTTTACATTTTAGTGTTGAGTTTGCAGTTTTTTGGTTTGTGAAAGTAAACATCATATCTCATATTCAGAGACTGTGTAAGCAGTAGCTGGAATACTCCGAAAGAATTCAGGGGCACAATAAGCTACATGCTTAATTTTACCTCCAGCCAAATGTTGGAACAGAAACACAAACCATGGTAAGGGTTACTTTTCAAAATATACCAAACAGCAGTGATATTTTACCAAGAAAGGGAAGAATACAGTGATGCATGGCAAACAGAAAAAATAACTACTTTCATACATTTTCTGAAGGAAATATAACTTGTGTGCTTGCCTTTTGCCAGATTAATGGACTTGTGTCAAGGTGCTATGTAAAAGCAAGAAATAGATCCCATTCACTTATACTACTACTACATTATACTACATTATAGTACATTATACTACATATGGGAACGGTAGCCACTTGAAAATGGCCCAATTCATCTCAGATGGACAAATTTTACCAGTTTTTCACAGTTTTAATGACATCTGTGCATCGGAATGTCAATCTAAATAATAGCACATCTTTTGAGACCAGGCTACATATTTTTGCAACAATATGTTTTGGTCTACATGGTGGTGCAGTTGATGACACTCGTGCCTCACAGCAAGAAGGTCCTGGGTTCTTTCCAGGTGCTCCGGCTTCCTCCCACCATTCCAAGACATGCACTGAAAGGTTATTTGTTTGATCTAAATTGCCCATAGGTGTGAATGTGAGTATGATTGTTTGTCTCTGTATGTCAGCACTGTGATGAACTGGTGACATGTCCAGCGTGCACCCTGGGTCACGCCCATAAGTAGCCCCATAGTCCCATAGTCCCATAGTGGTGACAGTCTCCAAGCGACCCCCATGATCCTAGTGAGGATAAAGCAGGTTCAGAAAATGAGTGAATGTTTTGATCCATTTCCAAACACTACATGAGTGTTACCTTTTTTTCATCAGGTTTTTTCTCACAAACAACAGCTCTGACTGTGAGATAAATGATCTTCTCTTCTGTGCATCTTTTGTAATTTTATTTACTGGTAAAAAAAAAATAAAATACTCTGTGAACATAATCCATAGTCAGTCAGGAGTATGTGGTCAAACCTTTTTGCTGCATATTCATGGCATTAAAGGAAACAGTGCTATTTACATCTGTATCCGCTCACTTTCAGTATATTATAGACCACTAATGTGAAACTCATTCTGTGGTGTTTTATGTTTATACGTATGTTTACATAAACATGAACATGCTGGTATCTATAAGATGATTCATCTGAATTTGTGATGGCTACAAGGTCTTGAAACGCATGTCTGTTCAAAACACACTTTGTTTATAACAAGTGTGATGGAACAGATTCAACCCTGTCTACAGCAGGTTGTCAGCAGGAACACACCCAGAGCATATCAACTAGACTTACAGTATGTGGTAGACAAACCTAAATAAAAACACCAACTGATTTTAACACAGAAAAATTGCATTTTATGAGAACTACATAATACTGTGGTAGCCTTTTTCCACCAACTCGGCTTGCTCATAAAAGCCTAGAAATATGATTGTTTCTGAAATACTGTTTTATATTTCAATACTAATTTCATTATGATGGACCAACAGGTAAGACATTTGGCATTAATTGGTAGTTGTCTTGGAATTTCATCCAAAACACTGGACTGAAAAGCAGCTGCAGAGGCAGAAAAAGGAAACTAGGTTTTGTTATTTCACATTTACATTGTGAGAATTTTCAGATATTTATTTTCTTTGGTTCACAATTTCTTGAATGTCAGTGAAACATCCCTGATATGAAGTGAACCTTGAGAATCTCTTGCAATAACTCAGTGAAGGTTTTTCAGTTTGGTTGCTTCCACAAATTGGTAAAGTTTTCCATTTAAAAAAAAATAAAACGGTAGTGAAATAGAACAAATTACTCAACTATTATACATAACTAACATAACTCTAACATATTATATTTTTAGCTATTTTATTATTTCCATTACAGGTCTGTCTGGTCATGTTTAAACTTTTATGTTGTTTTTGTCTTTTGTCACAGTTGATGTATCAAATATTCATTGGTAGACACTACATGGGCTCATCTTCAGTGTTATTGTTCATATTTATTTTATTTGTCTCATCATAAAACAGCACGTCACCGTTTTTTCTGTCATGTTTATTGAAAGATTTTTACATATGTGGGCAAAAAAGATATTCTAATGTAACTATTATCCAAAATGTAGAGAATTGTTTGGTTCCACACAAAGAAACAGAATACACATAAAAAGCAGATGCATAGTCTGGGAAAAATGCTACAGATCTTGAGTTCAACTACAGACAAGTTTATCCAGTACAGATATTTAATCCAGTTCAACAAATAACACCTTAATTGGACTGAGTGCAAAACGTTTCCTTGCAGATATTTTTTGTGGATCTTGAGTCTAAACCCACTTCCAGAGGGAAGAGTTTTTAGGATGTGATGGATCACTTGTTAAGTCAAGAACCTTATATTTGGTCCTCAATAGATACTTATCACTGAGTTGCATCTGTGATTTATGAAAGACACACATCACCTTATACTTTGTGTTATCGATAAAATTCAAGTAACAAGTGCCCAAATATTTCAGATGAGATTGTGGCTTTTTTTTTTTTTTTTCAAAGGCTTCTATTCTGACCTTAACAGAAAAGTATGAGACATTTGCCTTCAAAAACATGAACATGAAGCTTCCCCTTTACTCCAGTTCTGCTCAGATTATATGATCATTATAAAGCAGATGAAGGACATGTGTGTTGCTCCATACCTCTGCAGGAGGAAGGAGAAGCCGTTACTGTTAAAGAGGCAGTCAGTCGTCCCTCATCTTTGACCCTGCTTAGTTATCAGGTGTAGTAAGACCATAAATGACCCCTTTTTTTTAATCATCTGTCCTATCATTGTGACTCTGCTGACAGTGATGGGCTTTAGACCCTGCAGGGAGCGGCTAACCTGCCACTGATGAACAAGGTGCACGAGGTCGCCACTTCAGAAGCCGAAATGCTTTAGTGAAGTATTTGACTAAAGATCCCTCCACCTTCATTTCATTTGATAACTTAATCCCCCCCCCCTTTCCCTTCCAGCCCAGCCAACAGCACCCTTCTGCTCATTTCTTTGTTTTTTCTTTGCATTTCTAAAGTTGGAAACAGGTCTATAACTGTTTATACTTGATTAGTAGTAGAACAGATACAGTTTGTATCTCATCTAGTCAGTAGAGGTGGTACAGAGTTAGAGCCTCATTTGTCTCATTTGGAAGAGACTATAGGGCACAGAAACACAGCAACTTCAGACTGAGCAGCAGTTTTTACCCAACAGCCATGTGTGAGCTGAACATACAGTATCCCTTTCTCCATTTACCACTACAGTAGTTCAAATCATGGACTGTTGTGCAATATTTGCAATGTACTTTATTTATTACGCATGTAGTATTTTCATGGTTTTTACAGCTGCTTACAAATATTTTTACCTCGGTCATCAAAATTGGTTTGATTTAATTAAATTATTTAATTTAATTTAATTTTAATGTGCATGTAAAGGTGTACGTGGCTGAACAGATAAATAAGACCAAAACAGGCTATCTAATGTTTTCCCTCTCATCACTAAAACAATATATTAACCATCTAAATAACTTTATGCATGAGACAGTATTTATGTAGACTAAAGAGACTACTATGTTTTCCTCTCATCAGTAAAATAGAAAGAATGTATCCTAGCTTTTGGTTCAGTTTTCTAAGCACAGTTATCAAGGTGATACAAATATTCACTACTATCTAAACCTAGGTTCTAGTTTGTTAAATGTATTTGACAGCACAAGTATAATTTCCTGTGACAGTCTTTGGGAAGGAATGAGATAAACAACATGCTGCTCTGCTTCACAATGAAATCTGCACTTGATCTATTGATTCATGTGTGTGTGCATCAGAATCTAAAAAAATATACAGGGTTTTGCTGCTAAACTGTAGATGTTTCAGAGTGTCTCTTTGTTGTCGTGTACTTTAGGAGGTCTGGTGCTCAAAGTCTCATGCTGCTAGTAAGATTTCCTCAATGTTTAAAGACATTTGGGTCCTTCAGTGAATCACTGTTGTATCGACTGTGCTGTAATTTGCATATCCAACCGTCTGGTTTGAACAGTCCTCCACTGGCCTTTGCCCTCTTGAAAGACAAGTGTTTTTAAGCATCAGCACAGCAGCAGACTGCAAATTTTAGAATTACACTGGATACACCCATTCTGTAATAACTGATCAGATGCACCTTGCTGCATACATTTGCATATTAATAGTGGAAAATGCCATGAAATTCCTAGTCACAATAAGTAAAAAGCAAGACAAGGCAGAAACATCACATTTCCACCAGGTGTGTGCTCCTTGTCGAGTAGGTAATTGGACTATGTTTTGGAACAGCGTATGCTGGGTTGTCACATCTATTTTGTTGCATAATTGAAGAGCATGTGAAGTTCTCAACCACCCCAGTATGATTTGCGCCTGCCCTTCGTGCTAACAGCTGGGGAAAAAAAAAAAAAAGATTGAGATATTTGTAATCTGTTTTCTGTTGTTTATTTGATAGCGTGTCACTTGAGATACAAACATAAACACACTGACTGGGACCTTTTCTCTGTCGATTAACTGTTTTCCCCTTGTTTGTTAAGTAATTATTATTATTATTATTTTGCTGTTGCTTAATCTTATCTGGATGTGCTTCTGTTTTTCATTTGCAGTCTAGTATCGCAACTAAGGCATCTTCTGTGCTGTAAGTGGAGCACAAATTGTGTGTCAGAATCAGAAAGAGCCCATAGGAGCTGTCATAGTTTTGTATAATGTAGGTTAATGCTGCTCACTGAAGCACAGCAACCCAATACTGTGAAAGCTCTTTTGATCATCTAACTGTTGGAGGCCTCAACATGTGCAAGTACAGACGAGAAGCTAGAAAATTCAGACTGCGTCAAAACTGTGTTTCTATGTTTCGACTCAAACTTTATGGTTCTTCCAAAAGCATTTAAATTTACACCAACACCTTTCTCTCCCACTCAGAAACGGGCTCAGCTATCACCTCTACATGTGTGGGTCTGGGTAACTCACTTGCTCCACCTGCAGGCCAAGCAGGTAAACCGGTTCCAGGTTACAATGGTAAGAATCAGACACATATTTATTACCTGTAATATTTAGTTTTAGTCATACATATCTTTAAACTTAAAGAAATATTGGAAAATTAACTTGTATATTATTGCAGAATGTGTTTATTTAACTGTTTTCCAAGTGGTCATACATGTCTGAATATAATTTCCTTTCCTCTAGTCACAGTGATTGATAACGACATGCAGGAAGTAAAGCCAAAAACACTGGGAAACATTGTGGTGAGGTAAGCAGTGTGGTAACATACATTAGTTATGGCTTTACCTCTCTTGTGTCACTGGTTCATGTAAAATGTGATGAAGCATGTTGCACAGGCTAATGAAATATAAAATCTAACCTGTTAGTCATTAGTCTTAATAATCCAGCACTGAGGAGCTTCTGTCAGACTCTAAAGGCACTCACTGTTTTACATTATCCAGGTTAGTACTTAGTGAGGGTCTGCTGCCTTTCGCTGTACGCTGTCTATCTCCATCTGCCTATTCTTCGTAACTGCTGCTGTTGACCCGTTGCCAACAATGGGGGGATTTCCAAGGAATCCATGTGTACAATGTGCCCAGGGATAACAGGAAGTGGAGCTGTGAACAGACAAGAACAGCTGTGTTACTGTACTTCTTTCATTGGACATAAAGTCTGTGCCAAATCCAGTCTTTGATCTGAAGATATGTGGCTCAGTTCATAAAGGAATATTAAATATTTACACAGTGAGAGGACAATCAGTGTGCAATGAGCTATAGCTCTTAGAATTGTGTTGGTTTTGTTGTTTATATGTGTGATAGACTAGAATAAGCAGGACATTAGTAGCTCTGCTCTGTTTTCAAAATGCCCATTTGTTGAGAAGGGAAATGTTGAGTTATCAGCCTTTTCCAGCAGATGATCACCAACCACAAGACTGGGGTGTTCATATATCATGTGTGATATAATTAATGCAGAGGCCTTTTAGGGGTCAGATCTGGGAAATATAATTATCTTGGTAAAGACAAAGACGTGAGTAGTGAGATTATGGGAGTCTCAGGGTAAACAGAAATTTGGTTACCAAGCAACATTATCTGTGTGTGTGTGTGTGTGTGTGTGTGTGTGTTTGTGTGTGTGTGTTTGTGTGCAAACAAGCAAACATGTACTTGAGACTTCTTGTGGGTCAGTTAAGGTGAAGTCTGGTGAAAGAAGGCCTTTTTATGTATTTTAACACTGCACGGCTGAAAAAAGTCCTATTTGGATTTTACTATACAAACAGCTCAGAACCTTTTGTTGGAGAATTACTGCAGTGATTGTTATATTTCACCTGAAAACTAGTTTTTTAACTCTAACCCTAACTGATGCAATGAGTAGCTTCTCATTTCTTGGACTGATTACCTGTCGTGCCCAGTAAGATAAGATAAGATGAGACTTTATTTATTTCTTTAAAGTTTATTAAGCTAGTTAACGTCTGCAAACGAGCAAGTGCAGAGAAAAAGACAGGTAAAAAAACTCCACAAATGAGTGCACAAATTAAAATATAAGGAGGAAAAATAAAAAATGGGGTATTTATATAAATAATTAGAATTAGAAATACATATTATTTACATATTTACATCATGGTTGCACATGTATATGGTGTGTTATGGGGCCTACAGTACCAGCCTATGAAGGCAGTGTTATGGTCTGGAGTTGGTTCAGTTGGTCAGTTATGTGTCCAAACAGTGATAACATTGCATTAGCTTATATTAATAATGCTACAGGGGATAAGTGCCAAA
The DNA here is from genome assembly GCA_029822895.1 of Maxillicosta whitleyi. Taxonomy (NCBI): domain Eukaryota; kingdom Metazoa; phylum Chordata; class Actinopteri; order Perciformes; family Neosebastidae; genus Maxillicosta; species Maxillicosta whitleyi. The sequence goes on along the minus strand of JAPSES010000120.1, from coordinate 10,815,553 downwards.
GTCAAAGCTAAAAGGGTTACAATGAAACAAGGCACTATCTGATTTTAACATGCACATATGGGTTCATAGAGTGAAATAATGTAAAAAAAAAACCAAAAAAAAAAAAAACCAAATAAACAAAAGCCCAACAGTTCGTGAGGATAGATACCATTGTGGCAAAGCTTAATTCTTTTTTTTTTTTTTTTTTGCTCTAAGACTACCTTTACCACCTGGTGCAGCTTTGTCTCTGTGGCAGAACCACGATCTGTTCAAGAAACTCTACTTCACTAAGTTCCCAGTAAGTTCTATCACTCTCCATTTATTTATGACATAAAACATATGATGGAACAGGGGTCATGCAAGTGAAGCTGGATCCAATCAAATTCCATCTTTTTCCACATTAAAATAATAAATGAATAAGTAGTTCTCCATTTTCTAAGTATTAGTAATTAGTTATTACATATCATGTACACAGTGCATCATGATGATGATGTTCTGTTCTGCTCATTATATCCCAGGGCAGAGCTGCAGTGTTTAACCTGGTTTTAGCAGCACAAGGGCCAAAAGGGTCATGGACATGCTAAAAGCGGAAACTAAGTGAATAGAGGGAAAAAAGGATTAAATTAGGATGTTAGAAAACAGCAGCCAGATGTAAAAACATGTACAGGAATACAGATACTCTTCTAAACTCAGGATCAAAACTTCATGTTAATTACTTTATGGATTTAGTTTTTTTTTCCTATTAATCCTGAAATCTAATGTTAATTTTTCTTTTAATTCAATTTAGTTTAAAAATGAATTACCACATTTTTTAAAAAGACTAATTATCTACTTTGTGTTGTGTTGATAAATCCTCCTTAAATTTAACTATTTATTGTTTTGTTAATGTTTTATATTCATTCCTTTTTTTATTTATATATATAAATATGCATTTTATTTATGGATTAGATAAATCAACTGTCAAATTACTCTTAATTATATGTGATTTATTCAATTATTTATGTGTCATTTGTACAAACAAACAGACTCCTGTTTAATATAAATAATTGTCAGAGGATAAAATAGTAGAGGTGTGTGTGTGTAGTGTAAGGTTTCCCTCTAGTGTTGAAGATTTGTATTGCTGGTTTAGAAAACTTAATTTACCATCAGCAGGGATTATTAATATAGTTTAGAGGTGGGAATTATGTTTAGATGTTCCAAAATGACAGCATTTATATTTCCTCTATAGTTACGTGTCCCCTGTGTCTCTCTAAGGGTTACTATGACACCATGGATGCAGGTTTTGTGGATGAGGAGGGTTTCCTCTACATCATGTCCAGGTCTGATGATGTTATCAATGTGGCAGGTCACAGACTCTCTGCTGGAGCACTGGAGGAGGTAGGAGACAGGGAGAGGAGGAAGAGAATGCATGTATGTAGGTTTTGGAGCCACTTTATGTGTATGTATGTGTGTGTTTTGCAGTCGGTGCTGCTCCATCCTTGTGTGGGGGACTGTGCAGTGGTCGGTCTAGAGGACACTCTGAAGGGTCACGTCCCCTTGGCTCTGTGTGTGCTCAAGAAAGGTGACGTATTACAGATGTCTAGTGTGGCAATAACTAAATAATATTGCACTTTTCAGCTGTCTATAATGTATGATTCCTTATTATATTCCTTTCTTTTGCATTTTAAATCATCTATATCCTCCTGAGACCCCAGAAAATGAAAGGTTTGACTTTTTTTTTACATTTAATGATGACCTTGATTGGAAAGTGCAGGATGGTACAGTGTTCCAGATGCATTTATTATTATTTTGTTTTTTATGGAATGTCCTTTGCAGTGGACAGAATCTTACAAAAACTGTCCTAGATTTTTGTATATCCAATTTCTTGGACACTTATTCACCTGCTGCTTTTCAAATTTCACACACATTCTTCACCACTAGTAGAGGTGCAGTGCACAGTTTCATAGCTGATTTTGTATTTATTGTTTTAAAGAATATTGAAAGTTAAGATTTAAAATTAGCCCTAAAGTAGGCAGGTACAGGTGGGACAAAGTGTATCAATGTGCTGTGCTTACTTTTTATACTTGTTTTGTTTATAAGTAAAAACTGGGTCTTCTAAGCATAAATAAAAGCGGTCTTCATCCTCTATGTGCAATAAGTAAAATACAGGTGTTTTTCTCCCTACCTTGTTTGGACCAGACAGTCTAACATCATCTAAAGTAAATTTACAGGTGTGCAATTTCCCCTGATCCTCAGTACATGGTTTATGCACAGTTTGCATAGTTCTGACTTTTGGACCAATCTTAAGTATCTATCTATTATCTATCTATAATCTATTATCACAAAAAAAAGAACAAAAACCAAAGGAAAATGGAATAATTTGAAAATGAGCCAAATTAAAAACATAGCTCCATGACCATCTACAAAGGGAGATGCTGCACACATAGATCAGGATAAGACTTCCTAGTCTGGTCCCAGAATCACAGTATGAAGGCAAAAGCAGATTTGTACGGTCTAACTAAAATAGAAGTAAGGTAATCAAATCTTAATGTATTTCTTATTTCACGTCTTAAAATTGTATTTTACATTTTAATCAATATGACACACTTTGGGCTACAATTTTTGTATTAAAGGTGTTATACAAATAAAGTTTATTATTATTATTATTAGGTGTGAAAATACCATAACTTGCTCATATGCATGGTGATAATTGAGGTTGCTACACCTTTGCTTCCCTCTTTTGTCCCAGATGTGCAGAGAAGTGAAGAGCTGATCATAAAGGAAATGGTGAACCTTGTGAGGGACACCATTGGACCTGTGGCTGCCTTCAGGAAAGTGTTCTTTGTCCGAGCGTTGCCAAAGACGCGTTCCGGGAAGATTCCACGTTCCTCTTTGGCTAACCTGGTCAACGGCAAGCCTTACAAAGTATGGCCTGATACTCACTGAAATCTAACTCTCATTACCTTTACAACATTCTCCTGGATAAAAGTATGATCAGGAGATCCTGTTAGAATTTTTCTTTTTTGTCCTGTGTGCAAATATTTACTCAGCCAAGCTCATTTTACTATATAGTGTTTGAGTAATGTTGGTGCATTAGCAGGCCCTGCACTCATTAAACAGAGCAGAGGGCTCATTTGGGATTTTAGTGCTTTATAAGTTCTGCTGATCAGGTACTACGAGTCCCAAGAGTGAGCAATATGTAACCGTTTCTGTGCACTGTTTCTTCCTGCAGATAACTCCAACAATCGAGGATCCTGAAGTGTTCAAAGACATTGAGAGAGAAGTAGAAAAGGCTTTGAGACATAGAGGAGTCTGAAGTCATCAGGAGGACAGAAGTGAACTGAGGTTGGATACTTTGGTGCAACAAAGTCACTGCATCTTATAGTTGCGTCCAAGCACTTTTATTGTGCTGCAAATACTAACATGATAGTTATTCTTTTTACAAACACTCCAATGTTGATTATATAATGCTAACATGTAATTATGTCCGACAAATGTTGATTTAAAATGTGACCAATTCTAGATTTTATCTCATGGGCTGTGTCCTTTCAGGGCTTGTAAATGTATAATCAGTTAATGAAGGTGAGGTACAGCTGCTGTTTTTTTTTTTTTTTTTTTTTACAATTTTAAGGCTTTGTCATAAAGATTTTCAACCATTAAATGTACAATAGTGACGTCGACTTACTCACTGACAGTAGTTTTTTATTGACAATGAAAATTTGTTTGCTCACCACTTAGTTTTGACCAAAGTACAAGAAGTAATAAATAAAAAAAAAAATGGACACAAAATAAAATGATTCATTGTTCGTGCAAATTGAAGATGTAGAAACAAACCAAAAGTGTAAGACTTTGTTTGAGTCCTCCATCAGAAATAACTAAAAGACAGATAACAGGGCTGTACAGTAGGTTACCCTGGAAACTCCGACAGAAACAAAGAATCAACAGCTACACCAATGTAAGTCACAGCAAGCAACAGGTTTTTGTCATTAAAAGTCACCTCACTTCAACATGGTCATATACACTCTACGCACACGATGAGCTAAAGCAGTCTGTCTTTCAGTTATTTCCTCTGTTTTTGTTAACATAGTGTCTGAGGGGACAGGGAGAAGGCCAGCTTGGCTGAGTGTGTGTTTGTCCTTTGTGTTAATGTATCGCCTGACAAAACATACAGTACAACAAGTGACAGGTACTACGAATGACGTCCTGCTTTTTGTTCTCTGAGAGGAAGTTTTGTGCAACTTCAGAGAGCAATGGTGTCTCTTGTTTTGTTCTTGGCTACTTAAGAGTCCATTGAGTTGATGCGGTTGTATCAAAGTGCTTGTCATGTCGTTCCCGTGTGTCAACGATTCTTCCTCTGATGCTCCTTCTATGACAGCGAGTTCATAAGAAAGGATAATGAAGTTTGTTGTTGCCAGACGTGGGGCTCAGAGCATTTTTTTGTGCACCACCAGAGGGCAGATTTTCACACAACATCCAGAGTCTTTCCTCTATCTGGTGCAACACAGGCTTATTATCATAATCATCATCATCATCATCATCATAACACAATGAAAAAATAAAACCATATGTACAAAATGATCTAGGGAGCTGGGGTCATATGTAGACAGTTTAAAGAGCAGCATATATTAATCTATGGTCCACTAAATGAGGTGGCAGGGACATTTTTTTGCACAAACTCTGAATATCTTTTTATACATAGATGTGTGTATATATTAAAAAATGGCATATTTATATTAATTTACAGATAACCTACACATCTTTGTAGAAGAAATACACAGTACGTTATGCTTCGACAAGATACTGTACATGTAAAAGGTAGAAATGGTGACAACAGGGCAGCCTGCAGGACAGTTTAGCACCGGCATCTGGTGCCCACATATTGGGGGGTGGAGGGAGGCCGAAGGGGGTCAGACAGGAGAGCAGGGCTTCTTGGCAGTGCGTGTCATCAGTCGTTTGTTCCTTGGCTGGTTGGCCAGTCCAGCAGTTCCTCTAGATAGTCTCCATTCAGAACTGCACCTGGAGGAAAACGGGTTGAGTAGGTTTTAACGGGGCTTTAATGTGCAGGCGTTTGAGGCTTGGTAGATATCCTGTCTTTCTGAGTTGTAGACAGTGCAGGACTTTATGAGCATGCTCAGTTGTGAGTTGGAGTCTGTGTTACAACCAGGTGTTTAATGCACTCTATTGGACTGAAGGTGCTCTGTAATGTCATGCCCTCATTATAAAAAGAACCCTCGACTATTTATTTTAGTTAACTTAATCTCCTGATAAACAAAAAAAAAAACAAAAAAAGGTGAAGTTAAATAAGTGCAAATGACCCAAACCAGCTACATGGGATCGTCAGACGTCATATCATAACACATTCTATGATTTTAGTATCTCACTATGTCACCATTCATGCGCTGCTCATCTAAAACATGATGCATTCTGAACGGATCCTGGGATTCTAGAGCCTACAAACACATTTTTAGCTTGTGAACTACTTTTAAAATGACCCAGACAAAATAATCTACCACCATTATATATCAAAAGATATATCAGCGGATCGCTCATTAGGTAATATTACTGCCATTTATTGTTTATTATGTACACGGATCCTCATTAACTTCTACCACAGTGGGTGCTCCTCTTCCTGGGGTCTGTTAAAATACAGATACGGTTACAAAATTCCGACATGAATAAAAACAAGTTTACAATCCATTGTTATCATCAACCATTTAAGTAAGTGGTTGGATAGCTCAGTAGGTAATGCTACAATGTACAAGACTGGGGTTTGAATCCTGGTAGGAGTGAACTATTATACTATTATATTAAACTACTATACCCATTATGCTAATTTTATTTAATTTTTACATGTTGCATTGACCGTTCACTGTATTCTGACACTCATGGACTACTGTATCTGCTGTACTGCATCTTCTTTGTGCAGCTTTGTTAAGTGTAAATAAATAACTTAGTGTTGCATGATAAAATTACAAAGATGAATTGAAAAATATTAACACCATTGTTAGATAACTATTCAATCACACAACCTACACATTAAACCCCTGCCAAAAAAACTATCACCCTCCCCCCCAAAAAACCCCCAAAAAAAACCAATTAAGTTGTGGGTAATATAATGTAAATGCTTGTGAACTACGATGACCATTGACTACACAAGAGCGACCCCCTCCTCACACACAAAAGCCAGTTTAACCACTGAACACATCCAACCCTTAGCTTTCTCTGAACTTTTCAGTATTTTTGTTGCTGTGTGGGAGTTGTTATAAAAATAAGCTGATGAAAGTATCAGAAACACAGCCTGCAGGCAGCTCCATGGGATGAGCAAATTCTCTGAAAAAACTAAATTATGGTTATGAAGATGCTACTCCTGTAAACTTCTCCCCCCTGAATCAAAGCTCTGCTGCTTTTACTCCCCCTTTCTCTCCCCTGTTAGCGCTCCTTTTATTTATTTTCTTAACACCTCTCTCTTATATAATTCCCTGCAGTGCCTGTGTTAGATCTTTATTATCTGTATTACATTCACTGCAGCCCTTCCACCCTGTGTGCCCCCACCAAGAGTCTGGTGTCAGAGGTATTAAAATGATCTTTATAGAGTAACTGGATGTTTGTGGTGCAGCTCCTCAGCACTGAGATGAGACTGTTCAAAGTTCACTTCAGACTGGGTCTTCTCTGGACCTATGACTGTGAACAACGCTGCTCATATTTTGTTGTTTTCAACTAACTACCAGGAGTGCCCTGCTTTTGTTGTGCATGCCCATGGCATTTAATGTAACACTGTCTGAACATTTCTTAAGGTATTTGAATATGACAGTGTGAATCTCTAAGTTCCTCCTTTAGTTGATAATTTGCCATATGTGTACCAAGGTTATTAATGAAAAACCAAAATGATGAAAACTAGAATTGAAAATATAGACCGTGTTTGTTAATAAACTCACGGGTAGCTCCAATGTGGGTATTAATAGTTCATTGTAAAAGTTTGTTTAGTATGATATTTAATTATAAAATCCATAAGTGTGTGGATTTAGTACAGAACAAGTTTT
>JAPSES010000120.1:10786198-10808455 GCA_029822895.1 Maxillicosta whitleyi | reverse complement strand
CCAAAAACATAAAATTAGGTCAATTTTGGACCCCTGTGACCTTGAAATTAGGTCAAGGTCAACCATCTTCCTTTCCGTCCTCTGCATGGACCCAATATACAATCATGCAAAGTTTGAAGAACATTGGAGAAATAGCCTTAGAGAAATCTTCCAGACAAAGTTCAAGGTGGACGCAGACGCGGCGGACACGGCTTCGGAAACGACACAAACACATATAGCTCTCCACTTATGTGGGAGCTAAAAATAGAAACTACAATTAAAAGAATAAACAATAACAAACTGAGACTGTATTGTGTGCTTACAAAACTAACTAAAACTTATACAAATTATGGATAAAACTCCCTTTGTCTTTGTTGGATTGATATGAAATTCGATTTATTTTTCTCAAGTCATTTTAGCTGGCAGCACCATAGGCACTTCATGGTTTCTCATCATCATCAGAGTCGGCTTCTCATCCCTACCATTCTACCTGCAACATGGAGACTAAAGTTGGGAGAACGCAGCAGAGTCCTGTATGGGATTTATTTGAATATGACAGCGAGGAGATAAAAGATATGAAAAAACTAAACTAAAAATAAGCATTTTGGAAAAAAAAACTGAATTAGAGAAAAAAAATCAAAACTAAATAAAACTAAACTATAATGAATAATCCAAAACTATTATAACCTTGATGTGCATAAAATTATTTATTTCATCCAATCAGTTTGCACAAGTGAAAAACCTATGGAGAGAGTGTTGTAGTGTGCACCAATGAAATGCCATTTTGAGTTTATCTGCCTTGTAAAGCAATTCCTTCACAAAATGAAGGCACACACATGCCGTTCAGGGAGGACACTTTATGAGATACATACTTCTTATTATTTCTGGCAGCACTAAAGGCACACACAAGTTCTTATGTTCACATTTGGTTTCGTCTATTGTGTCTAAAGTTATTTTTGGAAATGCAATACCTTTTATCTGCAGCTTGTCATGTGGGTCTGATGTCTGAATAAACACAAGGGTTGATTTTCTAAAAATAATCCATCAGTGATCTAAGGTCAAAACTAGCACTGTTATCTCTGTCTCTTTCTCTCTGTGTATGAGGGCAGCAGGGTTAGGTATAATATCCACATAAAGAGTTCCTTTAATCCATCATGTTGTATCACTGGACATAAATATTAAGATGCTAAATTAACTACAGGATTTTAGGTGGAGACATACTGTATATGGCTGTTGTATTAATATTGATGCAGCAGTTTTTACATATATCTGACTATTGACAATTGCATGGTCATTACACTGGTATTATTAGTAAAGCTTTTATAGTAAAGTTGAGAAAAGAGCAGTTTATTGGATTTTCCTTTCAGCAGTGGGTATTAGACAACAAAAAAGTGCTTGATTTTTTGCATTCAATTTTAATGTAAAACATTTTTTCATTATCTTTTGCATTTGTTTTATGTTTTTAATTACTGATTCTTAAAAAAAACAAAAAAAAAAAAACATCACAAAAACCTATTAACACAACAACTGCATATCTGCATTTTAGTTTTCTTAGCATGCAAATATAAAAACTGAAACTTACAAAGAAGATGCTTTTTTGGAGGTGAAAGTCTTAATGAACTGTGTCGTTTCAACAGTTCATCCAAAGGTCATTTTATGCATCTGTTTCACACTGCTGTTGAATCTGAAATGCACTTACCATAGCAAAAAAGTATATTTCTGAAAGATTATACTTTCCCCCTGAACTGTTGTGGAAAAAAGCTGGGGCAGTCTTTGCTATACCTACAGTTGTGGAAAAAAATATTTGACCACTTCTGCTTTCATCAATTTCTTGTTCATTTTAATGCTGGGTACAACTAAAGGTACACTTGTTTGGACAAATATAATAATAACAACAAAAATAGCTCATGGTATTTTAATTTTAGAGCTGATATATGTCTATTTTCCATGTTTTCTTGATAAAAAACTAAATTACTTCAGTTTTTACATTAATATCTATGTTATTATACTGACAAAAACAGTGCTTTTAGACATTCAATGGTATGTTTTCTGTCTGTTTTAATCACATGATACACACAGGAGTTAGTACTTGCATGACAAATTGATTTTGATGACTTTGGATGTTTTTTTTTTCCACATCTATATAATGTAAATGAACTCTTGTAGTAATATTCTGGACACAGATTACCCCGCCCCCTGAAGGGGAGGCAAGGGGTATTGTTTTTGGTCTATTTGTTTGATTGTTAACATTCTAGCAGCAAAACTATTGGTTGAATTCATACCAAATTGGATTTATAGATTACCAGTGACCCAGAACAGATGTGATTCCATTTTAGGAAAAGTAGGTCAAAGTTAAAAATTTTAATAATAAATTTGAATAATTAAAAAAAAAAAAAATTTCCCCCATTGTAATGGCTGAAATGGTTCTATGCTGACATCAGCACAGGCATAGACATGATGACATCAGCTGGATCGATGCAAAATAAGCTACGATACGTGTGTGGGGCGGAGTTTGTTGTGCCTGGCACCACTTGTTTGAAACTGATTTCTACTGCTTGGACTGTAACTGACTCCACACTTTTTTGGACGGGCATTAAATGGAAGACATCAGTGTGACGCCATTGCACGCCGTTAGCCCTGCCGTCTTCTATCACCTTATCACAGCTACTTGGCAAAATCACTGCACAAGCTCGCCAAGCTGATGAGGCAAACATGCTTATCTTGGGAAACAATTGAGCCTCTTCTCTGTTATCTGCTTTAAGTACTTCTGAGGAAAGCTGTATAATTGACAGAGCAGGAGTCTGTGTGTTACATACAGTGTACAGTTTAAGGTCCCTCTCTTCCTCATCTCAGCAGGAGTAGGTTCTCACCGTGGAGCTGTCCAGTCGCTGCACCGCAGACGGTCCGACTGTAGGGAGACAGGGACAGGGACAGAAGGGCCTGTAAGTGTCCAAAGTATTAAAACCACATTCAACACGTCAGACCCAGTGCTAGAAGGAAACGGTCCTCCAATTGATCGTCCCAAAGTGCCATGAGTTTAGACACCTTTTATGGTATGAATGTGATAACAAACAAAACACTTCTCTGACAAAACAGAGATTACTTGTAGTGTTACCCTGAGCAGAGAAAGCCATGGAGCACACACTCAAAGGAAGTTTTAGTTTTGAGTGGATAACACCGGCAACAAGATTTCAGAGTACTTGTGGATGTCACAGACCAGGGGGTACAGACTGAGGACCACAGGAAGGTTGTTTCAGTGTCAGTGGGATCACTTTGTTAGAGGAGAACACTGGACAAAATCAGCCGCTCAAGACAACTTGGTATATTCTGTTTTCTTGGCATGTTGTGTCAAGCAGTGATGATTCTAATAACCTACTTAGCTCAGTTTTTTAGGAATATCACAGCAAAAAAATATTAATTCAATATATCATGTTTTTTTTTTAATCTAACATCTGCCATCATTGAATGCAGTCTTCCCATGCCTTTTGATAGGTTTAGTTCCTTTTAAAAAAAAACAAAAAAAAAATTAAATTGCTGTATTCAATCTTAGGTTCAACATCTGAAGACATTTAGTTATCATGGACCCCCATATGCAGTTGACATTTTAAGGTGACCTCACTTGAGTGACACACTGGTGCAGTGGTTAGCACTGTAGCATCACATCAAGAATGTCCAAAGCCTTCCAGAGCATTTCCGTGTGGGGTTTCCATGTCCTGCCAGTTTCCTGTTGCTAGGTTAATTTTCCTTTCAGTGCCATTGGTTTAGATCTGGAGATGGTCCCCTCAACAGCAGTCACTAATTCTTTTGTGAACTGGGATGTATTAAATGGAAAGGTTAAATTAAATTCCCTTACACAGACAATAAAATTAAGCTGTACTTTAATGGGAGGTAGAATCTAAAGTAAAGTGCTTTCTTGGGGAAATGCTATGTTTGGTGAGTAAACTGTAATCAAACTGCAATAAATGACGCCTAGAACAGTAGAACCCAAATGATAATAATTCAGCCCTATCCATTTATTAAAAATCCTTTTTTTTTTTTTTGGCCAGTGTCCTCTTTTAACAACAGAGGGATGAGGTATGATATTGTCAGTTCATATTTTGGACACGTCCAAGATGTACTGTCACCTATGTAAACCTCCTGCTTCAGGCCAACTTACATAGCAGCAAATAACATCCACCTTTGTTTGGCCACTTAAATACTTTAACTTCAAGGGTTGCACAGCAAGCATGGCTCCTAATCCATAACTTGATCCCCTAGCTTTTACTAGCAGGGTGACTGGATATCTATTTTGCAGCTTTGCAAAACAACACCCTTGGAGTTGGACATTAGAGAGACTGAAGAATAGCAGAGAAAGAGAAGAAAGCAGAGGGTTAGAAACCACTTAGTAAAGGAGAGATAACAGCAGGGCAGTGGTGGACAAGGAGGGAGTATGTGTGTAATACTAGTAATAAAGATAATACACGGAGGGCCAACAAGCCCTGAGCCTTCAGAGGGGCATAGCTGACCTTGAAACCAATCCAAATACATGTCGTCAGGACTGTCATCCAGCGCCTCATAGAGGACTGCAGAGCAGCCGTCACAGAGCCAGAGAGAACAAGAGACAGAGTCAGAATGCTCCTGAAGGACAGCAAGGAGCAGCACCACGTCTACTGTGTGTTTTACATATGGAACAGCTGGACTTCACCTTTGTTTAGTTGCTACACCTCAAAGCTCACAGCAGAAAATATCCATCTTTAACACATTTCATGCACAGGCCTTTTAACATATTTTTCAGTGTGAAACATAATGTGCTAACAGATGAATTAAGGATTGTGACATGATGCAGAGGAAAGTGCTCACCGTCAGGGGGCAGCCTCCGAGAGTGTCCAGATGTTGCGGTGAGACGGAATCCAGCAGGGAGCGTCTCAGCTGAACCAGGCATCATGCTGATGCCGTGAACATCCCGGGGCGGAAACTGTCTCCTCCATGAAGGACCTCGAAAGTCTTTGTCATCACACTGTCCAGACAAAGATCACATGTCGCATTAGACATGAACAAATAATAGAATAAATTAACATTAACATTACTGCCAGTGTTAGGAAGTTTGTAAGTAAACATTTGCATAGCACCCCACTGAAGTAGCTGCCCCACACTGACTATTACAACATAATGAGTAGATATCTGATGTATTTTTATTTTGACATTGTTTTCCTCACTAATGGTATAAGCTACATCGAGGTAAAAGTAAGCAATTATCTCACATATGTAGAAATGTTCAGGCTGACAAAGAGTAAATAATAAGTAACACAATCATATTACCCAATAATACAATAATAAAAGACTGAAAATTAAATGTATAGTTTCTACTAAAAGTGCAGTAAGTCTTATTCTACTGGTACAGAAAAAAAGAACTATAGCGAATCATCTTAGGTTTGCAGCTTTCTCACACTGTGCTGCGTCAACTACAAAACTAAAACCATTACAAAAAAAACATATCTGCTTCTAATTGTTGCAAGAGTTTGCACAGGACTATATTAGGACTGTCCACCTCAGAGATATGACGTGGGTCCAGTGGGTGATAGTTGCTGCTCACCTCATCCAGCCTCCTGTCAGTGCCCAGTGCCAGCAGGTTATTATACTCTCGCTCCAGAATCTGACGTGCCTGAGGAGGGGAAAAAAAACAAAAAACATTCTGATTCCCACAAGGCTGGTTATTTTTAGCAGCTTGGTAACAGAGGCAGCTGACATATTACGTTGTTCACACTGCATATCCATTTTAAACTAAAGATGAGATAAAGCAGTGAAAATTTACAGGGCAATCTGCCAGAGTGACAGTTGGCAAATCTGCATGTTCTGATGTAGAGTCCATCGGCTGTTGAAGGTTGATAGTGACCGAATGCTAATTTTGGACTGAGGCTGCTGACTGATAATGCTTCTACCTATATAGAGCACAATTTGATTACATCAAACCCATCAAAATAATAAACCTAATACAGAACCTGGAGATGTAAGTTACATTAAGGCACTCTGGTTTAGTTGTAAAACTAAAGCTTCACTTTGTGTTACTCTGATAATCAGTGTTGAAAGTGACAGAATATTTAGAATATTTACTATAAATAATTTGTTAAGTACACTTTAACCAGGGTTTCATCAGAAAACAGGAACTTAAAATGTACAGATCCCTGAATGCATTTAATTTTTAAGTTTACATTTTTTTCTTTGAAATTCTAGTTTTTCATAAGCCCCTGATATAAAGCTTATCTTCACCATATAGGGCTGTGTTTATGATGTGGCCAACCTACAGTGTGGAGTTACAGTAGAAAATCAAGCAATATTTTAACCCATTTAATGCCATGTGAAAAACGTAAGCTACAATGCAACACAATGAAAAACTATCGAACTGGATTCAGTTTTCTTAAGCTATCCATACTGTGCAATGTCTAATTTATTAAAACATTCCAAAATAATGCAAGGTGATATGGAATTAACAGAAAACACCACGAATTACACTACATTTCAGTCTGTGTATCCTGTAATCTGTTGAAATGTATTCTAAGGGTAATCCTCATTGCTCATACAAATTTATGCTGCAGTACCTGAGTGTTTTGGTTGGGGATCTGGAGGAGCAGTGCCAGGCTGCTGTAGTCAAAGTTGTCATCCAGGGCCACCAGGGCTCCGTGCACACCGCTCTCCAGCAGGATGTTGGCGTAGTCCCTCAGGCCTATGCTCTGAACCCAACGGATGACCCGCTCATTACTCCACACCAGCACATCTGGAGACACATTACAAATGCCTCAGATCAGAATCAACTTAAATCTTCCATGTTTTGAAGTTATTATGTCCTCTCTGTTGTACCTCTCATTTCATGCTGGCTATGCTCTCTTCGTCTTTCCAGTTCCTTCCTGTCATAGTTGAGCTTCTTCAGACACATGATTCCATATTGTAAACTTGTTCTGATGTCACAAAATGACACACATTCAGTCATATGAGGAGAAAACATTTACCATGACTCCAGCACCATAAATAGCATCCACATTCATTTGAATTCCATCTCCTGAATAATAAATAACTTGTACCAGTATTCATTTCAGTGTCTCTGAAACCCACGATTGTTTCAACTGAAGTCTCATTAAATACCTGTGGAAACTGTCCACCATTTTAAGGTGCACCCTCAGGTCCTTCTTGGTGAGGTGGTCCAGCATGCGGGCATCCACCAGGCACTCCATGAAGTAGCTGCGGTACTGAGGTAGTCCTAGACTGGGCAGCCACTCATTCCCTATCCACTCATGGTTCATGTCGCCATAAGCTAGAGTCTGAGAAAAGTCACCACCGGTCAGTGCGCTGTTACAAACTCACATCCCTCGACAGAAGACACTGACAGAGCACCTAATTTATTACGAAATAACCTTTACCACAAATTAAAGTAGAGTTTCTTTTTACCTGTGCCCAGCTCCCTTCTTCAGACTCTGACTTCTGAATCAAAGACAAGAAAAGGAAACTTTTGTTATCAAACAAGTGGAATCAGAATGAATAATAGAATAGCTGTTTAATTGTTTCCTACATTTATATCAAAAACCCTCTTAAAGTAACATACTGTAAATATATTTAAACATGTGGAAATAGAAATAAGACCAAAGATCTAGACATTTATTACCTTTTTTACATGATGATAAAAGTCCTCACCACATTGTCAGAAACACACACCCACAGATATGGGTGTGTGATCTGAAGGAAGCTGATTGTAAATCCAATCGGATGTTTAGATTTTTGATATGTTGTGAGTTTTGTGGAGGTCTGATAATTAGCTTCACTATGTTGTTAAACTGACTCAAATTAACCCTGTAAAACCACTACCTCTGGCTAAAATATTACTGAACCACCAATTTTACCTGTATGCTTTAATAAATAATATAAAGGGGATTGATGGTGAGACTGAGGTTTTATTTTTACATCCAGTGGCTCTGTAGTAAAATAAAATAAATAAACTCTCATTCAGTCATTATTATTTTGTGTCAGTAAAAGGCTGCACTGAAGATTAAAGGTCACCTGCAACATTTAAGCATGGCTTTTTCTTTTTTTTTTTTTTAATAAGAACTTCCTAAAGATCTGTTTGGGTTTGCATTGAAAAAAAAAAAAAGAACAATTCCTGAGATATAGGAGAGTCAGGACTGTACATGGTTTGTATTCCATCAAACGCCTGTGCATTCACCTGAAGTCCTGATTAGAATAATTCTGACAGGGGTGCTCACAGGCTAGGAAAGAGGTTAATAGATGCATGCCTTCTCCATCACTCACCTTCCTTTCATTCTAACACTCCATTCTCACACACAGACATGACTCACAGGGGAAGAAAAGGGTGGTCAAGGACAGAAGGGGACTGACCGTTTTGGAAGGGGCTGCCAGGGTCTCCATCTCCTCATGGGTCACCCACACATTGCCTGACGGCTATAAGGGGCAAAGCCCAAGAGACAGAGCAGCAGCGGGGTTTGAAGTAGAGGTCCGGTAGGAGGGGCAAGCAGTGTTAAAGAAGAAGAGCAGCACCACTGTAAGCCAATAGTGTTATAGCATCACAGTCAGATGATGAAGTGGCCCCACACCCACCAGGGGTCAGAGGGCATATGTAGAGGACAAAAACACAAACACAGTACAGCACAGTACATCCCAACTTTGGCAGACAACACAGGAACACACAAAACAAACTGGATAAATTAGTACCATTAACACAGACAAACACCCTGCATGACTTTTTTCTGTCCATTTTTTTAATATATATCAGCAGAGAAGTGGTTCTGTTAAAGATGAAAATGACATTTTTTTCTGTAGTGTTAACTAGCCATGCAGAGCTTTTAGTTTCATCAGCTGAGATTATCAAATATACGGAACAATTATAAGGTTGACAACTGTTCCTTCATTAAACTTTTAATAATGTAATTAAATTCACTGTCAAATAAGATGGAAGATTCAATGAGCTGGAGTGAGAGCCGTGTAAATACATCTAAAATGATATCAATTACAGTCGCGGAAAAAATTATTAGACCACTCTTGTTTTCTTTAATTTGTTCAATTTAGTGCCTGATACAACTAAAGGTGTATTTGTTTGGACAAATATAATGATAACAACAAAAAAGAAACAGCTCGTAACAGTTTAATTTCAGAGCTAATATCAATTCATTTTCCATGTTTTCTTGATAATAACCAAAATCACTTCAGTTTTACATCAATATGTATGGCATTGTACTGTTAAAAACAGTGCTTTTAGGCATTCCATGTTTTCTTTTCTGTCTTGTTTTAGTCACATGATACTCACAGGAGTTAGTAGTTGATGCATGGCCATTGTTTTTGATTTTTTTGATGGTCTAATTTTTCCACGACTGTCCGTAAATATCACTTCAAATATGAAGGTTGCAATAGTATTTTATCTGAAGAGATGCAAACATTTCCTGACAGTTTCCTCTAAAACTGTCTGAATGGCTACTAAACACTACAAGTAACTGTTAATTTTGATAAACATTTTAATGCTTGTTGCACCAGTAACAGTAGTGATAGGTGTGAAGCCGCTGTGAACCACTCCTCCACTGCATGGCTGTGGTCAACAAAGATGGGATCTGGTGGCAATAACTGAGGGAAAATAGCCAGTGCTTTCCCCTCTCATCATTTTCTGCTTGACGTACGCCTCCCACTATATTTACAAGGTCAATTAACCCCCTCTGTTAAGTTCGTCAGGCTTTTTAAGTGACAACAGGGCCAGTCGCGGTGGGGGGAGTTTGTGATTGGGCACATGGCGTTGCATGCTCTGTAATTAAAGTTTCATGAGGCGTGGATGTGGAGCTAAAAGGCAGAATAGAGGAGAGGTGAATGGCTGAACGAGGGTAAAGCAGTCCAGTCGCAGGGTTTTTTCCGAAAAGTAATAGAAAAGTACCAAAGTTAGAGCTGCATGCGTAGTTTTATTGTGCAGAGACAACAAAACTAACTAAAAGAATATCTTAGTAGAGTTAATAAAACACTTCTCATGTCTGTATGACATATGGCCTGCATTGTCTGGGTGTATCTACCTATAGTCCAAACCATATTAGTTCTCACTTTGTACTGAGCAGTCACCATCATTAAAGAACACCAGAGTCCTTAGAGGCCATATGCTATGATTATGACAGCAGGGAGCTGTGAAAGCAACTGCAGTGTGGATTTGGTGCATGGTGAGTTCAGCTGCAGTACAACCCAGTGCAGTGTTTAATCTCCAATCCATCACTGTAATATTCAATTTAAAATCAAGCTGATGTAAAATACACTGTGGACAGATGTGCTGTGAGTGGGTGTCATTATTTCGTAGGAACTCTGTTTGCTTAGAATTTTCTCATTGTCACCTACCTACACATGCATCAATCATGTGAGGATGTGTGGTGCATGTAAGCAGACGGGAATTTAAGCCATACCAATGTTTACAGAGTTAGAGCTGTTCTGCAGGCTCAAACTGGGCTTGTTTTTCGTTAACCAGAACCAGTGAAAAAAACAATAGAATAAATAATAAACAATAAATCTCACCACATCAGACTGTGACTAATGTCCTTTTTACTTACATCTTTACTCCGCTACAGCAGCTCTGTATCTAGCTAACATCCACACAACTAAAATTCCCATCTGCATGTATATGACTGCGTTTTTGTATAACTCACGGTTCTGGAGGTGGGTGGGGCCGAGGGGCTGGTGAGGGAAACCATTTCCTGAATGGCCAGTCGAAGTTTGAGCCTGTGCAGAGGGTTACTGATCCCGATTTCTCTCTGGATCTCTGTGTCAGATAATGCTGACATGATGGCTCCACTCTTCACATTTGCACGACATGCAGCCACGTACCAGGCTGGCATTCCCAACCACAGCTTTGTCAAACAGAGGAGACAGCACACTTTGTAATATCTGACCACATGTATCATTTTAGAGCTTTCATTTATTTACTTAGTTCACATCACAATTGCTACTAATTTGATTCAATACAGTAAACTGAATACATGACATGCTACTAGTCAAGGCGAGGTTTATGCATGCCGTCTCATAGTACTCATGTATGCAATTTGGCAGAAAACACTTAATCACTGTCCACTAAAAGAATTGTCTATTTTTGCCTGTTGAAACTGAGAAATGAAAAATTAAAACAAACATCACTAGCAAAGTCCTAATAACCACACTGTACTCTTGCCCTAACTGCACCATTACTGGATTATTAACTGACTGCAGATCATCCACTAAACATTAGGGGGCAGTAGTGATTTTATGTTTCTACTGTGTATTGCAATGTGAGATACTGTAAGGGCAGTGGTCATAGAAAATGATTCACTGCTATGATTCATCACAATTTGACACATTTTTTTCTAATGGTGGACTTGAGAAAAACAGCAGTGCTAATAATAACACGTAATAACTGTGCATCATTAAAATTCTTATGTAGTCCGGCAAGTGCAAAAAATATAAATAGGCCTACTATTCATAACTTTAACAGAACACATTACAAGTAGGCATGTCTATGTGTGTAGTGAATAAATAGGAAACTCATTTGTAAGAACCGGAAGAGAACAAAATATTGAAGAATATGTGAAAAAGCTGCTCACCTCCAGCCAGGCTACAACAGTAGGACCGTCCCATTGGGCGAAAGGTAAACCTTTTCTCCTGGCCTCCTCCAATAGCTCATGTCTGAGGGAGGAACAGAGGAGATATTGTATGAACACATGCAGTCACACATTAGAATACACATTCATTTGCTCCCTCTGATATATAATCACATCACTTTCTCAACACTGCATACTGTTTGTTTTTTGTTTTTTTTTATGAATTCACTCCAGTAACAGTGCTGTACTGCTGTGAGTCTGTGTATATGTACAGGACTGTGTGTCTATAGTACATGAGCTATAGAAAAGAGTACTCATACACATTTTATCTCCAAGTTCAGCCAGTACACCAGAGTGTTGAAAAGGGCAGAGGTTTATCATTCATCTTTATGCTGCCAAAGAGCAGAGAGACATCTATAGCTACGCTCAGAGACACACATATACAGACGGGCTTTGTATTACTAAACCTATAAAGCATTCACTGACTACATTCATTCCAAATCCCTAATCCCAATGTTAACATTTGTCTTGTCCTACACCTGCACTAATCCTACTCTTAAATCATCCTCTAGTAAAAAACAAAATAAAAAAGAGAGCCACACATTTTTGTGAAGTCAGTGAATCATTATTACAGAAGGCACCTGCATTTTGTTTGGTAACATATTTATTACACATTAATCAAATACAGACTTAATCTTATTGTTATGATTATCTCTATTATATATTTTTCTTCTCTCCTATTGCTATAGTTATAAAAGAGTGTCTATTATTCTGCAGAACCAAATTACTTTGGAGATGACTATAGGGTTTGGTTAAACTTTTTTTTCCAAACTTTTGATTTATTCCAGATATTTGGTGAGTTCTGAGTTATGTGTTCTCCAAATGCAAATGAAACATCATGCTCATATAAATGCACCTGCAGAGTACAGAACCTGCTCAGTGGAGCTGGACACTACAGTGCTAATCTAAGCATGCTTGCTCATACACTCAGAATTTATTGTGCTGAGGAAGATTGTTTTCACACTGATACTTTTGTTGATGCGGTTTGCAAATAATGCAGCAGGGTATTTTAAGTACAACTTTTCTTCACATTTCAGGCCTGTGCCTCATGGTTTTGTTAAGCAGGTGTTGAAGGGTGACCTAAGAGGGCTGAATGCAATTCTGTTTTGCCTCTGAAATCTGCACTGAGCGCCAGTGCTGACCTACTCAGTGCGTTGTAAATTGCACCTTATTGACAAGGAGCGGTGAATAGATGCTCTTGGTCTGTCATGCACAAAGCTATTTGTATTGTACCAAATCCTCCCACACTCAGCAAGACATGATAAACAGCCTAAAAAAGCCTGACAAACAGAGGACTGAGCAACACTCATACATGCACCCACACAAAAAACAATGTACTTCTTATTCTATTTTGTGAACACATTTCAACGTAAAAAAAAAAAAAATCAGAATCAACAACCCATTCCCTGAGTGTGTTGTTAAAGAACTTGACAAATGGAAAGAGTGAGCTCAGTAATAAACATGATACATGTAGCAATCTCAGCACTGAAGGCCTCAGTACAGTGAAAGGGCACTTTAACACAGCATATGTGGAATACACAAGCCTACAGGTGACAGAGGAAATGTGTTCATCCAAACACAACCAGGTACATTCACCGTCTCATCTATCCAGCACATGGGGATAGCTCATGTTTTATGTTCAGGTCAGGTCTAATGTCTAATGCATGGAGAAATACATCCACTGAACATAGCTGGGGAAAGGGAAGTAAGGAAACAGTTATGACAAACCATATAAACAAAAAGAACATCTGACATTCCCATAACCAGATATTGCAGCTGGTTATTTCACACAAATAGATTGACACATAAAAAGGAGAGGAAGACATTCCGGGTATAAAAATTGGGCCCCAATTTAGCGGCGGCACATTCTCTGTCCAGCCAAGGATGCAGCTGCCATTGAACTGTAAAAGGGGGGAAGAAACGTCTTCAGATGGTAAATGAAAAAGAAAGAAAGCAATGGTATTGTTAACAGCCATGAGGGATAGAGAGATCAACAGATAAGAGACGTCAGCTTTGGCACTGGTTTATCGGGAGAGGACGGATGGCGGACAGACAAGAGAGATGGCACACAGGGAATATGGCTGAGACAACGGTCATATCCAGGAGGTCAGTTATACATCCTCACAACTTACCCGCTTTGTTAGAGTCAGAGGATGATGAGAGGGAGAGGAAGGGTAAGAGAGGAGAGTTAGTGAGCGGAGAGGAAAGAAAGAGAGAGAGAGAGAGTGAGAGAGAGAGCGACGGGGAGACAAAAGTACACAAATGTTAATGAGTAAATAGGCAATTAACGTTAAGGCTCTAAACAAAAACCCATGCACGCTCACACCCGCTCATATGTATTACATAATGGAGGACAACCGTTTACAGGAGCATCTGTAGACCAGTCAAAAAATGTCGTCTTCTACAATGCAGTCCTGACCACATCTCGTGCAGCAGAGAAAATGAGAAATGCACTGAAACACAGCAAGACCTCCTCCATGGCCTTACATTCAAATGCTCAGTTACATTCAGATACTTGTTACCTCTTGAAGAAAAAAACAAAACAAACAAAAAAAAAAAAACACAACAACAATGAGACCACAGCGGTACTGATCAATCAAGATGCTGAAATGGAAATAGTGCAGGCAGCTTAATGGCATGCAGAGTGGAGGAGGCACCAAGATGCAAGGTGGTGGTGTGGCCTTAATCCTGGACACTGCTATGAAGAAGTCAGTGCAGTGGAAGAATAACAAAACATTTGTCAACATACAACAAACAATACTCTCTATTGACCGACTACATGGGAGGCAAAGTTATTCATCATGACAACTCAATGTGCACTTCGAGCAAATGACATTCATCATTTGGCACTAGGGCATGACAGATGCACGCACACACACATCCATTCTGTAAACAGTCCTGCTGAAAAAAATGATTTGCAAAGGGGTTCCTCTTTCCTGGAGGGCAGAACACACCCAATCTGAACTGAGCATAATCCATGGGTGATATGATAGGAATGCCATCTGTAGCTTCCAAATTGCTCAAGTAGCTCTTTGAGGTTATTTGGCACTGCAGTTTAGATCAATAGGATGACTTTGGCTCTGTGTCTGAATTCAGTGAGGCTAATCTCTGCTCCTGGACACTGATCCAGCCTCTGCTGCATATTGATCATGGCCTCATGGTGGGATAATGCATGACATACATTACAGTACAGTCATACTTCAATAAAGGGAAGGAGATACAGGTAAATATTGGAGGAAGAGACTGGTTTATATGTCAAAGGCCAGATTAGACTTCCTATTGTCAGGCCGACAACATTAACACACACACACACACACACATATATATATATATTTATAAGTTTTGAACACAAGTGTCCTTGAAATTACTATAGCCATGTGTAGTAGTAGAGATATTTAATTCCCACAGGCCTTGTCTATCAATTTGTGACTATGGGTATGAGGTGGTGCAGTACTGTGGTGAGAGCTTACTTCTTTTTCAACCTGCGATCCTTCTCAGCCTGAGTTCCCAACTTGCCCACTCCCATGTCTTGGCCCACCATGTCAGGGTCCATCATGGTTGCTGAGAGAGGAGAAAAATACATCATACATACATACATCATATTATGCAGTCTTCATATAGACTAATGTGTATGTGCCTCTTTGTGTCTATTATTTAATTTTTTTTTCTTCTCTCAAACCTCACTTGTGGGCTGTTCAAAGCAGTACGTACCTTGTGGATCGACCATGACCTGTCTATGTGCCAGATGCGCAAGTCGGCCTTTCTCTTTCTTGCCAAACAGCCGTCCGATGGAGGATTTGATGCCTTTCTTCTTTGGCTGCTTGTGCAGGGAGTCTTGGCTACTTGCTACACTACTCAGGGCGCTGGCCTCAGCCTCCAGAGAGGCCACGATCCTAAGGACAAAATACCCACAGACACCAAGCAATAAGATGGAGAGCTGGTGAAGTTCTAAAGTGGTCAGCAGCAGGTTAAACATAGCTTAAAGCAAACCTTATCTAGTGTAGACTAATTTAATTATTTTCAAAATAGAGGAGTAATTCTTTTGCAACTGCCCACTAATAACTAAAACTAAAAAGGTTCTCAAGTTTTCTTTGAGAAACAAAAATGATTCAGGGCTAAATTGGGAGCTTCTAACCAAACAGTAAACCATTTTACATTAATCTAAAGACAGAACAGTCACAGCTGAGATGAAAGCACAACCTAAACATATCTAGCAGAGTACAGACCATCAAACTTACAAAAAAACCAACACCATCTGCATCTGAGATACAAACACCAAAACACAAAAATTCCCTTACTGCGTTTGGTAAAACTTAATCAACCAAACAACTTCAACAAGATAAAGGTTTGTACAGCTGACTCTCACCCTCGTGCATCATTGTGCGAGGAGGCTGGCAGTGTGTGTGTCATTCTGACGGTACGTGGAGTTGGAGGGGGCGATGTCTCACACTTGATGGTGGCCTTGTCCTCCCGGCCGTCCTCTTCCACCGCCGCTATCTGAGGAAAAAACTTAAGTATGACCCGTCGGCTCTACAGAGTGTCCTTTTTGTCTGGGCAAAGCAGCAAACAAACTTAATCACATGTTGTTGTTTTTTTTTAGTTTATGGTTCAAAATCAGTGAACAAAGACACACTGTGAAATATGTTGTACCTTTCTCCTATGTTTCCTCAGATCACTGGGCTTTTAAGCAGAGAAAAAAAAAGAAAATCATCAGTATTCATGAGCTAAAGAAGAGACAAAGACATTAACAGTTGAATGTCCGCTGCAAATGTAAGACTATTGACTCACTCATACAAATATTATAAACCATTAGATGACTATGAACCTTTTTTCAACCTTTTCCCACATCAACATTTTTTGGGTTGATACTGAAGAAATGAGCAGTAAACAACTCATTTTCCAGATCAATAAAATCAAAGCTTATTCTTTTACAAGTCCTAGATGTAGTAGCCTTATATTTCTCTCAGATGGAGGTGGAGGTGGACGTGAATATTTTTAGCATTGTAGTGCTTAGAAAAACCTCCTTGATGGACAGAGCTGCCCCTGTTTAAGGCTTAGGTCCACGCTGTGTGAGTTAGAGTGGAAGAGGGCGGTGGAACACATTATTGGCTATTCTGAGAGAGCCTGCAAGACTTTGACACCTTGGCTGCATGATGACAGCTGACAGTGCAAGACAGTTTCTGTCATGATTTGTCAGTGCGCTAATGTAATGCAGAGGGTCTTCAAAAATTTATGTCCTTTCCTGCAACAGAGTGTAATATGCAAAGATACTGTTTAAAACCCAGACAGAACGGCTGCCTTACACTTCTACAACTCATTTTCTTGGGGGAGTGAGAAATTAGCAAAACATTTTTTGTCTAATTTTGGAATGGAACAGTCTTCAGAAATGAAAATTAAATATAGAAATATATACCACAATAGCTTAAAAATCTTTTCATCATTTGAATCAATGCAACACTTGTATATAGTAAAACCTGGTATCATGGTATCAAATTTAAAAAAAAAAAGGGATATAATTAAAAACAGTAAATGCTGCATGACAGCTCTGAGCAACATTATTGTTAAAATAATAATAATACTAATAATAATAATAATACCAGTGTCATGACCCCCATACGTTCCATGTCACGGGCAGGACTTCGAGGGTCAAGTTTGGGGGTGGAATGTCCGCTGGGTGGGGAGGAGGAGGCCAAAGAGGAGGCGGTGGCAGAGGCAGTAATGGAGGCTCCGTGGTGGTGCATCCGTGCCAGGTTGAGGCCCTCAAGGCTCACACTGGCCACTCGGTTCTCAATCTCCTCTGCCCTCAGCTCTGTGGACTCCTTCTCCTCTTGTATCAGCCTGAGTGGAGCAGAGGGGTAATGATGTCAGGAAATGTCTCCAGCAGCTTATGCTTCTTCATGCCATTCCTTCATCTACACTAATAATCCTTTTGCATTAAATTTGCAGTTTGCCAAGTACAGAAAAAATATTCCTAAAAACCTTGATTATTCTAAAGCCAAACTACACTAGTATCAGGAACAGTATTTAGTGTTATCTTTAGAGTCTATTGGAATAATTACTTAGAGATTTACATAATCATTCCCATTAAATATGTACAGTATGAAGCAAACTAATTTATGGTAGAAGTGGGAAGATAGAAGATAGAAGGACTAAATGTCAGGTCATTAGTTTTAACCATACTGAGGGTCTAACTTCATAATTAGATGAAAGCTGAACTCCAAGGATTCATGATCACTATCTGCCATCAGATCTGACAGAACTCTTGGTGAAGAAATGTAACACTGTGTCCGTTGGTGGAGATGTAAATTAGAAAAGACCAAAAGGCACATTAATAATCCTTGAAATAAAGAATTAAAGGAGCCCCAGGTTATGAATACTTATCAGCACCAGATAATTACAGCATTAACAACCAAGAGGCAGGTCATATTTCCTGAAACATTTGAAGCATACAACAATTCTATGTTCATAGCTGGGAAGGGCAATGCATTGTGCAAAGACAACTTGAATGTTAAGTGTTTATTTTGGAGAAAACCAAATTGTGGTCAAGCCAGATACTTTTTTAGTCATCAACATAAAGGTAGCAGGGGTCTGAGGCCTGGCTTTCTGGAACAAATAAAGTGGATTAAAGACACAATAAGGAAAGCAAATCAATATGTCTGGAAATCTGACCTTTTATAATAAAATGTATACTGCTGAGTGTGTGTTAGGTACCGAATTTCTTTGTTGATTGCGTCCAACTGCTCCTGCAACATCATGGCCAGTGTCTGTGCATCAGAGTGACCGCTTGGTGAGAGTAGGTCCATGGAGCTGAACAGCGTTTCCCTGTCATCATCATCAATATCAGACATTTCTGTGTCACTTTCAAAATGGTGGCCTCCCAAGACCCCGAGCTGCTGCGACCGCCATTCGTGCTCCCCCAGTGATTTAGCCTGCACAGAAAGACAGACGCGAAACAACAGGCTAGAACAGCATTCAGCAACACATTAATATCTAAACACTTTAATTGAAATAAAGGCACAGTGTGGAGGCTCTGTCTTTATGAGGTCTCACATTCAAACCAAGAACAAACAAGTTGTGAAGCTGCATGAGCAATTCAGGATAAAATAACATAAGGACCAATCAGAACTTTTATTTATATTGTACATTAAATTTGTCATATGATCCTTTATCACATTAAAAGTGTCTTCACCTTAACATTTGACTGATAACAGGCAATAATGGTGGAAACAGCTGGAGTTGAACCATAGACACTATTACTCTCTAGAGCACAGGTCTCAAACATGCGGCCCGGGGGCCAAATCCGGCCCGCCAAAGGGTCTGATCCGGCCCCTGGAATGAATTTGTGTAATGCAAAAATAAAAATTTATTAATAATAATTTTAGTTCAGGTTCCAAATTGAGACAAATTAAGTGTCATAATAACCTCTAAATAGTCAGAAATCTAAATTTTTGTCTTTGGAAATGTAAATGTTTTCATGTATTTAGACTAAAACAAAGTACAATTTTGCAAAACATCTGAATTACCTGAAATGTCTTAAAAGAACTCTATGCAATTTCAATAACATTCCACCTGTTAATAAATATCTTGTGTATCTGTCGATCCAATGTGATCTGTAAGTTATAATGTAGGTGTGGAAATGATAAACCGAAGCACAATAGTGATTATAGTGTTGATATTATTCACACTGTTTGAAAGGATAATTGATAGATTTAAACATTTTCATCATATCATTTTACTTTTTTCAACAGTTTACTCAAGAACATGTTTTCATTCAGTGAGCCTCCACTTTTGTTCACAGAGGCCAAAGTACAAATACAGGACAGTGCAAACCTTAGTTTCACGCAGCCCCATTCGACCTCTCCTCGGTCGGCGGATGACTTTGGCAGAACGGTAGTGGTCCGACTGGGTTTCGGCCAGAGATCCCAGTGAGAATCTGAGCTCAGCCGATGTGTCCAGATGAGATCTGAAAAATAACTTTTATCAGTGATACTTAAAAAAGCCTGTTGTGTACGGCAACACAAAACCATCCTGAGGATTTCGTATATTGAAGATGAACGACATTTGAACCCATTTAAACTCTTCTGTCCCACAAATCCTAAACATGGATTTAATCTAATCTGTGAAGCAGATTATAAACAAATGAGATACAACACAAATGTTATGGTAATATTCAGTTTTGCAGACTCTAAACAAATCAAATACTCTGTCTGGGTGCCTCAAGCGTACCCAATAGTTAAAGTGTAAAGCGTACTTGAAGGATCAGAGGTGATAATGCACGCTTCTATGAATGCAATTGTTTGTCTATAAAGGATCTTAAATCTGCTTCTGTCAACATATTGTAATATTAGAACTTGAGGCAGCAGCATGTAAAGGGAAGCCAGAAAATATCCAAGAATAGATACAAGAGTACAGTGATACCAGTGTTTCTAAGAATAGCAGATTGTTTCATCAGTGACAGATTAAATAACACCGTGGTGCAGAACAGAGTGTATCTGTGCTCCTGCCTTTCTGAGTCACTTTGGTAAATATCTACTAGATCTTAGCCAGTGAATTTCATCCAGTGATAAAATGATAGTGATGTCTCCTTGTTTTCATTCATTGATTCACCTTCTGAACCCATTTTTTTACTCAGTAGGGTCACGTGGGGGGGGGGCTATCCCAGCTACCTATGGGTGAAAGTATGGTCTACCCTGGATGAAAGGCCAGTTCATCGCAGGGCCGACATACAGACAAACAACCAATTAGCAGGTTATCCAATGACCAAAGGGTTGGCGGTTCAAATCCTAGCTCCCACTGTCAACATGTCGAAGTGTCCTTGAGCAAAACACTGAACCCTAAATTGCTCCCATTGCTCCCCTACATTAGCATAGTAGCAGCCTACTGGTGTATGAGTGTGTGTGAATGTGAGGCTATGCTTTGAGCACCAAGGTGTAGAAAAGCATTACATAAGTGTTTCTACCCTAATGAGCAACAGTGTGCCTAACAAGAATTTCATAAGAATTTCTCAGAAGCTTTGTGGTGGAAATGAGTTGCAAAACTCATATGTAACGAGCATGCATTACACACACATACATGAAGGGTGGGTTCCACCTACCGTGAGAGGGTGGGTTCTGTGAGGGAGCCTGCCCTCAATCTGAATTGGTCCACTTCTGATCTCAGTTTCTCAATCTCCTCTGCCAGCTGTGTCTGAACAAAACAATATGACAACATGTCAAGGCTGTTGTGATATTACCCACTAAATATATGGTACTGTACTCACACTGGAGAGTGTAAATACTGTGGAATGACACAGAGAAAGGATACTGGGGCTAAATTACAGAATAATCATAGTCATCAGAATGAGAATGTTTCATATCCTGCTAATGAAATCCATCTCATTAACCTGCCTCAAGCAGGAAGCTTATGAATATTAATAAACAAAGGATTATAAAAAATTAAACTAATGCCAACAACCAACATCATTATTTCTCTATTATTAAATATATTATTAAGGAAACTTGATTCATAATGTAGGAGTTTGAAAAGAAAAAAACAAGACAATGTCATCATTTCTTAATCTATAACCTACTTTTTCTTGGATTGACTCCTCGTACTGCTTTCTGTAACCTTCCGAGTCTTGAATTAACATATTCTGCAAAAAGAAAAAAGAGATGAGTTCTGAAAAATATCCATTATGCTTCTCAGTACTTATAGACATATTTCCATTGACACGGTTGCTAGGTTTAACCTTCTCTTCCAGGGCGGCCATTCTCTCCTTCAGATGGAGCTGAAGACGCTCATTGGATTCTGTGAGAAGTCTGTCCACGGTGTCTGACAGACGTTTATTGTGCTCCTCATTCATCTTTTCTCTCTGTCGAGCCTAAAAAGTAAAAAAACAAACAAAAACATTGCACTTCAGAGTCACATACGAGATGATAAAGCTCTCTGAACTTTTATTGTGTTTGTTTTTCTTATATATAATGACTAACTGTCAAATTTAGGCTTTAACTCAGTAAGTATGTTTGTTTTGAGTGTACAATAAGCAACACACCTCAAATTCAAACCGCATTTATTAAAAACTCAGGGATTGAGTCCTATTTTGGATATATGTCCACTGTCCAGCAAAAAAACGGTCCAACCTGTAATATTTTGTTGGACAAAATGTAGTTTTGATTACAGGACACATTCACCATGGTGTCCTTTATGACTAAGCCACAATAAGTGCCTGAACATTAACATCCATAGTGGCATTAACTTTTGACCATGATCTTGTATAAATTGGAGACTTTGACCCCTGTGCAAAGTCTTCACTATCACATCCTAAACATTTTCACTGTTGCTTAAGTCTGGGCTCTGATGGGCTTATATGTGTGAAAATTATGTCTCTTGCTCTCTGACCCACTCTTTTATAAGCCTGATTAGCCTCATTATTCCTGGCATTGTCCAATCTTTGCGTTCCCTTGCAAACTGATGGCTGTTTAAGAAATTATTTAGGGTTAAATACTTTGTTGCCAGTTGAAACATATTAAAGTGACGCATAAGGTAGTGAATTCAAAATTAAATCTGTAAAGTGCTTATAAACCACAGCTGCGGGGCTCTATTTTCCACCTAGAGTTCGTCACTAATGGTTACACATCGTCCTTCGCTCTCCAACCCCTCAAAATTG
>JAPSES010000120.1:10764885-10780519 GCA_029822895.1 Maxillicosta whitleyi | reverse complement strand
ACACACACACACACACACACACACACACACACACACACACACACACACACACACACACACACACACACACACCTATGTTAGTTTGGGATTTCCTTCTTTCTTTCTATGACCCATAGGAGAATTCACAGAACCCTGGATCACACATTGACTGTTCTGGTCCCAAGTTAGCATTTATTAAGTCTTAAAAAGGCTTATTTCCATAATAATCAAAAAACATAAAAAATCTACCACAATAGCATTGAGACTGTAACAGTAATTACAATTCAATTAATTTAATTATTATTTAAAGTGTTTTAAAACCGATTTAGTGAAGTGTTATTCCTGCAGGAAGGAGATTTCTCCAATGGAAATTAGAAAAACATGACTGATGAAACTGATGAGATACAAGGAATTTTGCAGCATTAATCACTGCTGCTGACTAAATGTAGCGTCTCTGACAACTGTTTCTGGAGTGATTTTTTTTTCTGTGTGTTTTCTGAAAACAAAATATTTCTGTTTGTCATTTTCATTCAGGGAATAAGCTCTATAATAAAAAAAACATTATTATCACCACTGGAATCAGGATGAAAAGCTTTAAAATGTTACATGTTCATTTCCTTTTGTATTTGTTTGACAATTGTCCATTTCAGGTTTTTGTTACTCAGTTCAGTTCAGTCAACTCTATTCATCTCAAATGGCCAATTCAGTGTTAGCTTTCATATACAAGAATGACGTAACATTAAGAGACATAGTAAATGATCTCCTTTCAGCTTTTCCCTTCAGGGGTCGCCATTGATGGTCGCATATTTATTTGGTGCAAGTTTTTATGTTGGATGCACTTCCTGACACATGCTCTGTATTTATCTGGGCTTGGGACCGGCACGATGAGGCACTGCGGCTACAGGTATAGGCATGTAAAGCGTAAAGGGCCTTGCCCAAGGGCCCACCTCTGAACAGGCAACCTTCTACCCCAAAGTCAGTGGTGTAAACCACTGACCTATCCAGTCACTAAGAGATATTATATAATATAATAAGTCATCTACAAACAGCAAATTTCATCTAAAATAGGTAAGATCTGCATAGAAATTAGTTTTGCTTTTGGGCAAATTAAAGCATCAACTAGAAGGCAACAGTACAACCTCAGTGAACACAACATGGTCTGTTTGGATATTCTGGATTTCTCTCTCAGCTGATTCTTTCTCCCAGGTTGTGCCCAGATTCCTGAGCTGAAAGCTAATAATCTGAGAACACTCTTTCACAATGTTATTTAAGCAGTTATTCTCATTCTCTGACAACCCATTGAATCAGAAAAAAAAATGAAAAGGTCGAAAAGATTTAAATAAAAGAATGATAAAAGTTTCACAATCACAGAATGAATGTATGAAATGAATGTAAAAGAATGTAGATTTTGCATTAAACTGAATTCTTTGTTGACCATGTTCAACAAGCAGCTCAGTGTTTTCTTTAGATTTCAACTGTGAATTAAACCTAGTGTCACAATATTTGGATTATTTTAGCTGGAATGAAGGTGAAAATCAGTCAGACAGTAAATCAATGTGAGGCATTCCTCATGAATAAAAAGTAAACAACCATTAATTGTCCAGAATAGTTCAGATTACAGCATAATAGCACATCGTATTCACCCTCACTCATCTGTATGTGGCCACTTAAACATGTGTGACTGTGCGAGGTCAGAGGGGGCAGATTTCATCAGACGTTGCTGTGTTCTCCAAACCCCCTGGGGAAGAGGGGACTCATACCAGACCCCCATCCCAAATCAATTACCAGTTTGCCGGCTCCCTGCCCACCTCACCTCCCTGGAGCCTCTGAAGTGCAGACATTTCTATTCAGTAGAACCCATTTAAATGCCTCTTCCACTGCCTCAAGGTTCAATCATTCACCTGTCTGCAGAACTGACAGGTGTAGTGTTAACCGTTTATGAGGGACTGCCTCACAGACGGACTACACAACCTTACTGATGTGATGTGGACTGAATTCTTTCTTCCATTACTGTCTGATCAGTCTAAACCAGACTTTGTTTTCAAAAACTTCAACCTTTTTTTTTTTCATGTATTCTTTTCCTCTCTGCTGACATCCTCCTTATCAGTCACATGACAAGCAACTTCAGCAACGACCATCCATCCATCATATCAGATAGTTGGTTTTCTGTAACACCATTGTCCTGTGGCTCTCCCTCTTGTTTCCCCTCCTTAGCAGATGTTCTTTGACCAAATGCACCTTCCACTTTTATTTATACACACCCACACATGCACACACGCACGCACACACGCACGCACTGCATCCGTCTCCCCCTTTACAGTCTCTATTTTTACCTTTTGCCTCTCCTGGCTGTTTTTTTTTTTTTTTTTTGCATTTTTTTCCTTTGCAGCCCCATCTCACCGTCTGTCCATCCACCCACTCCAAACAAACTCTATCCTCATCCCCCCTCTGCTTTTCGCCTCCCTCCCCTCTTCCTCTCCTCTCCTTACCAACTTTTATTCTAGGCCTGAGTGTCACAGTGGCATGTCTGACAGGCTGTGAAGTGGCAGCCTGAGGGTTTTTTCCTCAGCTGGAACAGGACCATCTGCACCACAAGAGCTACTCTGGCACTGCTGCCAGCCTAAGCCAGAGGTTTGAAAGGGAATAAGGCCACCACAGCGAGAGTGGCCACTCTTATGTCAGTACTATACTTCAGCCACTCATACACATGGTTATTTTGTGCTATTCCCTGTAAAGATAGGGGTGAGTGAAGCCTGAAGAGTAGCTGTGGTTGTATCTGGGTGGTGAGCTGATACATAATTCATTTCCATTCACACAAATACAGCCATGCAGGACATATATTGTTTGCATATATGTAACACATATTAAAAAAATAATGAACTTTCAGTTTATTTCCTTTACATTATGTATAGTATTTCTTTTCTATACATTATAATTTTAACTGTCTTCATTTTTTTTTTTTTTAATACAAAACTGAAACTAATTTCTTGCATGTAAAGCACTGTGGTTACACAAATAAACTTGCACATCAGCATATTTTTGTTTGTTTTCATTTTCTCAAACCTGAGCATATATTTATTTTATTTTCACTACAAATCCAAATCTATTCATTTTATAATTTTCATTTATCTTTCAGCTAGTTAATGACAAGTTGGGCTGACATTAGATATCAGCCTTTCATGTTTTTATCTGGTCTTCTATCAGAGGATAATGGAGATGCAGTCAAACCGAACGTACAGAATGAAGTACATTGAAAGATGCTGTGATATTCATGAACTAAACAAGCTCTCACCTCCTGATTGGCTGCTGTGAGCTCCTCCTCCAAGGCGGACACCCTCTCCAGTGACACCCGTAGTCTCTCTCTTACCTGAAAATCAGAAAACAAACAAATAAGAAAAACAAAACATGTGTCATGAAATTCATGTAATTCTGTAGAAGACCACTTTAACACATGGAAGTAATGCTCTTGTGTTAATTAGACTCTGACACTCTGCTCCCTTTAAATGAGAAGCCTGCCAGATTTAACACGGCAGAGAGGAAGTCCTACTGTGGCAGCTAAAAGAGTTGTCCTCTTTTCCTCCTTTAGCCTCACAAAAACACTTTGCTATGGCTTCAAAGCAGTATTATAAGGCTTTTATAGCTTTTAAAGCACCAGTTGCTGGGAGGAGATTCCCCTCCCACGCTCCTCTGTTCGTTTGTGAACTCAGAAAAGTCAGGCTATGCACAACCCCTTCTAGGTTTGTCACAGCAGTGATGGAGCAATTACTTGCACTGCATGATGAGTGTGTGCCACCGCTCCCGTGGCCCAATAAGATTTTATCAAGATCTCAGAGGAATTTGATCCTGGATTAGAAGTTAGAGAGGGTCCAACATAGGATAGCCCCCAGCTGTCCAGGACGGCTTTTATTACCCTGAACAGCATGTTATTGGACATGCTTTATAAATGATGGCTTTTAGAGGAGAGGATGAATGGATTACAGGGCGGGAGTGATATCACATGGGGGCTAAGGTCATAAATCAGCAGGCTTTGAGCCAGCGGGAAAACCCTGGTCAGAAACGTTTGAGGTTAAACCAACAAACATGAACAGAAAAATCAACAGCTACAGCTTTGTCACTGATGTTTGGACCGTTAGGAGACAGCTACTGCATTCAGCCCAATAATAATAATAATAATAATAATAATAATAATAATAATAATAATAATAATAATAATAATAATAATAATAATAATAAAGTGCCTGTAGAATGTTTTCAATGCATTTCAAGTATCTAATTTTGTGGCTCAATCTTAATACTTTCATTCCATTTATTAATCATATAATATTCAATATTCACTGAATATTATCTACTGTCCCTTCTGTTTGTTTATAATTGTGGGCATTTTCCTGCTTTGTTTTTCTTAAATGATAATGTTCTTCTCTCCTATATTTTAATCTACTTTAATGTACATAGTACATACAAAGATAGAGTTTCAAAATGACAGAGTGTTTTGACTGGACCTCAAACTCTGCACAACAAAATTCCATCCTAAGGGGCATCTTATCAATGGACAAAGACCAACCTTCTCATCAAGGGCTTTATGGTGTTCAAACAGGGATTTGAGCGCCTTGAGGACCTCCACCTCACTGGAGACTCCCGAGGGAGACTGCGCCTGCCGCTTAACGACCGTCATACGGAGCGACCTCTCGTGCCTGGATACCAGACACTCCAGATGTTCCAGCAGTAGCTGAAGAGAGACACAGAAGAGACCACCAGTTCATCAGCAACATCAGGGGAAAACATGCATGGATAATTTGATCAGACACCGGTCCGATACAGGCAAGTATAAACACCTTTGCAACAAAGTAAAACCCACCTTCAGATCCACTTCAAACTGTTCTAAAATGCCTCGTTTTTTGGTCTTGTTTTTTTCCCCCTGAAGAATGTCTTTTACCACAAAGAAATTCCTCACAATTATTAAAGTGTGGACATTGCAAGAACATTTTACTCTGCAAAACAAACAAAAAAAAAATCCTTTCAAAGATGCACATAGAGCTTTTGTTCATTTAAGTTCAGCCTGCTGCCAGTGGAAAGCTTCACAAAGACAAAGAGCCCGAGAAACTGGTAACTAGAGTAAATCCACCTGGGGAACACAACCAGGGTGAGTAAACCTGGGGCTCATTTCTGCACTGGCTTGTTAAATCATTAAGCCCAGGAAAGTACATCAATTTCACGCATTTTGCGCTATCCCGTTTCTGGGCTCACTCTTACTTTGATAACAACCAGTGCAACACAAAATGCATGATAATGTTTCTGGGCTAGTTGGTTAAAAGTCTGCGCTCGGTCACTTCCATGTAACAGGGCTGATTTTAGAATGAGGATATATTCTTGTAGCTTCATTTCAATTTATTTCTGTCATGTATTTCCTTTGAAATATTATTTAATCATTCATTCATATCATCTGCATTATTATTTATCAATCGTTGATGATATCAGATTTTTCCCATGACATTCTGATGTCCGATAAAAACAAATTTACTGTATGAGGACTGATCATTCACTGAATGTTATTGTCACTATCGATTTATAGATAGGTATAGATTACTTCAGGACAAATTGTGTGTGACTGAGAGATGAATGAATGAATGAATGAATGAGAGTGGTGTGGGGGCGGGGCCGATGAACCAGTGTGTGTTTGTGTGTGTAATAAGGTATGAGTGGATGAGAGGAATGGAACTGAGTTGACTTTTTCTACACAGTTTGTTTGTCCTGTTGTTGTTCAGTGTGGTTACGATCAACGAGTCAAGTTAATCAAGTCACCTGTGGAATAATTCA
Organism: Maxillicosta whitleyi; assembly: GCA_029822895.1. NCBI lineage: Eukaryota > Metazoa > Chordata > Actinopteri > Perciformes > Neosebastidae > Maxillicosta > Maxillicosta whitleyi. The sequence continues at coordinate 10,774,726 of JAPSES010000120.1, read as the reverse complement.
GGTCATCCTTAGACTTCCAGCCAGGTGTATGATGTACTGTATGTGTGTAAATACTTATATTAAATTAAATTCAGGGTGGGGTAAATCACATTTAATGACTTTTCCTTCTAACCATAATATTATCAGATGACCAGAAACAGCGAGAGCAGAGGCATTGTTCTGGATTAAATAGTGAATGCATCTGTTTAGCACACCCTTCAACACAAATAATGAACAAACGATGGTTTAGTGAACACAACGAGCCCAGAAACAGATTTTGCATCTGCGTTCCCTGACTGACAGTATTTCATTGTAACACAAAATTCAACATTTCATTTGGTCCTGAAAGCTATCCAATGATATAAAATTTTAACCTCAAAGTAATGATCTGGTGCAGTTCCAACTTAAAATAATATCTTATTTGTTTAGAAAACCTTCACTGACTTCATCTTTGTCATACCTTTGCTTCACTAGTCTAAACATCTCCCGCTGTTGCTGCTCAGTAAGCCACAGCTGGATTAAATGTATTCTGTGGTTAGCCACTGATTCGCAAATCAAGCTCCCTCTCATCTCACTGGTGAACTACAGGCACATGCATCTTTTATAATGCTATACATGACTCTCCGCCAGCCATAAAGTAGAAATGCTGCTATTTAACATTTTAACACAAGATGGGAAAATATACATGTGCTATACAGGGATAACAATACAGTGTAGAGCTGCTGCTGGGTTTAATGCATGCTCTAAAGTCAAATAAAACCAATACATTTGATATACGGTCCTGTACAGCAGATGCACTGACACTTAAGCATGCAGGAATCAAATTACAGGTATGTGACCTCTAAAGAATGTCAGGTAGTGTACAGTAAAGCAGGAATTCTCAATCACAGATATTAGTTTACAACTGGTGGGACTGGGTGGCTAGCATCACTGTTATCTCAGGATCCTGAGATAAAAATGAACATAATATTATATATATATATATATATATATATATATATATATGCTATGTTATTTTTGAGTCTAAGATTGTATGTTCTTTGCCTCCTTTGAAAATATATTTCATATATTGTTCCAAATAAAGTAACAAATGTAAAGAAAAGATGTCATCCTCAATCCAACTCTAATCAATAACAGTGAGTATGAGCATTTACCATCGGGTTTGTGTCTGTTCTGTGGGACACGACAAACAGAGCAGATGTCATAGTAGTTTTAAAGTATTTTTGTTTTCATGGAACATTTTAGCAGACAGATGCAGTCTGAATCTTTGCAGAAGGAGGTTAGTGTTGAGGAAACAAACACCCAAAGCAGATGTCTAGACTGAAAATAGTCTCTTCTGTCATTGGAGATTATCTGCATACTTAAAAAAAATATCCAATATTTGAATAATCAGGAATGTTTATTCTTAATTTAGAATAATAATCCTTTACAGTAAACCTGAATTTATATTTCTGCTGTTTGTCTTATTGTTTTGATGTTCATTTCAAACTGGCTGTTCCACTGTCATCACTTCTGTTATTAGCTCCTCAGTCCACTGACTGCCTGTACATGCCTTCCAAGATTTAATTATAAACTGTAAAACCTTACCAGCAACTAAACCCAGCTTAATTAAAGTTTGGTTTCTAATGGCCCAGTGGAGGACTTGAGGTGATAATAAATAAGAGAGTGAAAATGACTTTTGTCTGTCCCTTTTTTGTACTTCACACCTCCTCCTTCTTGTTTTTTCACAGTTGTTGAGCTAAAATCTTCTGCTTCCATAAAAAAGAGAAAGGTGGTGCAAGACAGCAAATCTGCACTTAATCAGTAGTCGGATGGAAAACAGTCTTATCTGTCAACAGCAGTGTGTGCTTACTGCTTTAAAAAAGGAAATGTTTTCACTGAAGATACAAGACTTCAAAAGCGAGGCGATCCATTAATGTTGTTTGGTTGCATTTCCCAAAATACTGTACTTTGAACTGGACACTGCAGGGCAGCAGTGCCATTTGGACTTAGCTTTACTGTTGAGCAGCCACCCATGTGAAGTAAGTGGAAAAATGCTCAGGCAGAATGTATGAAGCTAATGAGGTATACCTAAGGCATTGGAAACAGATAGTGCGCATGGTTGCTTCAGTGCTTCTCCAACCTAAAAACATAACCAACAGATAGCTTAAGTTTGCCCAAGATGTCTTCAAATGTGCAGCCATTCCTTTTTGCAACTTATATGACAATTTGGGGCAACTTGTAAAACTTTAGAGAAATGTTTGGACTGCAACATTAAAGAAAAGGAATAAGAAAAAAGTGTTCTCTAAGCATCATTAGAAATATGATAATCTGATCATCTGACTCCCAGTGCTCTTACACTATTAGTTTGACAGTGTGTTTCTTCTTCTGTGTTGAAGCTGTACTCACCCTGGTGTTGTTCCTCTCTGCTTTCAGTTCAGAGATCTCCTCCTCCTTTTCCAGCAGCTGCTCCCTACAGACATTCAGCTCCTTGGTCAGTGCAGCAAACTCCTGAGAAACAATAATAGGAAGAGACGGGTCAGCATCACACAATGTTCTGCAACAGCCCTCTTTGGACCAAGGCGCAATGATGCAATACAATCTAAAAGAGCAGGGCTTGTTAATATGCGTGGAAGCTAAAGCATTAGAAAAAGAATAATAAAAACTGTCACTACTAACTCAACTCACTACGAACTAACTGATGTCACCAAAACAAGAGCACATTAAATCGAAATAAGGTTATAACCACAGACTTTTCATACAAGTAGAGGTCAAAAATATTACAATCCCCAGTGATGGGAACAAAGTAGGTAGGCTGCATATCCAATAAGCTCAAAACACCTAATATGCATACAAAGCAAATTAAAGGCTTATGAATGAATAAATTACAATTATTTATCATTGCTAAGATACTGACTCTGCTTAATGATGATTCTGCTTTTTGACTTCATTTATACCGACAAAGTACTGTGTTAAGCATAGAACTGCCTCAACATTTCAATTGGGAAAAAAGGTTCAATCCATAGTACAATGGAGGGTGAAGGACTGAATATAATCTGTGGATAAAAGCGGATTGGTTCTATACAGCGACGTGGGCATGGAGCCAGGCAGAGTGGACTTACACCTATTTAGTGACAGCAAAAGGGAGGATTGAGAGGACTGTGCATTGTGTTGGCTGAGCAGGAGTTCAATAAACCAAGCATTCTGTTATGAAAAACAGCAGAGCCAGACTGGGGGGCTGCACAGTAGATGTAGGCTTGATGTAGATGTAGTTTAATAAATCCATGAATGTTTGACTCTTGTTTTCATCATGTCTGAGGTCTGTCGTTACTGATCCACTGTCATTACTTTAAGCTCCTTCACCAAGTGAAAAAAAAAACAAAAAACACTTGAAGCTTTTAGCACATTTATTAATAGAAAAACTATAAATGCCCATAATAAATCTTTTTGAGATTGCAAAAATAAACTTTCAACTATTTTACATTTGCTCCAACTTGCTTTTTGGTCTTTAATATTCAGTATTCATATTATGGCTTCATATTTTTGGTTATTTCCAGGTGTTTTTGAGCCCATGTAGAAGTCTCTGAAACAGTCCCACATTGCTGCTGTAAAGTGTTTTATGGTGTTGGAAAGCACAGGATCTCAGCTTTCTGATACCATTGGAGTTTAGTAGATAGTGCAAACGGTTCAGGAGTTACAGTAATATGAATGCTGTAAAGTGCAAAATGCAGTATATTATCAATGTACACACCAACAAGGGCTGTGCAATACGTCAAACTGATTCACTGAGTCGGAGATTTCCTTTCTATAAATTGTGAAAAATGCCTTAATTGTAAAATCAAGATTATTTTTTTCGCTCACCTAAAATTAAAATTTCATCATCTGTACTTTGTGTGGGTCAACATGTAATGGAGGGACTTTATGAGTTCCTTTTATATGGTAAAATAATTGACAGGTGATGTTTTTGCTGGTCTTAGGCCTAAAATCAACTGAACCATAACACTGTGTGGCATTTTTACAGAAAGAATCTACTAAAGATCATACATACAACTGAGAAAAATTTAAACTGATATTAATAAAGATACTGTTGTAGCATTGTTAACATAAGAGTGCAATAAATACACACTTGACTCACTACACACCACACAGTACTTTGTATTAAATAACTAAGAAAGAGGAGACAGAACAGTCATAGAGTCTTTCCAGTGTTTTCTTCAGGAGGAAATGACATCATGAGGAGCAGGTCATGTGATTTGGTGTATTTGGAATGGGCAACTTAGTTGAAAGTGATTTCTCCATTCGTTATTTTTCATATAAAATTTGATATATTATCAAAAAAGAAATATCTGTCAAGATTATCTCAACTTAATAAAAAGAACACAGTCAAAATAAGTTTTTAATACGCTTATTTTATTATTGTTTAGCTAATTAGAAGGTGGTTCTCATTACATTTGGATCTACATTTAGTTGACATTTTAGTCGTTTATTAATCATTTATTAATATGTGATTGTTTCTGTAATTAAATAATCATGGCATTTTTCATGACATGATGATAATGAATATAAAAAACATTCTTTTTTCTTTTTACTTTTAATAAAGATGTATGCAAGACATATCCCATGAATATCAAAAGTCCCTCAATTATATATCAACCTGTAAAATATATTTACAGTGAACAGGTTTCTCCAGATTTATATATAGATTTGGTAAAGAAAAAATATTTCTGAACTACACTTTGTCTTCAGTTCATATAGATGTGAAAAAAATAAAACAAACAAAAAAAATTACAAAGCATTCATAATCCTGACCATATTGCCCAGCTCTTATATCAAGTTTCATGAAGGTTGATGTTTATGAATAATATCTGTCACTCACAAACACAAACACAGGCTAAACACATACTGTGAATCTGGCACTGGGACAGAAGAGTGAAAAGGCAGAGCTGGTTTTCTGAAACACTATGTTTTGTACAAATGAAAACATTCTATCTTTTGGTTAAAGTAACCTCCAGCCTCCATGCCTTCTTCCCGCTCCTGCTTTTCCTTCTGTCTCAGGACATTTTTCTGCAGATGCATCCAGACAAAAGAATTTTAATATGCGTGAACTACATTTATGCACCAATCATAGTTTGATCGCCCTGCTGGTTCCCTCCCCAACCCAAACCACACAGATGGTCTAGTGTTTTTCAACTGACTATATTCACTTTGTCATTTAATGATTGTGTTGACTATGACAGTAATGTTGTGGTTATCCTCAGAGGACAACACACAGGACATCACATAAAGAGTTTGGACTTTTTTCACTTTCATTGCATTCACCATTAAGCATCACACCATACTGTAGGTGTCTTTGTAACAGAATATGTCACGCAAGTACAAAGAAACCAAGGACAGCAGAAGAAGAAAATTAGACTGATTTCTAAGCAACAATAGTAAGAAAGAAATTTACTGAATGCTTTCACTTAAGTTGTTACATATAACTCAAGGATCAGCCAGGATTAAAAGTCAAAGTAATGAGCAAATGTCTTAGAATTTCAACTGAATTTTTTTGTGTTTTTGATGCTTTAAAGAGAGGTCCATTGTAAAATAAATCAAAAACAAGCCTATTCGTATACCATATTTTCCGTATTTTTAGTCGCAGTTTTTTTTCATAGTTTGGCCGGGGGTATGACTTTACTCTAGAGCGACTTATGTGTGAAATTATTAAGACATTATTATATCATTTCACATATTATTTTCACACTAAGCCACAAGGGGACGCTCTAGGGCTGTGTTGATAATTTCAACATTGGCGATAACTGATGTAAGTGACGTAGAAGAGGAAACTCCGCCTCTTCTACCTCCGGAGTGGGCAGAGTTGTTTAAAAGTGACACTGAGGATGAAGATTTGATTGGATTTAGTAATGTGGAGTGACACTGATGGTTTGGTAAACGTGTTAGCATGTTCTTTATCCTATAGTTATCTGAATAACTCTGAATATGTTCCGTTAACATACCAGGCACGTTCTTAGTTGGTTGTTTATGTGTCATGTAACGTTAGCATACCGTAAAACTTATTCAGCCTGTTGTTCTCTATTCTATTTTTTTTATATTGACTTTCAAGATAACATGTCTGTTCTTGGTTTTGGATTTGATCGAATAAATTTACCCCCAAAATGTGACTTATACTCCAGTGCGACTTGTATTTGTCTTTTCCTTCTTATGCATTTTATAGCTGGTGCGACTTATACTCCGGAGCGACTTATTATCCGGACAATACGGTAACGTTATTGACATAGTAGGTGTAAAAAGGAAATTGTAGGGTGCTTCATTTGAAATCTCGGCTACAGCTTGTGATAATTACAGAAAAGCTGTTTTTCTTTTTTGAACAATCAAAAGAACATTGAGCGTGATTTTTTTTTTTTTCTGTACAATTGTAAAAAACACATGCACTTTCTTGAGGTAGAGTCTCTAACCTGATTGTTAAGAGACAATACATCTCGAAACAAATTGTTCAGTTTACTTTAACACAAAATAAAGCAGCAAATCCTCAAACTCAATGTTTGGGAAATGTTTGGTAGTTCTTGATCGATTTATAAAATAGAGTAGCCAATGTTTTTTTATTTTATTTATTTATTTATTTTTTTTTAGGAATTCAGCTACACACGACAATCCATAGACAATACAAATAATAATTTATACCTTGTAAACTGTCAACTAAATACAAGTGATTTGAACGTCTGAGCACACACAATCAAAATCCACGCACCATCTGCCCTTCAGAAGTCATGGACAATAACTTGTAAATGAAAAACTCAGGGGTGTGATAAAGCACTGTGCCTCAAAGTCTCAACAAATAGTTTTAATGGTTATAAAGCCTCAAGCATGAGAGATGCTGCACTTTGTGATAACCCTCAAATTAGTGCTGTTCTATAAGAGTGACGGCTTCAAAAAGAGTCTGGGGTACTCCCTTCTGTGATCAAAGTGCAGAGTTGAGACCTATAGAAAGATGGGCTCCCAGGCCGACACCACCGCAGGATTAATGGCATGAAATCACAGTTGAGTTGCAGACTTCTGTCATGCTTGTAATAGACCAAACCCCAACCTAGACTCTCTATCTGCAATGTTCAGGATCAGAGGCTCTGGGACTTTAAAGTTTAAAGTTAGTGAGAACACCAGTTTCTAGGAGAACTTAGAAAAAAGACATTATTGCTTCAGCCTCGACCACTTCTGGTCTGAGATCCAAACAACTTCTTCACATCTGAGGTCCCTTTAATACTACTTAACTATTCCATAATGAATAAACATGTTGTTGGGTCCATGCTTCATTATATACACATCAGTCAAGTGTGTTTCTGAAAGTTTGAAAAAATAAAAACTGAATGTCACAGACTGCATTATTAACTTTTTACAAATTTTTGCCTGAAAATAGTTTGTCGGACTTTATATATTGAAGGACCAACACATTATATGTATATTACATTTTTAAAAGGAACTATATGTAGCATGTCAACCTTTAAATACCAATAATTATCATTAGTGTTGAGAATAAAGACTTGAGAATTATGCCAATGATTGTATCGGTAGTATTGGATTGTATAGATACGAAATGAATCTAATTATACAGACGGTCTCACAGATTTTCATAACCACTAGAGAGAACAGTGAGTCATTCTGCAATGGTGACGAAAACTAATGCCATGGGCTCTTTGAGCAAAGCCTCCAAAAGTAATGGGATAAAATGAGAACCATTAAGAAACAACCTTTAGACTCAAATGGCGCTTTTCCACTACATGGTACCGGCTCCACTCTACTCGACTCTACACAGCTCTTTCGCTTTTCCATTACGAAAAAGGACCCAGGAAGAATGATGACATCACACCATTTCATCTTCATGGTGACTTTGATAATGAGGGTAATGAACATTATTATGTGATGTTTTTGTCTTTGCTAAGTTCACCATTTGTTGATCTGTAGTTCAGACTAAACTGTGACAGTTCTGACCTTGTTTGGATAATTGCAAACAGATGTTCAGTTCAACTACAACAATACAAACTGTACAGAAAACTGAGGTGATTTGTGGTTTTACTGTGGCTGTTTTCTGTCTAAAAAAGGGCTGAGCTTCCTTAGTAGCTCTGTATCAGCTGAAGACACAGCCTTAGTGATACAATTGTAATAGAACCATTTACAGAGTATTGGAGGATACGAGTTATAAAATAGGTTTGGTGACATTATACTGCTGCAGTTTAAGCACTGACAAAATTTTACAAAAAGTCAAACAAACAGGCCACAGTCCCCTCTCTCAGTTAAAGTCAATAAAAACCCAATTGAGATCCACAAAGAGTTAAAGGTTAAATTGTCAGGACAAATGGGTCAATTATACATGAGAGGCTTGTGACTTCACAACGACAGCTGAAGAGCAGGTCAGCTGTTGGAGTCCAGCAGTTACTATAGCAACGGAGGATGTGTTGGCATGGTGATAAAGGCATCTCCAATCAAGTGGTTACCTACAGTAAACCATCACACAAGAAAATAACCAGAAGATATCTTAAATATTAATTTTGTTTATTGGTTATTCTTTTAAAGGATTCCTACAACTAACTGACTTTACATAGATTGTGTCTATCCTAAATGTTTCTTTTATTATTTAGCTCTAGTCAGAATTAGTTTTACAACATAACATGCACCTAAAAAAAAAATCCCCAAATACCAGCACTGATCATTACCATTTTTATCTTTATCTGCACTGAGAATATTCATAAATTAAACCCCTTTGTCATTATAATACAGAGGCTTAGATGCTTTTTTGCATTTTCCAAACTGTGTGTGCACTAGGTCAGACACAAAAAAATGCTCAGAGCTCATAAATCTCTCTCTCCCAGAGGAATGTAGCTAATCACAGTCACCTCTTCTTAAGAAAAAGTCCTTCTGCAAATTGCATGTCTTGCTGTAATGCTTATGAGGCTCAAAAATCCCTCTTAACAGCGCCACTAAAGTTGCTTTGACTACAGTACACTGTCTACACAGCTCTTCTTTAGACCAGCAAACCTTCGTTTTAGAACTTGGGTAAAGACAAAGCTGTGACTTTTTAAGAATGATGCTTCTTAAAGGCCACCCTGTCAGGACCTGGACAGATTATGGCTCCAGTGAAACAACATTTCACATCCTGCACTTGAGTCCAATAAAACTAAGCCAGACAGTGGAATTATCATGATGCAGTGTACAGAGACACTGTGACAGATGCAAAAGACAAAATCATTTACAAACAAGTGGTGCCAGACACAACAAACCCCGCCCATCACACATATTCTATCTTATTTTGGCATTGATCCAGCTGGTGTCATTATGTTTATGCATGTGCTGATGCCAGCACATCATTTGAAGTAAATTGAAACAAAATTGTTGTTTTAATAGATGTGAAATTTCACCCATTCTAAGTAAATGGGAGAAAAACAAGATTTTAAAAATTCCTTAAAAATGTTAACTTTGACCTACTTTTCCCAAAATGTAATGGCATAGTTTCTGGGTCGCTGGCAATCTATAAACCAAATTTGGTATGAATTCAACCAATAGTTTTGCTGCTATATTGTTAACAAAGACACAAAGCCAATCAAAAATTATACCCCTTGCCCCCCCTTCAGGGGTGGGGTAATAAACTGGAGGCCAGTACCTATGACATTGAGATTTATACTGAAGCTGGTATGGCTCAGTATAGAGCAGCATGTGGACACACACTTATATTAACTTCTCCATTTCTATAAACTCATGTTGTCAGTGTTTCCAAATAAATGTGGTATTAAGAAACAGACCATAAGACAGCATCATCAAATCTGAAAAATTATATTTGTAAGTCGCTAACATTTACAGTAAAATATCAAGGAGAAAAAAACACAAATATACTATA
>JAPSES010000120.1:10746942-10764785 GCA_029822895.1 Maxillicosta whitleyi | reverse complement strand
TATATATAAAAAAACTTACACTGCCTAACATACACACTACTCTTAACAAGAGTTTCATATTGTTGCCACACCGAATTATTTACAATATTAAAAATGCAGCAAATGGAGGTATGTATCCATTCAGTGATATTCATTTTACTGTATTTCTCAAGGAAAACACAACCTGGCAAATTTGTATTCCCAGGAAACACTGCCTGCGGGCCCCGTTCTCATAAATAACCTGAAGATGCGATGGTAAAGCCGACAGATACAGAGAAGTGAATGGCCAAATGCACTGTGGTGGAAATATGATTCAGTGAGCAGAGAGACAGAGAGTGGTAGCTTATAAATACAAGGTGCAGATGCACACACTGGGCTTGCGTGCATTTGGAGCATCAGGTAAATGGGCTTTCACCTCTGCAGCAGTTTTCCAAGTCAAGCAGTGGTAGGAGGTGTGCAGTGCAATCACACACTCACACAGCAGACTTTTGGGACCATGGGGACATTCATGAACTCCCTCAGGGGAAGTGATGAGAGCAATGCTGATGTTCCTCAATGGTGCCAGTTGCTGCCCAGAATGAGTGGCAGGACGGTTTCAATACACAACTTTATGATAATGATCTGAATATGCTGAAGAACTGACTGTTAAATGAGAAGTAGAAGTGTCTGCATAGTCTATTGACCAGTGCTATATATATATATAACAGATGCTATATATATATATATAATCAAATGTATCCATTTAAAATGGCACAAATTATTTTATGCTCAACGTCTCACAAAACAGATAAAGCGTGCCCATTGTGAAATGAGCTGTGATGGTCATTATAAAGTACTGATCTATGGTCACCGGGAAAATGTCACGTGATCTTCATGAGTTTCTCTGGACTTTCATTACAAATGTCACCTGAGGTCATTTCATCTACGTCTGGTTGTGATGGAGTGTTACCACTTTATTTTATAGTCCATTCAAACAGCTTCAAAGTATAATAATCCTTTGGATGAGCTGAGATTTGGCCCCAAGCCTCAGTAGAACCATGACCCACTGGACCACAGTCCCAACACCTCCCTCTCTTCCCCATTTCTCATTACCTGGGCAAACTGCCTACTACTGCAATATGTCAGGTACTGTGCATGTGTGTGTGTGTGTGTTTAGGTGCGTGTGTGTGTGTGTGTGTGTGTGTGTGTGTGTGTGTTTAGAAGGTGATCTCTAAATGAAATGGTGAACAAGGCTTCCTCCTTGAGTGGGCTGACTGTTGGCATTAAAACATGGAGGTGTGCTTCTGCAGGAGTCATGCTTCGAGGCTGAAAAATACGGGCCAATAGTACATCACTCTGAAGGGAGACCGAGAGGTGGTGTTGTGATTGACAACCTGCTGATTCACTTAGTCAAACACAGAAAGGGTTCCAGTATCTGCTTTTGGTGCAGTGATGCTAAGTCTATCTCCTGCAGCCCAGCGCAGCCAGGTCTAGATGGCCAAAAAAAGAAAACTTTATGTTTTTCCATTGTTACTGATTTTGTGTGTGTGTGTGTGTGTGTGTGTGTATGGACTCAAGATGAAACAAGGATTATACATATCATTATCCTTATTAAACCTATACATTCTATTTGTGAATTATCAACAGGCAACAATGCCAAAGAAGCAGCACTAGAAAGATTATCAACATGTATTTTTTCAGTATTTCATAATAAGTAACTATTAATAAAACAAAACACGACCACAACTCTTTAGTATTACTTGCAGCTACTGTTTCTCGAGCTTACTGTTGACTGGCAGAGCTCTCCGCAAGCATCTCCAAGGGAACAGTGAGAGTCTAATCTGTCTAAGTAGAGACAACCACTGGTGCTGGTGTTTGAATGACAGCGCATGAATCACCATTCTTGGTTTAGCAATTTTTCACATCGCTAATAAACAACTCACACAACTTACTCCTAGCAATTGATACACCTCCAGTCCTGCCTACGACAGGATTAAACAGAAAAATGTTAAGTAGAACAATCAAGGTCTGAAATAGCCAAAAGAGTTCTTTGTAAATGCACTGAGGCCCTCATTTGGTACAAAAAAACAATGCGCTAAACAACAGACAAGAAGCAATGAGTCACAAACAGTCTCATCATGCTGTACATGTGTGCTTGCACAGTCATTACTCAGAAGGAGGTGATTAATATTTGATAAACAGTGGTATATTTACAGCTTAAGACCAAAAAAAGGACAGGGCAGTAGGTTATAAATAAACAATGAGATGAACCTCCGGCTATCGTTGTAAATGCCTACACACGCTGCAAGGTGGAGATCAGCAAACATGGGCCTACAGATTCTATAATATGATTTAATAAATCAGGGAAGGTGAATAGTGACCAGCAGAGACGTTCAGCTCACATACATACAGTATATCAATCTTTTGACAGTCAATCTTTTTTTTTTCAATTCAAAGCATTTCTGTCTTCAAAATTGATTTGCATAAAAAGGCTCAGAATTATCATTTTGATCAGCGCAAGCATTTCTGTGTTGATAAAGAAGTCACAGTTAGATTGGATCGGACGCTGAGGAGCCAAGGAGACCTTGAGGAACAAGAGGCTGCACATGACTTTCAGCCCAGCCAGCAGGCTCATTTCCTCAGCTTTAAATATTCAAGAAGGCTATCTGTGCTGAGCGAGCAGCTCTTCTTTTCCACAGTGACATACAGGTAAGTTGAAAGTAAGTGACAAGTGTTGCCACAGAAGCTACTGTGCATGTATGATTGAAGCTATATGTCTTTCATCTGTGTCCATCTCATCATAACGTGAAGGACAATTGCAGATTCAACCACAGTCAGTCCAACTCTGGTTGCCTTTAAGTCCCACACCCATATGACAAGCTTTAAAGGCATGGATATTACTATGTACGTGGTTTGTTCGTACTTTGAAGAGATACGGACAACACATCACAACTTCAAAGACCTGCACACACCAACAAGCATACAGTAGAATGATAATAATATAAAAATGCAGAGGGGACTGAAGTGCATCAAGCTACGTTGTATTTTTATGACTTTCACAATCCAAACTACAGCTGCACAATATGACACTTGATCATCAACGTTACGATGTACTGTATGTATGCGCGATTGTCACATTGCAGGTCCTGTAATGTAGGAGGCAAATGAACTCAACGTGTTGTCATGTATTTTCAACCTGGGTGCCTGACACACACTGGGCACAGCAATCCACCAATCACAATCATTGTTAATCAGTTTGCTGAAGCGGACAGCTCTGCACATGCAGTGAGTCGCTGGTAACAACATTAAAAAATAAGCAACGAACAAGAGAAAATCACAGAAAACGAAGACTTGATGCCAAAAAGAAAAGCAGATCAGTTATCTGGAATGATTTCAGTTACAATATGGATGATATTGAAACTTGAGGTCTGTGTCGACAATGTCTTGCATCTGTTACCACAATGAGAGGAAACACAATTAATAAGTTTGACTATTTGACAGCTATTACATATCGCAATATGTATCGCAGGGTTAAAAAAAATGGCAATGTCGTTTTTTCCAGTATCATGCAGCTCTTTTGTCAATTTCACAGCTTGGGATTAATAAAGTCTGTCTGTTCGTCCATCCATCCAATCACCCAATTATACATATTCCTATTTGAACTTATGGTGATTGTCCTCTAAATTACCACAAAAAATGTAATGGCACTTCCCCGAGGTGGAGATTTATGCATGATGAACTTTACAAAAATTAATCGTTGATTATCTTAAGACGAGTCAGCCATAAATAAAAGAAAACCAATGAATTGTCTCATTTGAATAATGCATTGATTTTATTCAGGTTGAATGCCTCTGATTATTGTTGAAAAAGGACAGTCAGATGCTTGAACAAGTCAGATAAAGGCGACAAAAGGGAATAAACAAACACAAGAAAGTTCTAGAGAAGAATAATTGCAGGTTGTATCTGGGATGGAACACATTCTCGGTGCATGTCTGACCTGATATCAGATCAGTAATGCATTGGCCACTGTGCACTGATGCCTTTAATGGAAGCAGAGGCAAAGAAAACCAAAATAAAAAACACACACTTGTAGAAGGAAAGGGATTATTTCAGGGAAATCACATCAGGCATGTACGGCAGATTAAACAAGAGAAACTAAAGGTCAGGAGGGGTTTGTGTGAAAAGAAGTCAGTGTGGCTGAGACAGCATGATGGTGCTGAAGGTAGCAGGGGTGTGATTTACAATAACCTTTAGCTGGCGAGGTAAGGGAAGTCGTCTCTGTGCTGTAAAGGCCGCTCGAGGCCAAGCCATAAATCTGCAAGAGGAAATTACAGCCTGACAATTTACAGCCCTTCAAGTGCCTTATAACTAATTTTGATCCTTCTGGACTCCTGGACTCGGAGCAAGCATGACTTCACGGCCTTAAACCACAAGTTGAGCCACAGCCTCTAGCCTGTAGAAGTCCAAACAAACTGCAGCAATAATTTCATTTAGAAGCTAATAATTCTTTCGAAACCACAAAAATAGTGTGTTTAACTCAGTGAACCGCTTCCTTTTCGTATTCCCAGAAACTATGTGGAGAAATTGCTTCTGTGTCAAACTTCAAACAATCAAACATGTTTTATCTCTCTGTTTCAGTAAATGAATTCAGTCCCCGAAAGGAGAAAACAACCTGGGACAGCAAGCAGCATCCCTGTGTTGTCTGGCATTAATAATTCAAATACTTTGTCTGAGTTGGAATGTTAGACTGTAATAATTTTAGATATTCATCTCCTGGTCTCTAAGGCATGAGTGAAATAAGAATAACTGCTACAGTCTGATGCACAGTGGAGAGCAAACAAGTAATGTCAACACGGAGGAGACACACAGTCCCCTTACGTAAAACAGATCTGGTTCACTGTGTGTTTGTGTGAATTGCTGTCCATGAAACACAAGGTCAAAGCACAAAAAAAAAAAGAAGAAAAAAAAAGCAGCCTCATCTCAAGATGTATTATTTGGCTCTCATTTGGGAAATGAGAGTGAAGCTGTGATACAATGTCTCCTACACACAGCCCCGTTTTAGTACATGTGCTTTCGTCTTGACATGCTCCAGTTCAGTGTATGGTCCAGTGATGCATTGATGCCACTACAATGCATGGTGATGCAGTGCCTGGATTAAAAAGGTCAGAGTGAGGAAGAGAGTTTTATTATGAGAAAGCTTCCTCTGTGTTTTCCACGTGTAATGTTCTGTCACACTGTTCTGATTCGGTCGCAGTAACACGGGGCATCCAGGCAGCAACAGAGCGCCATATCACTGTGAAAAACTCAAATAAGCATGGCCGGAAATGTCAGGCCATCCATCATCTATTACTCATGGAGAGCAGAAAACAAATAGTGCATGTGTTTTTGCATTTTTCTGGGGCACCATGTGATACGCTTTTGTGTTGTGACTGGCATTCACCTCTGCAGCAGGAGATGATTCCCATAGCTGTTAACACAGGATCCTTTTGGGAAATGGGATTACTGTGCAAATGATGATTATTTTCACTATCAGCTAACCCTCTAAATCCCTAAAAGGCTTTTTTGGTTTGTTTTTCACAAACTTTATTTGTAAGACGTTACCTTAGTTACCACTTCATAGCCAAAGTAAAAGGTTTAGCACTTGTGTTTTAAATATCCCCACTGTGGGGAAACACGCTTGCCTAATTATAGCCAGGTGGTACCGAACCAGGTGACTGAAATGAGATTAATCAGTCTCAGAGAAAACATATTCCTGCTGAAATGTAAAATGAGATGAACTGCTGTGATGAAACCCACAGAGTGTGCGCTTTGATATAGTGTTGTAAATCAAAGTCCGGTTGCCAGATAAGCATGGCAATTTTAGTTAGGCTGATAACCAGCTGAGCAACAGAGACGCTCAGTGCAGGCAACAGGCCACATTTGGAAAATTCATCAGACAAGTGGTGGGATTTGCAAAGATTACAGTACAGAGAGGGTGGGCTTTGGAGCATCGATGATTCAATCCCTGATTCAATCCATGCAGATAACATCCAGTGACAGCCACGATAAACAAAACACCCTCTGTGCATCAAAAGAGTGCACTGTCTGATGTTCAGTTCATGTTGAGATGAAAAAGACTGGTCGGATGTGGACAAACCAAAGCTTCACTGCAGGAATCTTCCAAGAAGCGGTGTGTATATTTGACAACAACTAAGATACTGAAAAACCATTAGCATATGCAAAAGGTACAGACATCTCTAAGGTGAACAAAGACAAGCCCTTCCCTCTCATTTCGCTGCTTTAGGTATCGGCTCCACAAGGAATAAACTGCAGTAACTCTACTCTCTTAACCCTGTGACATTTATTTATCCTCGCTTTTTTGCCGAAGTATTTTGTCTAAAATGGAGGCTGAAATGTACCATCTCCTTCTCGGGGAGCTTTAGGCCAAATTGACTTGGGTATCATTTGTCACAGACCATAGATTTAAAAGTGATGAAAACCCTAAGAAAGAGAATTAAAGTGTTAAAGTTTTCCCCAAAAGAAAAAAGCTAAATGTTTATGATACTGCCCTGAGATACAAATAAAACAAAAGAATGAACATAGAACCTGTATTGTGAATTAAAACTAGGTCTTGCTGTTGCATTGAAGAGTCTTCTGTGAAAAAGGAGAGTTTTACATTTATTTAAGTAAAAAATAACATTAGTAAGTTTCTTTTGGCCCTTTCCCTTCAGGGGGCGCCACAGTGAATCAGATTCGCATTTTGATTTGGCACAGTTTTTTTTTTTTTTTTTTTTACGTCGGATGCCCTTCCTGACACAACCATCTGTATTTATCCGGGCTTGGGACCGGCACAATGAGACACTGGGATGTATAGTGTAAAGGGCCTTAACCAAGGGCCCACCTGAGGATCAAACCGGCCATCTTCCACACCAAAGTCAGTGATGTAAACCACTATGCCACCCAGTCACTACCAACTAAAATATAACATTAACAGAACATAAAAACAAGTGTCTACAACTTCTGTCTTTTGTCAAATTATAAATCAAAGTGCTTGTTCTTTATCCAAATAAAAATTCCAGGCTTTTTAAAACCTGCTATTTTTTTCCCCAAGACCTTTATGTACTTTTATACTTGTGTGCCTACTTTTGCGTTTGGGATTGTATCTGTTTTGTGCAGTAGAAAAGTTCTTTTTCATAAATCTATGAATGAATGTATAATTAACAGTAAGCTTAAATTATGTTTTACTGACAGAAACAATTATAAAACATATGAAAATCACAAAAGAGCATGGATATTACATAAACTTCCACTAGAATCATTGCAGTACTGACCAGTTAACAAAACCAAATCAAGTTTTTTTTATATGCTTTCCTCATGTATTTCTTATCTTACAAGACTATGTGCCTTTGACCATACTCTAAAATTTGATTATAACACAAACTTTTTTCTATACTTTATTAAAAGTTTCACACAGACAGAAAAATGACAGACTTTTGAAGATCTGGAAAACAGCATTTCAAAATCCATACTTTTTTTTTTTTTAGACATTTAAGACCTGCACAAGCACCCTGTAAAACTCTGAACATCCAAATAAAATGCATCACATGCTACTGAAAAGCAGATACAATGCATATGCTTTTGCTTATCTGAAATAGTAGATACGTTGATAGGATTAGTGTTTCAAAAGTTATTGAATAGATGTTTTTGGTTGCCTGCAGCTATTTAGGTCTTTGATGGTTTTAACCTCCTCTATGAAAAAAAATAAATAAATAAATAAAACAATGTCTTGGTTTCATGTCTATTACATTATCTTCTCTTTTGTCTCAAGGGGGATTTATTTCATATGTACACAAGTTAAGACTCATCCATTAGCATTTACTACTATTTCATGGCACCAATGGGAAAATTAAATTGCCTAATCCCATACCCATCAATGAGATCATAAAATCTCTAACAGAAATTTATGGTCAGTCATAAAAACACGTCTGTTTATGTGTGATGTAGCTTTCATGACTGTTAAGTTCCTGGAACAACATTAAAGCTAAATGGCTTATAAACATCTAACAGCTTTAAATGAACAATTATGGATTCTCTGAATGGAGGAGGGTATTTCACATCACACTACCATGTCACTTTACTGAATACTGAAGGAGTTACTGATTTCAAGTATAATTACTAGTGTTATATTCATATGTATGATTGGTTTGGTTTTTCATTCACCTGTGGCTACTACAAAAAAAAAACTGGCTTCTGTCTATATTTGATCACTTGTTTTCAATGATAGCTGTAGATGAAGCAAATAAGTGGACTTGAAATAGAGATGATTCTTTCAGCTATTATTTTCACAATTTAGAAATCAATTTGGATCAGAAACCTGGAAGTGAATGATGGAACCAACCAGTGAACGACTGGAGTTCATGACCCCGTGTGGGTTCGCCTGGAATTAAAATGGGGAAATTTCTAGTAATTGATAAGAAAAAAAATTAAAAAATTATTAATATATTTTTTTCAACGATCTAATATATATATTATTATAATTAAAACACCACACACTTTTCCTAATAAAAATAAAGTTCAAATAAAATGCAGGATATAATATTTGAGAGGGCATGTCTTGGTTGACTTGATCATGTGACCACATGCCTTACTACGGTTCAACCTGCCTGGACACAGTCGCAGTTGGAAAACCAGATCAATCAGCAAATGCAAAGATTTTTTTTGCCCGCCTAGCCCCCGCTAAGACATATCTAAGAGAAAAATGTCTCTCTTTTGAATGTCTGGGGTTGCCAGAAATTTATAATGTTAAAACAGGATCACAAGCCAAAAAAGGTTGAGGGTAATCCTAATAAGAGTTAAGTTCTGAAAAGTAATCAAATGTTTGATGTTTATGCATCTGTACACAATGTGATCTTATAAATGTAACCTTGACCTCACAGTAATAACTTAGATGCAGCATGTCTGGGAAATTGCAGAATTACTGTCAGACACCTCAGATGCTGTTGCCTTTTAGGTTGTCATTAAAACTATCAGATATGAACATTTATCTTTTTTCCCTTGTTCTTGTCTTTTCCAGTCATCTGAGCCGGCTTTGTGTAACTGGCATTATCACTCCCCCCCAGCACTCTCTCTCCTGTGCAGACTTATGGACACTTAGCTCGGCAGCAGATCACAGGGTTTCTACATGAATTATAATGCACTTTAAAGAAAATCACTGTTGTGGACCTGAGGAGTGATACTATCCCAACGGGCTCTCGATGTGGCCCAGTGACTGAAAAACTGATTCAGGAACAGCAATCATATTGTCACCAACCCCTGCCAAGTATTCTTACATCATCACTTCTGTCTTGTAGAGCTAATGTGATGACAAGGACTTTATGTCTTAGAGCTGCTCATCATAAACCAATCATGACTGAACCGGAGGCAAAAGGTAGTGTGTCTACAGGTATTGACATAGCAATGTCATATCATGACAACCTTTTGTAGCTCCATTAATCAGAAGACGCTACGTAGCAAATCATGGCAGAAATTCTAGTGGATTCTTTCTTACAGGAGAGCACCTCTAAGTAGGCTAATATATAATACCAAATGAATTCAGTTAATCAAGGTTTTGTCTTCTAGAAATCATGAAAAATGCCTGAAATGCAAAATTCAGGTTATTCTTTGGAGGTATTTCTTGCTGAAAAACAACATCTTCTTGGTTTGTAATATATTAACTGTAGATATTTTTTGCAGACATACTTTACTTTAAGGCTGAGTGATTTTATCAAGTCTGTGAAATATATATTGATATTTCGTCTATTAATCAGCCCAGGGTATCGATACATAAACTGCTAAAGAAAATGTAGATAAAACCGTAAATAACAAAATGAAAATACATATTCTGACTGGGTTTTGTCAATTTTTCCTGACTTTTTTCCTTCAGGAAAAAAAACCCCAAAAATTTAAAATAGTTTTTATTGAAATTATTGAAGCCAGCCTTCACTTGAAATGTTTTCTCTCTTTTGAGACCTTAACGTTTACGTTTTGTGAGAAAATAAGAGTTATGTTTCGATTCTTTTCTATTTAACTTGTATTAACTTAGGTGAGCCAGTCTTTTTCAGTTCCAAATGAATAAAAAAGATAATCAAATTCAACATTGTATAAAGGCTATTTTAAATTGGTTATAATAAAAGTGATATGAACAGTGACACTATGGTAAAACCCTGTTATCACATGTATTGACTCTGTTTTTACATCTTTGGTTGGCAGTGAAGGTAACAAGAGGAGACATGCTGATACGTAGACACACTTGAACACCAGTATTTCCTCCCCCTTCTCTCGGTTTCTCTGCAGGTAAACATTGAAAGTCAAATGGCCTCTGGCGCTGCTCAAAATGAATTAGTGTTGAAGGCCTGGTGCTGTGAATCTCTGGCATTTTCTAAAAGGTCTGCAGCACGAAGGAGACCACCTGAGAGTCAGTCGGCTTTCAAAAAACAGCATTCAGAGCACACATACTGATGACTGATCAAAACAATTCCCTGTTTTATACATATGAACGAACAATCCACTTAAAAGTTCACGCTACACGGACATCCAGAACAATGTGGCCGCGTGTTGACAAAACAGACCCAACTCATTGCTTTTCCAATGTGATGCAGCAGCTGGAGGAGGGAGTCGAGTCATGCAGAAATCAAACATTAACACAGACTCAGGCAGAATGGGATGATAACACTGTCTACTGGCAGGGAAGTAGAGGTGCTGAGATAAGGAAACACAGATTGGCCTGCAGTGCCAGCAAACGCAACACAAACAACTCACAGGCGATGAACATGCAGTCCGACCCAGAATGTGCTGACAGGATTTGAGCGATGACTCAAAAGTAGGATCAGGTTTCTTGTTAGAGTAATAAAACTGCTCTGATTGGATCCAGCAGGAGATAATGATAATAGATGATTGTTGTTTTATATGTTTTGAATTCACAATGAGCTGCTGTTGATGAGCCAGTGTCTGGTCTGTCCAGCCTGGTCTGATTGCGAGTGTTGGAGAGAGCTGATTGGACACAACAAAGACTCCACGCACCCACCCACTGTGAAAACATGATGT
Organism: Maxillicosta whitleyi; assembly: GCA_029822895.1. Taxonomy (NCBI): domain Eukaryota; kingdom Metazoa; phylum Chordata; class Actinopteri; order Perciformes; family Neosebastidae; genus Maxillicosta; species Maxillicosta whitleyi. The sequence goes on along the minus strand of JAPSES010000120.1, from coordinate 10,753,766 downwards.
GTTGGGGTCCACATACTGTGACGGCTGTCCTTGGGAGGTTAATGTCCCTGTTCTCCTTAGGGGCTCAGAGGCCAGATGTTTTGCTATGCCAACTTGGCTAGGATTTGGCTCCAGTGTTCTGTTACAAATAGCATCCATCACATTAAGGAACAAAGCTCACATGCTACAAGACACAACAGCTTTCTGCCTGGAAGGTTCCATCATTGAATCCATCTCTGTTAATACTGAAAGTTGAAAACATCTTGATTAGTGGAGTTAACCAAATTCTGAAGTAGTATTGCTGAGTTGTGTTCACCTCAGCTGCCAGAGATGAAAGTGAACGTCACATCTGAGTTGAATCCATCCAGTACAGTCAGAAAAACAATAGCTATATCAGTTTGAGCCAGGTAGGCCATTACATTCCACTGTATGTTGAAGATACAAAACCCACCTTGTCTACTGATAATAGTAGGATAGTAACAGGTGTACTATTTAAAGACACAAACAAGACAGAATTGCCACTTAATAGTTTCTTTTTATACTTCAACTGTTGATGCACCCAACAGCCATCGTCAATTTTGGTAGTGATGTAGTTCTTGAAACTGGAAAACTTGAAACTCATTTGGTCTCGATGGGATTTGAACAAAAGCCACATCATCACAGAATAGTATCATTATTCATGACACGCCCTCTTCAAATGTAACCAGTCAGATGCATCCATTTTTAAAAAACATGTTACATTGTATAAGTCTTAATATGAACATCTCTTTCCTTTGACGAGTTCTGATAAACTGGTCATAGGAGCGGACAGCAGAGGATAATATTTTCATCAGAACTAGTTCCACTCATGAAATATAAGAATATAAGCCTAACATGTAACTATGACAAATCTGGGTGATTTTAAATGAAAGACATAAGGACAATAGAATAGAAAAGAACATGAATTTGATTAAACTAGTCATGACAGTTTACACCAATGCCTTTTCCTCTACAATTAATATGAGTAATCATGTCATGTTGATTCTAAATCTAGTTTGTTGTTGGTCTTGGTCTTGTCTCGGCCTTGATACCCTCCGGTGTCAGCAGTGTTTTGGTCTCTGTCGCCATTCTTGACTACAGCACTAAATTTTGGGTCTGTGTTGGAGAAGTTCTTCCTGCTCCCTAAGTCGGAACTCTAATGTTAGTGGGTGTTTTGGTTGGAATTTCAAACTGAGAAATTTCGAACAACCGTTCCCTTCAAAGAAGCAGTTCATGTGTAAAATAATGTGTGAAAATAAGTTCAAATACATTTCTAAAAGAAAGTCATTACTTTATCCACCACCTTTGCCATCATGTGTGGCATTAATAATAACACAGAATAAAAAAGGAAACCTTCAGGAAATATACAGAGTGAAACAAAAAGTGTGATTTAATGTGAAGTGGCTGAGCATTTCCAGTCCATGTAACTGAACAAATGGTGCAACTCAAATATGCTTTGGTCATTACAGTGGCAAACAGCACTCAGGAGACCTTCTTTGCTGCAGCTTTGGCCGAGGCTCTGACAGGACTACACTGGCGCAGTCGGCAGGATTACCACACAGAAGACTGTGTCATCCTCTTCTTACCTGCCCCCCCATGCCTACAGAGCACAATCACTTGGTTTAGGTTTGCATCACCAAGCACTGAGCTCTGCAGTCACACATTCAGAGGCCCACAGCAAGCACAGGCAACACAATCGATCAAGGAACACTTCAGTCAGTAAATGTGCCTTGTTTTATGCTGTAAAGCTTTAAATTATAATATCCAATGCCAACAAAGGGCAGACATAAGGAAACCTAACCTGAGATCCAAATATAGAAGTAGGTCATATACCAGAGGTAAAACTAGTTTTCTCAACTAGTTTTACGCCTAAAATAACATCATTTACTACAACAAAACTCATGATGCAAAAATACAAAACTATATTATGTGATAAAATGTGAAATGTAGACAGAAAAAAGCACTACACTATCCTCCTAGGACATAAACAAGTGGAGCCTCCTCAGTGGCATCTTAAGGCAGTGGTGGGGTCATGTCAAGGGCACAGGATGACTGATCTGGAGTAGGAGGAACCATCGAGGAAAGGCTTGACAGAAAAACACTCAAAACGTGGCTTAATAATACATGAGGATGGACCAATATATATATGTGTGTGTGTGTGTGTGTACATATACACTTGTACACGTCAAATAGGATTTTTTACACATATAATCATGTATCAAACAACTCTTCTGTTAATGTTGTAAAACTACACATTTTCTACTCATATAAAGTTTTATTCATACAGTGAAACAATGCAAACAATACAAAACTCCCAAGTCAGCAGCTGAATTTAAGCCAAAGCCAAGATTGTACAGATGTTCCCTTTTGTCTCAGTGGTCCCATTTTTCAGCCTTGCTTTCCTCACTTTAAGCAAAAAAACAAAACAAAAAAAAAAAAAACTTCTGACCTACAAACTATTTTAAAACTCATTCAGCCAATTAACACAGCTTTGTTTATAATTATTGTTTTATCCAGCACTGGATGGAATCAGAGGACATTCAAAGCGATACATGTCTGGAGTGATATTTGTGGCAAATACTGTCATTAAAGTATTAATCATGATTTATGGCCTCAACAATTTTAATGGCCTCAAATCTAGTTTGGATTTTTTTCCTTTTCATTTTTAATTGATTGTCCACATTTCTATATAGAGACAATATGTTTTGCAGGAGAGGACCTACAATGCTAGATTGTTGATACAAAAGGAAATATCACCGTATCATACATGTCTAGTGAAAGAATTCTGAGTCTCTTAAACATATTTTAGGAGTTGTTGTTTTTTTTTTTTTTTAGTTTTAAGTCAATATCCATTTTTAACTGCTTATCTGTATTTTTTTTGGATGATAGAAGATCAGGATGAAAAAAAGATTATTTCCATTATTGCTAATTAACTGTCCCAAAGGTCACACAAAGTAATGCAAATATTAATATATAATGCTGAAATGTGTATTTCTCTGTCTCATTAAAAAAAGGAAATGTTTGTAGGGGTACTACTTTGTTTTTACCGCTGTCTTGTGTAAACCAAGAGGCCAAACATGTGATGGCAATAACTGGCTAGGCCTGGCGAGTTGCCAGTTCTGTACCCTGCACCAGTCTGCTCCCCCTTGGATCTTGAATGCTGTTGTATTGCCAGATCAAGATGCACCATGTGGAGTAAGCCCTGTTGGGAAGAATCACTGCCAGATATGTGTCTGAAATCTCAAGGGTCTCTGTGGTTGTCAGATATGTGTCAGAAATCTCCAGGGCTAGAGGGATGCCAACACTGCCTCAGTCCCTGACAGTCGTTGCGTTGCCAGCTCTGCTTCGAACTGCAAACATTACAGAGATGCACCAAAGGCTCTGGTGAGCTGTTGGGTTGCCAGATATTTGCCACAATAAGTGAAATGAGAGCTCTGAAGTGTACCAGACATTGTGAGTTGGGTTTGGCTGGCTTCATAGTAGATGAAATGATTTTTAATGTGGGGGGGCTCACTGAGGCACACTGAAGCATTAAAATACAATATGTCATGTACTGTGAGCTCTGTCTGACTGTGTTATGCTGATTGTAAATTACTTATTTGCGATCATTCAATAAAAGTCCAATTAAGAGACTTCATTGACTTGTCATATTTGCTTGTTCTGCCAATTTTCTGTCTTTAAGATTCTTTGTAAAGAATGCTGTCTGCAGAATGATGGCAAATATTGTACATGCTGAAAGCTTTGGTCTCTTCACAAAGACATTTTATTGTGACATTGCTGGGATTGATCTATTTCTTGGTTAATTTTTTTTTTCGTTCACCTTTTCATTACCACCCAAGCTAAACTGAAGGAAATACAGATTTTTAGATGTCACTCCTTTCTTTTCCATTCTTCGGGACAATCCAACTATAAGCAACAGAATCACTTAATGCATCCAAGCTGCTGGAAATGTCTAAGAATAGAGGCTCAGACTGCGAGGAACCTCTGAGAGCTGGCAATCAGTGCTTGAAAGGGGTGGTTTGAAATGCAAATTTTACTTCATGTCAATTAATTTTCAAAAATAGGAAAGGCATGAAATGTTTATGTATGTACTATTTTGTTTGTTGAGGGTGAACCATACACATAATTTGGATGAGAAAAAAGCAGGTAAAATGCCAATTTACAGTATGTTGAGATTTGCAGTCTAAGTCAAAAACAGATAAGGTGGAAACATGCTCTTATGAGTCTCAAATGTGCAGATTTATTTCATTTCTATTTCTTGCTCACAACCCTGCCAATGCAAGACACAGTTCAAACTATTCATACTATGTAAGACTCTTTTGAGGCACAGTCAAACTCCACAGTCTGAATCACAATACTTTCACCTAAAATAACTCAAAGCCAAATTATAACAAGTTTTACCCATAGTTTCTTCTGGTTTTTGGAGACTTATACTACTGTATGTATGTTTGTTGTTCTCTGAATAGAGAACCTGAACTTTTCCATCATTTTGGATTATCATTACAATATTTGGTAATTAGATGGAGTAAACAGGGGTCCACATTTTCCTGTACATACCCTCTGGGACAGCTGTAGTGTTTCCATTCATTACAAAAACTAGGACAATACATTATTCTCCCAATTCAATACCAGAGTAGTTGGGATCCTGATTCACTATGTACTGTATTTTAGTTTGATGTTCTAATAAATTGCAATTTTTAATTACTTTTTAATACTACATGTTATCATATTTAGCCCTCGAGGTTTAATAATTGCTGTAATTTGGTGCAGGATAAAAATGAAAGTAAAATAATAAAGAACAAAATTAAGTGCTGTATGAAATAAGTCCAACTTTTCACATTTGGATCTGGGTGTTAATCCAGTTTATGTGTCTGAATGAATGAATGAACAAACAAACAAACACATAGATAAAAGAAAGAATGAATGATAGAACAAATAAATAAATAAGCCACAGTGAAACCCCTTAAAAACCTCAAACAGCACAAATGTTAGCTTTTAATTTAACAGCTCATCATGTAAAAATTGCAAAATGGTGAAAAAAACAGGCAAACTAAACCTCAGAAATCACAGAAGCACAACCATTCTCACACGCTTAGCTAAAAAGTCAACTATTTATTGTCCACAATTTACATTTATTTGAATTCATTTAAAAAATTTGCAGCCTGTGTGTCCATGGTCTAACACACCAAGTACAGATTAAGCAGCGAGTGGCAAAGACAGAGATTGAAAACATGTCAAAGACTGTGAGATCACCTGCCCTATATATACTATACACACTGACAAACACACTGTGAGCTGCACAAGATGATACAAAAAAGCTGTTATTCGTATGAAAACACAGGGAAAATGCATTATTGTTATGATTGACTTCATAAAAGGACGAGTTGATGACCTTAAGATGCTATATTCCCTTTAGCTCAAACAGCAAAATGGAGACAACTGGGAGGATATAAACACCTACTCATGGAGAGCAAAGCCCCATGTTGACCTACAAATCACATAACCTGTCAGTCCGACAGATTCAGCTTATCCCCAGTAAATGAAGAGAAGTGATGTATAGTTTACACAGATTTGTACAAAATCCAGAAACTGGTGAACACAGTAAAGCCTGCTGCCTTAAGATGTGCAGGTGTGTTTTAGGCTGCAGATAAAATCCGTTCATAAATCCCACTACACAGCAAATATGGGAGTGTTAAATAGTCAATATTAGTGTTAAATAGAGTGTTGGTGTTGTATTAACACCACATTGATTTAAAACGACACTGTACGTGGTGTTTTTGTTAAAATTCTGTTGTTAAATCATGGTGTTGAAAGTGTTAATTTTACACTGCATAGTGTGGACACATATAGACACTTTATGGTGTTAAATTAACACTGGCATATTTGCTGTGTAGTTATCCACATACTATACATTTACTGCATTCACTCATTATTTAACACGTTCACCTGTGGTGCCCGATCTGCTCCTGTTAATTTCCAGTTTTATCCGAACCAACCCCTTTGTTATTATGCTACCTTTTTTTTTTTTTTTTTTGCACATTATGATCAAAACCATAATTAGAGACATGGAATAAGGTTTAAAAAAAAAGACTAATGGGATGGAACAGTTCTTTCAGACAATAAATCAAATCCAAAACTGTGCTGCTACATGTTTAGCAAATTATTCAGCTTTTTTATGGTATTGTGCTGATGTAACATGGTGCATATCAGTAAATAGAAATGTTGGAAAACATTGATGAGAAAGACCAAATATCAGTTACAATAAAACACAAAGCAAATAATAATAAATAATACAAATAATAACTTTGGCTTTGTGAAAAAACAGCTGTTTTATACTTGAGAGTGCTCGTGTACAACAGAATTCTGGTGAAAACTTAAATATTGTTTGTCTTCAGAGCACACAAGCCGTTAGTCCAGAGTCAGATGGTCATTTGCCGTTTCCTTCATTTTTCACCATAATACATTACCCTCTCCACATGACCTTGTTTGCGGTGGTAATCTATGTTCATTGTTGTAAGAAATTACACTATTTTACTCGTAGAAATTGAATTTTGGTGAAAAACACTTTGGAACTAGAAAAACACTCAGGGAGCGCAAACCTCCACCAAGCAGCACACTTCCCCCACATATTGTTACTGACACCCTGCAATATTACTCCCACATTTGTTTTTTGTTTTTTTTCATACCTATTTTATTAGATTCTTGACACTGGAAACATACCCAAAGAAATGTGAATTACATGCTGCTAAGAAAGAAATTAACAAATCCACATTTCCATAATGGTGGTTTTCTTCAGGATCTAGCTCCATAACTATTGAAGATACGTC
>JAPSES010000120.1:10710378-10721426 GCA_029822895.1 Maxillicosta whitleyi | reverse complement strand
ATCCGTTCATAACTTTTTGAGTTATCTTGCTAACTAACAAACTAACAAATCCTGGCAAAAACATAACCTCCTTGGCGGAGATAACTACACTGAAGATGGAAAGATAAAGTATAGTAATGACAATAAATGACAGAAAGAAACAGACAAGACAGACGAACTCCAAACAGTCTTTGTAGGACACCAAAAAAATGCCTATAATTGCACTAAAATGTACTTTTGTACCAGTATTTAGATTATTTTTGCTTCTGAAAAACAGCTGTACTATTTCTATGCAATTTATTTAATAATCATGTATTGATACTTGCTTAACATACATGTATTTTAGAATGCAGACATCTTGTTTGTTGACTTTTCAAAGCTTTCCTGCCTTGCATAAGAACTCAAATTTTGGTGAACAAAATGCCATTTTACTTGAAAACAAGTTATATGTATGCTCAAAGACTCATCAAAAATGGCTACTATAAAAAGAGTAAAAAAAGTACCTTGTCAATATCAGAAGTTATAATGGGAATCAGCACATCAGATAACCTATTACACAACCTTTCAGTGATGTATTATAGGTAGATGAATAAATATCATTTATTTCTTTATCTCTTTGCTTTCTCAGTCACTCAGACACACATTGTAACAAATAAAAAACACATAAACAAATACACAGGGGCCTCTTGCTTTCGAAAGCTCACTCATCCTTTTAATCGGTGTGGAATCCATCAAAGTGGGTCAAACTCCCTTCCCCATCTGCCCCAGTCAGATTTTAAATGCACGAGGGCTGATTAAAAAAAGACCAAGAAAATAGGGCAAACGCCTCCATCCCACACACACAAATACATATACACAGCTCAGATGACCAGTGTCAAGAAATAGATATGAAGAGGAGCTCTGTCCCTGAGTGTGTGTTGAGCGAACATGTCAGGGACATTTGGATCCAATTACTCTGTCACAAAAAAGTCAACTACTTCAACTTCAATCTACTGACTATACATCAATTTGTTTCTGGTCATTTGCATACATCCACCTTTCGTCATTCTATCAAGCATCCGCCTGAACACATGACACAAGGAGGGGTGAATGTGTGACAGGATGCTGGGTGAGACAGCTGGGGGATAAGCTCGCTTCCACAGCTGGGTGTATTACTGTACATGTGTGTGAGTTGATGTACGTGTGTGTGTGTGTGTGTGTGTGTGTGTGTGTGTGTGTGTTCTATGCTTGAGTGACAGTGAGATTTTTTTGTTTAATTCACATCTAAGTGTGAAGTCATCTTTTCCATTGTGTGCTCACACATGTATAATTACATGTTGCCATGTAGGCATCAGTACACATGTTCATGCTGCTTTTCACATTATAAAACAATTCATATGAGTAATCAGGCAAATATAAACGATAACCTTCATCACTGTTCTGGTGCTGTGTATTAACACTATGTAGCTTCACCACATTTTTCTTTGGTGTACCAAAGCAAAATGTGGTGAAGCTACAAAAATGTGGTGAAGCTACATAGTGCAGATAAGATAATCAAATGGGGCAGGACACTGCGTCATCATTATCATCATCTCAAATGCACAAACAGGGATTTCCAAGATTAAGTAGAGATATAAAGTAGAGTGAGGAAATTCTCTAGTATGGGTAGGAATCAAATACCACTGATAATGACATCAAGATACAATAATTCTGCCATACACTGCAAAACAATCATCTACATCTGTGCAACTGAAGAAGAGAAAACACTCTAAAAAGGAAAAAAGCATGAATTATGCATTCATTCAATGCAAAGTGGTACCAGTTTCACAATATTTGTGATGAAATAATGTACCAAAAATGGCACAGTAATGCTACTTAATACATTTTTGATACACCCAGGCTAGCTGTATTTGTATAAAGCTGTTTGTTTTTCACATTATACTGGAATACTGCAAAAAACATTTTTTTATGCTGGGAGAGGTAGAAAAGTCATTGTACTGGAGGTGGAAAAGTCACCGTACTGATAAAAGGTAAATTTAGGGAATTATGTGAGTCTGTGTGTATGGAGCTATAAGAAAACTGCCACAGTTAACTAATACAAAAAAAGCAGGAATACTGTATTAAATGTTAAACCGCAATAAAATGACACCAAGAATCAAAAACAAACTGTAAACACTGCTGATAATTTAACATCAGGTTCAACCCAGGTTGAAAATAGATGAGAACAAGGAAAAATTATGAATTTTGCAGAATTATGTAGAAGGCTTCTTACTTTCTAAAAACACATCCCTGTCTTATGTGTCTCCTCAAAGACAAACATTGTATAATGTGTTTATAGAAGCAAACAATCTATGGAGTACTTCGAAAGTTGAAAGAAATTATCTTTTCTCAGTTTGGACAAATTAGATAGGCTATGCCACAAAAAAGTATCTTGACAAGTTGTGGGACATACAGAATATTTTTATCTATAAAAACAACTAAAAGAAAATGACAGAACAATGAACTGAAATGACAGGAGGAAACTGCCCCCTCAGGCTTATACTGTAGGCACTAGGCATGATGGGTAATCATTTCATCTGCCTCTCTTCTCACCCTGACGCTTCCATCACTCTGGAACATCATCAGTCTGGACTCAGACCACATGACCTTTTTCCACTGCCTTGCTACTCACTGCATCAGTTAGGGTTACATAACCTGTTTGCAGCTAAAACATGAATCTCTGCAGAGATTATAAAACAGGAGCCTCTAATGCCTTTGTTCAGGTAAAACAATTTAAAAGGTGTCAGCTTTTTCTGGCTGGACAGTATCATACTGTATGTGTTGTATAATTCAATATACTCTAAAGTTGTCATGTTGTCCTACCTCTAATAACAGCAAATATTTGATGATACTTTTCTACATCAACCTAGATAAGTTGTAAAGTAGAAATGGTCATCCATAAACACGTATGGTGCAGGGACATAGGTGATGACTCATGCTGTCTCGTAGATCCATCCTGCACTATGAGCATGATGGAGACTGGGGTTGAGAGAATGTGCAGGTGCATGCAGGTGAGTGAATACATAACATGTAGAAGTTAGAAGTGATTTATCCATATTAAGATAGTGCTAAATAAGAGGCAGTGTGCCATTTCTGCACTCTGCTTAAGTTGCATGTAACAGAAGTTCCATCTGACCCTTCGTCAAAACGTCCTTGCAAAAAGCTAAGAACGGGGCTAAATGAGAAGTAGCCCGTTTGAATGAGTGCGTGCAGTCGTGTCATCTGTCTTCTCCGACAAACTCTGAATGCAAACCCTCGGTCAGACTGTCAGAGCCAGACGATGCATGGCTTTAACGGTTTGATTAAGCAGGGCTGGCCTGTGCTGTGTCTGTGCTTACAAACAGAGCACTAAGGACAGATGCTCATAAGTGAACCCAACCCCGAACAGCAGCTTTTTAGCCAAATTCCCCTTGTGGCTATGCTGCCATAAACTTTCCAAATGATATTGCTGCAGAACAGAGGTTTACTTTGAAGGAGACCAGGGAGAACTAGCTCATTTTTTCTCCTCTCAACCTTAACCAAAGGAATACTTTATTACTAAAACACTGGAGGGACAGGTATAAAATATCTAACATCTGTCTGAAGGTTGGCTGCCGGCTTTGGTGTGACTTTGCCTAAGTGCTGATTAGATTCTATCGCCACTGTTATCCAATTTCTTTCAACATGAGCACTGTGCTGTAAATGAACCCTCTACTGTAATAGGTGACAGGTTGTGTGCACTAGGAAAAAAACAAAAACAGAATGACAGAATGAGCGACAGAGAAGGAGAGGCCTTTAGGGCAAAGACACTCCAGCTGAAGAGACTAATCACAGGCAGCACCAATTTGACAAGCAAGGACAAATACTGGGCAACAATTATACATGTCATTTCCCAGATAGCCCACCCCTGACAGACTGTTTCAACAGCTATCCCATAAATAACAATGGGATATTAAATACAAGGGTGAAGCAACTAATAATTGACTTTTGTTTAAAGAAAAGTACACAAAATACTGATTTGTTTTCAACCAAAAAAAACAAAAAACAAAAAACAAAACAAAGAAAAGCACATGACAGTGTCTAGACTGTGACTCACATTTGTGAATTTGGCTCATTTGAACTTTTCCACTCAGTGAGTTTATTTTGTAGGAGCTCCATCTCCTGAACCGCAAGCATTACCTGATACAAATAAAATTGGCAGAAATACTGTGTCTGTTGCTACAAGATCCTACATGAACACTGTGTGCTTTACTGCTTTTCCAATCACTGACATCCAACATAAAACTATAAGACTGAGCATTAGAACTAGTGTCATATCAAAGATGGAGAATAACGTGAACCCACTAATATTTTCCAGCAGATTCAGAGCACAGCCAGCAAACACACACTCATGAAGGTACTGACATGAAATATTACAACAAAACAGCAAACCACAAACAAAAGCCCTTGACGCAACCGTGCACTATCATCATTTACCGATACTGGCCTCAGTCCTACTTTCTCTGATGCAGAAACAGCATGTTGAAAGAGTTACTATCAAAACCTCCAAATGAGTATTATTCAATTTGTAGGTCACCCATCTGTCACAGCACAGGTGAAACACAAATTTACGAGTTAACAGAGGTTAGAGAGGAAACGTTTTATTTCCCTCGTGTCTATGCATCATGTTAATGTGACCTTCTATTGCCTCAGACAGTTATTAAAGGGTTATTGGTTGAGTGCAAGAGCAGCAAAAAGCATCTGTAGACGCAGCTGTGTGACAGACTATCAACCTCCCAAACTAAGCAAACTCTAACACTTCTAGGCAGCGGTTTGCTAAGGCTGGTAGTGCACGCTAAAGGAATTGAAAAACTTCATCACCCCGATAGAGCCACCAAAGCTTCAAAAGGAAACTACTTTGCAATTTAATTTGATTTGCCCCAACCGATTTATAATTGCAAATGAGGAAGGGCAATCTGATAAAATGAATATCATTAAGAGTCGGTAAACAATCTTGAGAGGAGCTATGCTGCAAAAGTGTTCATTTGGTGTGGCTCGGTGCAATGATGCATGTTTTTACTGAGCTGAACACGGTAGCTCAAAGGCTGTAGAAAAGGAGTTGTGATTTATGTGTACCGAAGCAGCACAATACTGAGTTTCCTACAGTTTTTTTTATGAGGATTTCCTAGGACTATAATCTGGGAGCTAGAGCGCTTTGATTTTGTTATATCAGAGAACTTCCTTCCAACAGGTACTAGCCCTCAGGGAGCCCTTCTTCACTAATGATTTGACATGAAACGGCAACGCTGAGGTTCACGATACCCCAGACAAACAGCGCAGAGGGGGAAATCTTCAAACATGAAAGTCACAGCAGTTCAGCAGTCAAAGGCCAGACAAAAAAGGCACCGGATGATTTAGGAGATGATACCGTGACGTCTTGGTTTTGACAACAGCTGCCCTTTTGTTTATTTTACCGTAAAAGTGAGTCCACTAAAATATGGCTGAGCATGTAAAAACAAATAAAAATCCATGTGGTTCGATCTGTTGGCCCAGATAGTCATTAGGCTGATGGGGCAGGTGTATTTCTCACTTAAACTAGAGCTCCCATCAGCATTTGAGTCCTCTTGAAAACAACCCACAAAACAATTTTCACTTAGCATCACCTGCTCCCATGTTGCAAAGGGAGTCAGCAGGGTTTTTGAAGACCCGCTGCTTAGAAACACAATCAGACAGACAAAATCTCACTCACAAAATAAATAAATAAATAAATAATAAAAATTTCCTTCCCTTCTTCCTTCCACCCACAGTAAAAACAGAGAGAGTTCTGGCTTGGTTACAGGAGTCACAGGGAACACAGTCGATCAATATCCTCGAACACAGCTTCATTGCTATGCATGGGCTCTGGGCTCAAATGGAGTACAGTATGCACATCCAGCATACAGTAATCGTTGTTAGGACACTGGACACATGTCCTTACTTCTCTTTAGAAACAAGGGGAAAAAAATAACCCAGCTGAACGCACATTTCAAATATAGATATAGGGGGTGAGATATAGTGGATACACATGAAAAATTTAACATCATTATAGAGAAACAAGATGAACTGTGGATTCCGGTTTCTCATGATTCCACTCTTTGATGTTTTATTTAATAAAATGAAATGTGACATCATAGAAAGTCTTTTTTACAATATTCTTTTTATATTTTTCTTTAAAAAATTAAAGTAGAATTATTTTACAACTAAATCAACTCGTGAAATGTCTTCATGGTTTTAATCCGAAGCCTACATTTTTATACTTTCTCCTTGATATTATAAGCATCCATGCTGGAGTATTTTATCAGCCTTAAAATGCATAACTGCGAATCAATCACAGCGTGGAAAAGAATTCGTGATCTTGGATGAGACGCAGGTAGTAAACACAAAACAGCTCTGCAGACAATGTCACATGTACAGTTATGACACAATAAATACGCCCTTGTTTTAAAAGCAAAGAGGAATCAGATCAGGAATAGGAATAGAAAATAGGAGAGTTATGGTGCGCAGATAGTAAAAGGAACACAGAACAGATCACTTGCCTGAAACGTGTAAAACCTCGTCCCATTGGGTGGGTGCACCTTGGGGGAGTTGGTCCCCGTACTCATGTCTGAGAAAATCATAATCCCTTTAATGGACAAACAATCCAGAACTGCCCCGGTTTCCAATCGGACAAACAAATGTACTTGATACCAAGTCTAACAGCGATCAGAGACGATGGAGAACCCCCCCCCACACACACACCCCCCGGATCAGATCAGTCCCTGACCCGCCGCTGCGCTCCCGGCAGCGCGTCGTGGAGCACACCGTGGAAATGCGCCACGCTGCGGGGGAAATCACACAACAGAGCTGGAAACAAGGCAAGGCTCCGATGTCCTTATCACGCCCTCACGACTTGGCTGTTTGTCCCTTCTCGTGATTCGCCTGGAGAGTAAATCCCGCGGAAGAACGGCGGATCCATGGTCTCCTGACGCCCGCTGCAAGCAGCTCTGGCACTGTGGGTGCTGTCTGTGCGCGGATTATCGCCTCCCTCCTTCCGTGGATTCACCAATAATCAGTCAGAGCATCATCACAGTACGTCCCAGCCAGCAATGGACTGGGTGCCTCGATTGGCAGCAAAGACACACGTTTTCTCTGTTTTACACTGTAAAAAATATCACCTTTTTTGCAATGCAGACTGGTGTTTTCTGTTTTTACCAATGTTTCTAAAATAAGACTGGATGTGTTTGTGGGAAGAATAAGAGAGAAAAGGGATGAAGGTTCAATGGGCCCAATAGGACACTAACAAAACAGAAGATTTTAGGTAAATTAGAACTATTAATCTTTTCATGCATAGTGGTTACAGTGGACAGTTATTCTCCAGCTGTTCTCTAATATTCATGTTTTTGTTTTGTTTTGTTTTGTTTTAGTTCCATATCAGCCAACACAGTGGACACTTGTGCATCATCCCATACACTGCAATTCATACCATACTGTAAATGTGCTGTTCTTGATAAACCTGATCTGTAATGGATCAATCATTTGTTATTTATTAGACAAAAAGGTTTGTTTTTGTTTTGTTTTGTTTGTTTGTTTGTTTGTTTGTTTGTTTGTTTGTTTGTTTTTGGGGGGGGGGGTAGCTATTTTTTGCACATTATCTCCATGTAGTGAGTAATAACTAGCATTGGAATATGTTAAATGAGAGAAAAAAATCAGATTACCAGTATTACATTTTTTTCATTGTTTCCATATCATTTTAAACACATTTCTTTACTTCAAAAATTAAATGTGTGGACATTTGTGTAACTCTATTAAAAGAAAACTTAATCACATTGTTTTTATGCCTATGAAGGAATAAAAACACTCAAAAACCTTACTACACTTATCATAATTGATGCATGAAAGAGTTAAAGAATGTTTGCTTCACAAGATGCTAATAAGCATTTTGTTTCTTTGCACTATTTTTTTATATAAAAGATTCAAATCCAGTCATATATTTATTATTCTACACACTATTTATTTTATTATAATACATTAATATAATGAATGATCCATTGATTAAACAAAAAACAGCCGACATTACTCATTGGATGCTGGGCACTTTTAGTTACGCTGTAATTTTGTGCACTATTAGAGATATATTATGAAATGTATCATTGCATTCTACAGTACCATGTGCAGGGGACACTGTTATACCAGATGGGAGTGTGGAACATAGATGAACAGGAAGAAGCATATGAGAGAAGAGGAAAAAGGCAAGGCAAAATGTACTTCCTAAAAGTACCACTCAAGTTTTATTTTACACACACATATATATATATATGTGTGTGTGTATGATTATATATCATAAGCAGGATATTGCTTCATGTCTGCACAGTGTCAGAGCCCCAAACCCCTAGGGAAATGTGTTGATAATGATTTTCAAGTCAGTTTACTCAGTAGAAAAACAATAGAGCAAAGACACAGTTGTTATATCCTAAACAAAGTTTGTGTTTTTTGCAGTGTGTTTATGGATTGGAGGAGGAGATGAATTCCCAAACTGCAGACATCTCTGTCCAACACTTATCTTATATCATCTGTCTAAAACATGTGAGTATGAAACATGGGTCTGTCTGATGAGTCTGTTCACTCACAGAGAAAACATATTTAAAGATTTTAGGGGGATTAATAAAGATGGGCACTCACTGCTTGACTGAAGCTAATGTGACGAAAAATAACAACAAAATAAAATATGTTTTTAGTACTTCCATGGTCAGTTCTATGTTTGTCTTCCAGGTTGCTGAATGCTGAACAATGACTAAAATAGTATTAATATTTCAGTTAACTAATTTCACAACCTACATTTATTTGAACAAGGCTAAGATTTATAACAAATACAAATATAAGTAGCATTTTACATGAAAAAAAACATTACACATAAAACATACTTGTTAAGTACCGACCACAGCAAAAATCACATTATTACCTGGGTCATGGGGTATTGTGTTTGGATCGGTTTGTTTGTTTGTATTGCTTGCTAACACCCCCGGGCACCAAAACTATTGATTGAATTCATACCAAATTGGGTTTATAAATTGCCAGTGACTGGGAATAGATGTGATTGCATTTTGGGAAAAATAGGTCAAAGTTCAAATTTTTTTAAATAATTTTTTTCCTCCCATTTATTTACAATGGATGAAATTTCAAATGTCTATAAAATCAATTTTGTTTAAATTTTAATTAATTTTAATTTTAAATGTGGCATCACCACATTCATAGACATGATAACATCAGCTGGATCCATGCCAAAGTAAGATACAATATGTGTGAGGGGCGGGGTTTGTTGTGCCTTGCAACACTTTTTTTTTTTTTATTCAGCCAAATTAAAAGCAGCAATTACCATTAGATTGATGAATGAATTTGAATTAACCCATTTTTCAACATTTTACCCTTAAATCTTCTGTGAAATGTGTTCTACATTTAAAATAAAATAAAAACATGTGACTTCTATTGTCCAACAACTCAGTTTGAGGTTTTCTGTTCTTATGCTGTATCTGAAGCTCGACCTGTCACTAGTGTTTGTTTTTGTGCTTCTGTACTTTCCACAGACCTTCCATGAAACAATGGACTTCACCGAGAGTGACATTTTGCTAATGTAAAAGGATTCTTCGAACTAAGCCTAATAGGATAGAATCTGCTTGAGCCAGCCCATTGATTGAAGGCAGCTTTTGTGTACAATTTTATAGAGAGAGAGCAAAGCACTTCTACTATAACAGGCTTCAAACCAGGAACCATTTTTCATCCAATTTTCTATCATCAAGTGGCCTGTTCAGGAGAGTATAATCCACATTTGCTGAATGATTTAATCCAATTCTCAACTGGAGCTACGAAGAGCCAGATGGAAAAAATTAAAATCAAAGAGATTTTTTTTTTTTTTTTTGGTTCATTGAAACAGGTGCTGGCATTCAGCTTAACTCCTATCTAGACACAGTGAACAATGATAACGTATCTGTAAGTACATGTAGGTGTGATCACTGTTGGAACAGCCCACTAGAGCATACCCCTGTCAGATTTTGTGTTGTTAGAAACAGCTCAGTGAGCCTGATTAAGCAGCCTGGGTTGAACTCACTGTGAGGCTTGTACTGGTGGAAAAGCTTGGTTCTGGGGTACTTCAAAGTATTTGATCTTGACATAGCAGGTTAACAACATTTCCAGCTGTGGCACAGCAGATCTCATTAAGCAAACAGAGCTGAGGTCACACTCTTGACCCAGGAATATTCAGCAGCATAGTGAAAAAAAATGCTCTTCACATTCACCCTCAACATTATCAGTTAATACCAAACATTAACTGAGTCCTTTGTCCTGCATAAACGTAAAATGATACTCTAAGTACAGTCCTATTGTAGGAACAGCAGGAATAATAAGCCTGTAGAAAAATGACAGAAAAGTAGGTTAGGTTCAGGCTGGATCTTCGTCCTTTTTTTTTTTTTTTTACTCTCATGTAAGGGGTGATGCATGCTGGGAACTGAATCCCCACCTGTGGTACTTTTGCTCCAGATGGGGCCTGAAGTCTGGGCATCTGTTGGACACAGCTCAGCTGGTTCCATCTTAAAAGCAATGCAGTTACTCTCAGTCGCATCAGACTAGTGTTTAAGGGTATGAGCAAGAGCATCTGAGGCAGCTGGTTCCCTCTGAAGCAGACGATGGTCCGTTATAAAGCCAATGTTTTATTTGTCCCGCACCATTATGAGGTAAATACAAACAATATTTCCTGCAGCCCTTTCCATTCAGAGGGTAGGACTTCATTCCTTCAAGCTTTTATACTGAAACATGTGGTAAACTCAGTGATTCCTATTATGTTATCCACCAAACCAAATTCTATACTTTTTTATATTTTCCAAGTTTCCTGCACCATGTTTTAGTTGAGCATTATTCTTGAACCACCTGTGTGAAGTTGGCACCCCACACGTTGAAAATTCGAATAAAACCCTTTTCATTCATTTGTGCATCGTTTGTGTACGTTTGTGCAAGCAAAATTAACGTTTGTGCACAAACCGTCTTTAAGATATTTCACTTTTAAGATTTTTTGAAAGTAGGTCACG
>JAPSES010000120.1:10693630-10703752 GCA_029822895.1 Maxillicosta whitleyi | reverse complement strand
ACCCAACCACTAGTCATGAGTAAAGGAAAAGTTTTTGTATTATCATTCATGTTCTCTGAAAAATGGCCAAAGAATCATAGATTCTGCTAAGGTATGTAAACTTATGAGCACAACTGTGTAAATAGAATAATATCATGCATCATAAAATTCAATGAAAATCCACTTACATCTTGTTCTTATTAATGCAATTCAGCAATCTTAGTAGAAACAGACAGACGGGTTTTTTCATGCATGCATGAACTGCTTAATGACCACATGGAAGAGGTGAGATGTAAAACAAACTGCTTAATGTTACGTGTTTCTACATTTTATTTATTTATTTTTTAGATATGTGGACGTTCTTACTAAAATGTCTCCACAGAATATTTTATCCACTGTATAAAGTGTGATAGTGATTCCACTGGAAAAATAATACCTGACTTTAAGGGAAAAAAGGTAATGTGAAATCTGAAATCCTAATGTCTGCAGAATGTCAGTTGAGTTAGCAGAAATCAATAGAAAGCCCTTAGCAGTACATCACACCAGTGTTTTAGTGACCACAATTCACATGATTTTAAATAGCAAAAATGTAGTGAAGTGCAAAGTTATAAAAAGCTGGAAGCTGGAATTTCCGCTGGACCCCAGATTGGAGAACTCATTGATGAGCCCACATTCCACCAAAGCTCAGATCTCTGCAATTAACAGCTTAGGAGTCATTTGTGTACATGGTGCACAGTTTTCAGGATAACTAAGAAGCCCCAGAAGGAACTAAAGGCATTTGAATGGAAGGGATGAAGAATCACTGAGAAGTCATGTCCTCCACTTTCAGCTCGATTTCTTTTTCAGTCCAGTTTCATTGGTGTAAGTAATGATAATAGTGAACGATTTCATTAATCACTGCTGAAATGGTAACCAGGTAACACTTCACTTCAACCCAGACATGATGAGCAGATTCATGCAGCAGGAAACTGTCAAAACCAATGAGTGAGTTTTGATTTTGGTTACAGTTTGATCCCAGCTGATGGGTTCTGCTTCAGTTTGTTTTTCATGTAGCTCGATATTCCTAGCACCCAGTATGATGTTTGAGACTGTTCCCTCATGATTTCACCTTTCCTAATTGACTTATCAGCATTTATTACATTATCCTCTGAATTTAGCATTTTAATCCAGGGGAAAGCATCCATTTTCCTATATTTTAATTGAATAATTGTGTAGAGGTTCATAAAAGTTCAGAGTAAAGTCAAAGGTTATTCGTATCAAAATCAAATAAAAAATGAAGAAAAGGGGACTTTTTCAGTAAAATCTATCATTAAACCCAGTGTGTCCACCCACTGTCACTGATCCAACTCCATGGGTTTTACTGGTGAATCAATGTTGTGGGACATGACGATGTTTCCACGGTAACTACGAAGCCTTTCAATGGATCATATCTGATGACCATGAAAAGATGACAAACTGCATTTTACACCAATTATTGACATGTATTAATGAAATAAGTGGATCAACAGGTATTACACAGTTCAGATCAGTAGATCGTTTTGATGGATGGTTGATGGTCTTTATGGGTTAAGACCAATCTGGATATATGTGAAATATATACAGCAGGAAAAACAAAAGGTCCTGGGGGAAAAACAGCTACTATTTACTGTGACCTCCCTTTGCACTTAACATGTCTTTAACCAGTTTGTTCAGACAATATGAGTTTTATTGCATTAATTAATTAATTAATAGTAAGTTTCATTCAACACATGTGACAATTGTTTGTGCTGCTTCTCGTCTTGGGGTCAAAGGTCACAATAACTAGCCTAGTGACTTTAACCTTTAGAATCCATTTAGTTTATTTTTATGAGTCTTCCATGGCTGTGCAAATATTTCCTATATTTTCTGGTTGTATCTGACAATATGTGCTCATTTCAACCCTGCACAAACAATAAACCTCGAGGTGGCTGAGAGACTTTTGCACACTAATGTAACTATGAATGCATGTGTGACTACTTAAAATAACGTCCTTATCCAGGCTTGGTGCTGAGCTCTGTGGCAGTTCTGGGAACATCTTGTGGGTTGGTTGACAGGTTAACTGGAGTCATTTAGAAGTTTTAAGTGATGAGCTCTTGAAGGTGCACAAACACACAGAAGCTAATGTCAGTCTAGAGATCCGAGGGGGCGGCTGATGAAGCCCGGAAGAAAATTACTGTGGGAGTATGTGTGCATGTGTGTCTGTGGTATTTTAAAACAAAACTATGACAATAGACAAAGTGCATCCGAGGACTGTTAGATGTGGTCTTCTCAAGATTAATGTTAATCTCCAAATCCTAAAGCCTAGATCAAATCCCCAGTGTACCATCTTGATCTCAGTGAAAAATCTTGAATCTGTGAATAAAAACTGTAGTCTCTAATGTAATTGTGATTTCTTTAAGCCAGGTGTTGATCATTACTAGCATCATTTTGCAAATTAGTGAAAACATCTGGCTTAAAAATAGTTTTTAAAAAAAATTGGCAGTGAAAATTTAACACAATCCTACTGACTGTGTTAAAGTCTCCTACGAGCAAAAACGTAAATATACTCATGCAACTGATGCAGGCATTGGGTCATGCAATAGTACAGCTGTTTTAGTGCTGTAAATCAACTATTTCTATATATCAGAAGTTTCAATCACAAGTGAATTTTGTTTCCTGCAGCTGAAGGCTAAGTGTGAAAAGGGGGGATCTAGGAGGAGACGTATTACACCTTGGAAATGAAGTGGATATTGACACAATCAATCTTCCAGGAGTATACAAGCACATCTCTTTTTTATCCAGTGTTTGTGTGTGTGTGCACCCTCCCCACCATCTCCCCTGATTGTTTTTACTTTATTTGCAAGTTCAGGCTCATCAGTCTTCACCAGCAGCGCAGGGGGATGGAACAATCTCATAACTTTCTCATTACCGCCCCCAGTCTCATGAAGCATTCTGCTGCGGCTCACAGATAACAGTAAACCTTGCTTTTGGGAAACAAAATACCATTTCTGCAGCAGTTTTTGCTCTCTGACTCTGAAACTCATTAAGTAATTCAATAACGGAGAAATGGAAAATAAGGTTAAAGTTCCCATCTTAACCAAAAAAAAATCCTTAAACTGAGAACATGTAATATTTAGTGTGAGTGCTGGATGAAACCTCATCTTAGAGGATGATCATAAATCCACATATATATCTAAATATTATCTTGTTCAATGGTGATAAAAAAAAAAAAAGCTTGAATTTCTAAAAACAATTCAAGCCACTAAGACATAAAGTAAAACTCCTGCAGAACTTAAGAAAGTTTTAAGGCACCCAGACAGCACCTTTTTCTAAAGGTCGAATAATCACAGCAGAGGTGATGGATGAAAATAAAAGCTGTCCTGAGTGTTTTACTGAGACAACACACACTGTCCCCAAACAGCCCATCCATCCTGGTCAACGTGGACACTGAGCTCTACGTCTTCTCTCCTGTTGCTGGCAGCCAGCAGAGACCTGCACTTGATCACAAGCCTTAATTATCCTCATGACAGTGCAAACACAGTCACAGATGCAGAAACACATGCTAAACAACTACAAATGAACCCGAGGAGACAAGTTAACACAGGCACAACTTGTCGAGACTCTGCTTCATCACTTTCAATTATGTCAAAAAAAAAAACAGCAACTTAACCTCTTGCCGCTATAAGGCCAAAGCAGTCATCTCAGTATTCATGAGATCCGACTAAATTTAGAGCTCCCCAAAGGAGATGCACAAAGCAGAAACCCATCTGTTTTCATCCTTATTGTCACCGGCTGCTGCTTTTAACCTGATAAAGACCATTATGAAGTCTGAACCTGTCCACTGACTCAAATGACTTTTGATTTATAGCGTTGATTCGCCCGTTGCTGAAGAGAAAATTCATATTCTGTAGAGGGAACTATCAAGAGAAATTGTGTCTGAAATTATCAGAGGCTCAAATTCACTTTGCCAACATCAGTAGATTAGTCTAATGTCTACTTGAGACATGTTGGATGATATTAGAGGAGATGAGTAAAGAAAATAGTAGTGAAACTATAGAAACAATAGGCTGAATAAGGATGAGTTTTTATTGCATACTGACTTATGATTACATAGCACCATCTGCTGGACAATAAAAAAGTCATATTTACAGTGGTGATATCTCAATGCTGTATTGACGTTATTCAGTAAACTTCATACAGAAACAAAATGGTACAAACGTGCTGTTATTAGAGCTTTGTAGGGAGGGGATTGTGGTCAAACTTCAATGACTCGTTTCACATCCACAGACCACGGCCTCATATTCTGCCCTTGTTTACTACTACTTACAGACTACTGTGAATAAAAGTGCAAAACACCAGACGTTAGAATGGGAATAGTAGAATTCAACACTGACTTGGGATGCCATTTAATGCTCAGTCTACTCTGTTTCTTACCTTTAACCAATAAAGACCCAAACGTCCATTGTTGATCAAAACCATCTATTAATCTAAACTCTTTAATACCTGTTGGTCCAATTATCCAATCAATACATGTAAATAATTGGTGCAAAATACAGGTTGTCGTCTTTTCGTGGTCATAAGATATGACTCATTTGGATGTTCAGAGGTTCCATAGTGAACATGGAAACACTATCATCTTCTACAACATTGATTCACCAGTAAAACCCATGGAGTTGGATCAATGGCAGTGGATGGAGATGCTTGTTTTTTACATTCAGTCATTGATATCTTTGCTGAAAAGTCAAGTTTTCTTATTTTTTGATATAATGTCTCAACTTTAGTCTGAGCTTTTATGAACATCTTCATTTTCATTGAATTAAATATAGGAAAATGTGTTTTATACTGGGAAAAATACAGAGGATAATAATATAATAAATGGTGATAACTGAGGAAAAGTTAAAATATAGAGGGAAAAACTATTTTGGAAGTACCACAAAAGTAGCCTTCGGCCTTTATGGGTTGATGTGAGGTCTTTTTTTTTTTTTTTTTGCAAATAAAATTACCCATTTAGATCCACAAATGAAGCATACACCGTACAACACCAGTGTAGTAAATATCAATCAAAATGGATTCTTACATTTTATTTTAAGATTATTGTTTTGTTTTTTTCTTCTTCTGCTGTGTTACCCTGTCCAGCCTTTAGATGGCATAATAGTACAGGCAGAGAAACCGCATGCCCACTGCACCAGGAACTTAGAGGAAAGCAATGGAATATATGTTGTTGTAGGAGAAATTCAGTATAGATAAGCGGTTGCAATAAAAGAACATATGCTGCACATTACTCTTGTAATGTCTTGTAGAGTAATCAGCTAATTTGTAAATATTTCCAGTCTTCAAAATGGTTGAGTTCAGGTTAACCACAACACATTCACTGCATGAAGTGTAGTTTAATTTAGCTCTGGAGTTTTCTTTAAAGCCCCTGAACTACCCACCTGATACCCAGCAGTGCATTTTTATTGTCTGTGGGAGACAGCTTTACTTATAAAAACAAACAAACAAACAAACCCCAAAACAAAACAAAAACACTTTGTCCACTGCAAAGGACGATTCATAAAGAAAGTTAAAAATGAAAATGCTTCTGGAAAAAAAAAAAACTGTTGCATTATGCTGGATATATTATTCCAGGGTGTCAGGAGGATAATAATAATAATAATAATAATAATAATATCCAAAGACATCAAGAAGCATTCAGTTACTTTTGAATTTGATGAACTCTATGTCCATTTTCCAATCTGTTTTTTTTTTTTTCTGTATTTACTGTAAGTTTCAGTAGTCACTTTCCCATTAGGCTTGTCTGCAAAACTTTACAGATATTTAATAAATGACGAAAAAACAGAAATGTGAAATGTCAGTTTTGCCATTAAATCACAAATGCAAAGATTTGTTCATTATCACGACATGACACCAAAAGTCATTCCATAAACATGGTGACGAACATAAATATGGTGTTGGTTTATAAATATATTAATTATTATTATTATTATTATTATATATTTCTCCTCCATTCCTTACTAAACTAAAAAAATATTAAATTTCCTGGTGTATCCACACAAACCACACCCTGTTTCTTTTAAAAACTCTTCTTCGCTTGTTGTAATGTCAGTCCACATCTGGGTGTTTTGTTTTGTTTTGTAATCACATGACTCTATTTGCGATAAAAGGTCTTTCCATTGCAGTTTTGCGCAATTTAGCAACTCCCAAAAACCCACCTCTTGCCAGCACAAAAACGAGTTTGGGCAAAATTGTCGTTTTACCATTAGGTACATTTTTATGCAGAAGTTATATTTGCGATATTTAAGGGTCAAACGAAAAGCGACTAATGACTAGTACACCAACGTTCTATTACAGAAATAATCAGAAATTAAGACTAAATACACCTCAATGCACCACATCAAAATGTATCCATAACATTTTGTATTTTAATAGTTGTTATGTATTATTTATCGTCCTAGGAGATGGGAAACAGCACATCTAGACTTACACATATCCACTGTATAAACAATATGTATGTACATCTCCTACGATCAATAGACACAGCCGTCCAGGCCTGAAGTCAGCCATCAAAATGAAGCATCATCCTATACTGAAACACGCAATCCATATGAACTGTAATTGAGGAAGCAGCATCCCATCACAGCAACAAAATGCACTTGTACAGTCCCTCACAACAGGGCTGCTGGGACTTGGAGTCAGCACTTACAATTGTGAATACACAACCGAGGGTTGGAAATTGAACTGTAACGATGACAGCAGTCCATGATTGAGAAGGAGGTGTGACTCATGGGTTGGAGGTTTGTGATAGGTGTAGAGCGGACTCTATCAGGAAAAATCCGACACAATGAGTTAATTGGATCACTAGAAACATCACGTTGATATTTTTAGGGATGACGTCACAATAAGGTGTCATTAACCTGCTATTTTATGTACTTAATCAAAACATGACTCAGGACATTTGACTTTATTATTCAAATTAGTACACATGTTGTTGGAGACGTTTATGTGGTGTTCAAGTGTAATCTGGTAGTTTTGTCTTTACTGGTCAGAATCCTTCTCCAATTCCGTTCTAAGTTACACAGCTCTCCTTCATCATTGTTTGTGTGGCCATTCAGCACATTCCCTGCCTGTATCCATATAAACAGAAAAAAAAAACCAAAATACCATAAAATATCCATGTAAATTATTCAATTTGCAAAATCATAAGAAAAAAAATGTTTTCTATAAAACATGTGTATCTAAATATAGAGGCATGCATGTGAATGGACATGTGTTAACCCTACAAATGGAATAAACCGCAAACCTAAAAATAAAATTGCAGTTTTTAATGTAATAATCCCACAAATGTAACAATTATTAATTAATAATTATTACATTGTAATAACCATGTAATAACAATGTAATAATTGTCACATTTGTGGGATTTATTACATTTGTGGGACAATCACAATCATCAGTTTCCACAAATATAATAAATTCGCACCTCATATACATTTAAGTAATACTACAATGAATACTCATTCATCTTTAATTTTCTTCGCATTTCTTTCCGTCCTTTGGATACTTGCCTCAAATGTTGCAGCTACACCACATGGTACTAATTACCTCCGCCAAGGAGGTTATGTTTTTGCCAGGGTTTGTTGGATTGTTAGTTGGTTTGTTAGTTTGCAAGATAACTCAAAAATTTATGAACGGATTTTAATGAAATTTTCAGGAAATATTTGCTCTGAGATGGCAGGTGACAACTATTACTTTAGTGGGATTATTACTTTAAAAGCTGCATATTTTTATTACATAACATGCAGTTAACAGCATATCAACCATCTGAGTTCACGTCAACACATGAGACCCTTTGTCTCCTGCCAAAATTAAACACTCCAGCCTGTAAAACCATCTCACCTTAGTTCATACGGACACTGTCCTTGGCCCACTGACCACTGCAACTTGCTAAGTCAGAACACATGCATCACAGTTTGTTTGTTTTTTAATTTCCTGTGGGCACTAATGAAGTAGGAAATGACCTTTAGCTGTGTGACATTTCACAGCTTGAGCTATTGTGTAGCATGGGCAACTGTTTGGAAGGCGGCTGCAGGTGTCGGTCATGTAACAGCCACACAGACATCAGTACCTTTCCCCTAGATTTACAGATGTAGAGCTACTGAATGGATCTGTATGCAGTGGAACTTTTAATCCAACTGCTTTCTTAATATGTACTTGTAAGCATTCATTAAATACTAATTTAATACTAATAATTAAAAAAAAAAGGAACAGGTGACACTTCACACTTAAAATGACACGGATATCATTGTCAATGTGTTCACTTCAAATCATAAAATAATGGAAGTGATATATGTAATATTTCTGCCTTAGCCTATAAAGACCCAAACATCCACTGTTGGCCAAAACCATCTATATACTGATGGAAAATGTTTAATCCCTGTTGATCCACTAAATCTATCAATACATGTAAATAATTAGTGTAAAATACAGTTTGTCATCTTTTCATGGCCATCACATATGACCTATTTGGACGTTCAGAGGCTCTGTAATTACCATGGAAACACTGCCATCTTCTGCAACCCATGGAGTTGGATCAATGGAAGTGAATGGACACACTTGTTTTATGTTCAATTGATACTATATTTTACTGAAAAGGTCACTTTTTTCAACAGTTTTTTTTTTTTTTTTCATATAATAACCTTCAAGTTTAATCTGAGTTTTTATGAACATCTACATGATCAGTAAATTAAATATTGGAAAATGCCTGATTTGTGCTGATAAAACATAAAATACAGATGGTAATATTAGAAATAAATGGTGATAAATTACTTCAAAAAGTTTAGATAGAGAGAAAATGTTATTTGGGAATTGATGGTAAAGTAAGCTGGGTCTTTATGGGTTAAAATATTTGCAATGTTACATCAGAGATGTCAGTATGTTGTATTACAGAGACATGAACTGAATTTATTCACAACCACAGACCAATGTGTCACTATGAATGCATGTAACCACTACAGGAAGTCACTGTTAGTCATTCTTAAGTTGAAGGTGAGAGCTGTTAAGAAACATCTTTCAGAATGAAAGAAAGTGACACAGTAATAGAACATATAACTGTTGATGTTTTCACCACTGGACCCATCTCTAAATGAAAAGA
Source organism: Maxillicosta whitleyi (assembly GCA_029822895.1). NCBI lineage: Eukaryota > Metazoa > Chordata > Actinopteri > Perciformes > Neosebastidae > Maxillicosta > Maxillicosta whitleyi. The sequence continues at coordinate 10,694,628 of JAPSES010000120.1, read as the reverse complement.
ATAAAGTCTGATGCTTAAATCATAGTCTTTCTTCTGTATGGGTGAGTTTGAATATGCAGCTCATTAAGATATAATATCGTTATGTTTGCTAATTTGTTGGTTGATCCATGGTTCAAACTAACCTTGTATGATATTGACAACACAAACCATACATAAAACTAAGTAATTTCTGGTTTTACTGTGTCTGTTTACAGTCTAAAAACAAAACAAACAAACAAAAAAACTATCAGAATTATAATGGAAATAATATGCAGATAATAAGTGTTATTTTGACCATCTGAGTTTTTGTTTGAAGAACACTTGAAAACACATGTATGGAATGAGTTTCTCACTTGATTCAGTGAGTTATACTGTCTGACAAAATGAAAATCCATTGTTGGTTTTGGTTATCTGTGGGTGTGTTCTGGTATGTGTCTTCCCCTGTTGTTGATCATTTGGAGATATAACGCTATATATAATGGATTACTGCACTACATTATGTAATAATGGAGCAATATGTAATAACGTGATAATTTTTCATCTCATGTAATAACAGGATATTTTGCAATAAAATTCCTGAATAAATAATAAATGTCAGTAAAAGTCAGTCAAATGTCAAATTGTCAGTAAAAATTACTGCAGCTTTTGCCTGTAGTTTGTAAACACATTCTCCATTATAATGAATGCAGTTACATTTGATTTAGGTTTGCCAAACATCCTACTAGATTTTTTTAATTAATTCTAATTAAGCTGGAAAGCTTAATGCTGTTCTGCTGGTATGACACCTTTCAACGAAGGCAACAAATTTTATGTTTTTTGATGGTTTATTACCTCCGCCAAGGAGGTTATGTTTTTGCCAGAGTTTGTTTGTCTGTTTGTTAGTTAGCAAGATAATTCAAAAAGTTATAGACGAATTTTGATGACATTTTCAGGATTTGTTGGCAATGGCACAAGGAAGAAATGACTAACTTTTGGGGGTGATCTGGAAGAAATCCTGGATTCTGGATCACTTTGAAATT
>JAPSES010000120.1:10658817-10682889 GCA_029822895.1 Maxillicosta whitleyi | reverse complement strand
CCATCTTGGAAAACTAGGTCACAATGAATACTCGGCAATTTCCGTGAGGTGCTCGATCAAAACAAACGTGTGAAGCTCTGATCTGTGAATTTAGCGCACTGCCGTCACCAAAAGTTGGTTCAACTGTTGAAAATGATCAGATTGATAATAAGTCTTTTATAGGAATTGATACGAAGGCTTTTACATTTATGACATTTTGAATTTACTATCTTATGTATCATTTTAATCATGGGAACATAAAGACAAGGCAGGTCTAGCTGAAAAAGAAAAAAGGAGCACAGTTTTTACCAAATGTGGTTTTTCAATAGGAACCAGCTCAATTTTCAAGGCACAAGGCACTGATATCATTAGAAACCACAAGCATGTAAACCATTAGGCTTGTCTTTTTATTTCAATGAGTAGGTGCGTGTCACATCCAGAGTGGTGCTTTGAAATGCTTGGAATTTAACTGGTGTCTCCATACTAACACGTCTCCATTGAGCATATTATTTAGCATCAGGCATGAATAATGATGGTGATGCTGTCAAATATTAGAGCTGCTTTCCGCAATGAACCTTCACTTTATCATTAAAAAAAACCCATATCTCTTCGGTCCAGTCATGGCAGTGATCACATGATGCAAGCACCGTGTAAAGCCCAAGAGGTGGGGAAACATTCTGCTTCAATTGTAGAATTATCACAAGTTCACATGTGCCAACAGAGTCACTGGCATTTTCACGTCTAAAGCCCATAATCTAGGACAAGGATAGTACTGTATTCAGTTCAAGGGTCATTTGACCGTATGTGTCATGATTAAGTGACTCATTTCCTAATCGCCAACTGATGCAGGCAGGAGTCAAAAACAAATGACCTATAAAACATTGTTTAATTGTAGTTTATCCCAACCATGACCAACAAGGAGTAATTCAGTAGGTTTATAGTTATTAAACATGTGGAAATCCAGCATCATTGTACATTTCTACAGGATGTTTGCTGTGTATGATTGATTTGTTGGTTTGTGTGCCTTCATAGACACACCTTCTTCTGTCTCCATCTCCTTCCCAGTGTTTGTCTATCTGCCAGTGTCTCCTCCAGAGGGGTAGTTGGCTGTGACCTACTTTGTGAAGCAGAACTGGAGCTGTCAGTCATGCAGCTGTGCCACATTGCCTTATACCAGCCGCTGTTAGGATACTGCTGCCTCACTCTGGCCTGTTTTCCTCGCTGTACTAGAAGCTTCCACACCGGATGATATTTTCAGCTTTCTATCATGACTCTCCCCTCTGGGTATCTTTGCCATAAACAAGACATGAGGAGTAAAGCTCTTACTAAAAAGCTGTTGCTATTGCATAACGCTACAAGCAGGATGTCTGGTGATCGTCAAGTGTTTCCTTGTAGGTAAGGGATGAATCAGGCCTCCTTGATGTGGCTCCATTAGTGCAGGAAGGTGGCGGTTACATCCATTAGACCAGAATAAATGGCAGCTGAATTATTGGGGCATCAACGGAGTGTCAATCCATTAAATAAACAGAACCTGGCTAGCAGAAGCGCTTCAACTCAGCCTTTATTCTACCAATATCTTAACATCAACAATGAAGCAAAAAGTCACCAACTTCCAACTGATGCTGTGATGATTACATTTTCAAACCCTGCTCACTTTGGCTTTACCAACAAATAAAGAAGATGAATGGATGTGTATAATATTAGACACAGTTCAATGACTCATTGTTTTATATCAATGGCTTCAAGGATTTAACAAGCTACCATTCATTATTTAGACATTAGAAATCTACCGGAGAGGGAGTAGATCTCAACCTTTCTGTTACCAACGCCCCCCTATATATGACAAATACACACTGTGGGGAAAATGTGTGATCTTGGTATTAAAGTCTTTGCTGCACCTGAGTTAAGTCATTCTAAGTAGTTCACTAGTGTCATCTATGTACACATAGAAAAAATGCCAAAGTCTGAATGATGGGGACCCCAGTGGATTCTGGTCCTATGTTCAGAAGGTTCTATGTTCAGAAGGTTCTATGTTCAGAAGGTTTTATGTTCAGAAGTGCAGTAATATATCAATTTTGTAGCGATATCAATATTGCAAAATTAATCAGTTTGTGAGTTTTTCATTAACAAAGGAGTTTGTAAAAGCAAAAGTAAAAGTAACCCTAACCCTAACCTTCTGAACATAGAACCTTCTGAACATAGGGACGGACCCACCCCAGTGATGCGTACTTCCATGCTACTGCCCAATATGTGCATTTTGATCAATTTATTTATTTGTTATGAATGGGTTAGGCATTTGTGCAATGAAGCACTGCAGATTATGTAGTTGTTTCTCACATTATTTTGTCATTATTTGTCTGTATTTTTCTTTGAAACAACCATTGCCACTGCAAGGTCCTCCACTAGTTCTCTGAGCCCCCCTAGTGGTCCGTGGCTTCCATGTTGAGAACCGCTGTCCTAAATCACCAGACTTTGACCCTCTGAGGTGTATAACCTCTTCAGACCCTGTTCTCTGATGGTGTTTTCTCTTGTTTTGATGAGTTCAGGACGTTTCTCTGGGGCATGGCAGCGTTTTTGCACTTCCAAATAACACAGTTTAACACCATCACACAATATATACAGGTGAAACATTCTCAAGAAGAAGTTGTTTTTCTTACTTCACTATTCTTACAGTGATCACAATTCAGTCTGGGAGACAGAATTCTGGGGAAAATCCTCACTGAGATGACTCAATGCCACATTGGAAGGAGGATGTGCATGCTTTGGTTGTATTTCAAACTAGAACATTCACTTAGAGCTTTGCGATGGTGCCAGTCAGTGTATGTGTGCTTTAGAGAAAAGTCACTGTGAAAACGATCAGAAAACAATCTGTTTCACAGTTTTTTTTCTTCACTCTATTCAGGCTTTTGGTTGGAAAACTGCTTTTCATTTATTGAGAGGACAGGTGAGAAATGTTACATATTTTAAAGAATTAAAATTGGAACAAAAATGCAGCTATAGGAATGTTACACAAATGATCCTGACGACTACTCATAGAATGGAAGAACTAAAGAAAAAGCTACAGGAAAGACCCCCCCCATTCATAAGTGTAAATTAAAGTCTAATAATAGGAAGCACACAACAGAATATAATGCAAATACAAATGACAGACACACACAGGCTGAATTCTTTGGTGAAGCTTAATTTTTTCAGTCAATCATTTTAAATAGACAGTCAATTTAGAACATTAGCAGGAGTTTATTGCAATAAAGTCTTTTTTTTTTATCTGTCTCTGTAAATGAATGTATGTCTGCATCTGTAGCTCAAAATCACTTTTTTTTTTTACACAAGATAACCCCACCATGTCTCAACCCTGTCTAAGATGGTTAGAGTCAGATCTGGATTGTAGAGTTAGGAAAAGGAGTCATCACCATATTTGTTATTTTTTAGTCATAGTTCTGAAAAATAGTATGAAAAATAAAAATGAAAATGAAAATAACATGCTGCATATGTATCGATCCATGTGATCAGTTGACCTAAAAGTTGGCACATAACTGAGAGTGTAGTTTTATTTCTAAATTCTTTCTAAACATAAATACACTATCTGGCCAAAAAAGTCCAAATATGGATTAAACTTATCGAAGTGGGTATTGACACAGTACTGTGGCATGGAATATCGGTTTGTCTGTGACCACAGAGCCAATAAGTGCCCTCATTGTATCATGTCTGGACTGCCTGACATGTACCAAGGCAATCAGATAGCAAATAGGTCAGACATTGAACCAGTCCACTTGGTAACGTATTGGATTTCAACACAGAAGACCTGGGTGAAGTAGTGTTTTTTGTTTTTTTCTGAAAATATTCAAACAGGGGGTACGACGGCAATAAGTAAATCCACCATAGATATAAACCAGGTAAAGGAACAAAGTTCAGAATGCAGAATTTGGAGAACAGCACTCAATACAGAATGGACACATCACACATAACACTGCTGCATTTAACATGTAGCTCCAGACCTGAAACCCACTGACAATGTGTGCTATGTGATAGAGAAGTCTTAACACAGTGGTCCAAGTCTCCCACTGCCAATATAAGATCTTGATGAGGAATCAATGCAAGTCTGGTTGGAACTAATAAAATGTGACATATATTGGGACACGCATAAGCATTGTGTGGCATTAACAGTGACTGTGTCCTGGTGAGAAACATTATATATGGGACTGTTGTTTGGTCAGGCAGTGTACTAAAACAGTTTTAACACTGAAATCACATCCACTGATATCTTCTCATTTAGACGACACACACACACACACACACACACACACACACACACACACAGTGGAATTAATCAGAGTGGTGGATATGTTTTTAAACTTCGATTTTTGCGAATTAATTTTCCCTCCCAAAGCCACTTTTGAGGTGGAATAACATTCACATTTCTCACACACACACACTGTCAAAGATGATATGTTACATAGAAAGTCAGTCTGAGATTATTTTTTTTTCTTTTTATAGTCAGTGAAACTTCACTGCCTCAGTACAGGCATTTATACAGGGTGCAACACAAATCAATCAACAACCGGAAGCCTTTAAAGGGAGTACTGAAACACTGAAATACTGTGTATGACACTGAGGACATAATAAAACAAAAGGGCAGGGACACAGCTTTTACAAGTCTACAGAAAAGAAGACAAAAAGCATTTTGCCCTCTAAATTAACTTGTCTACTTGTAGTGGGGACCCTCACAGACTGAATTCCAAAAACCAATTACTGAACTATTCTCACTTGAAAATATGAAGATAGGTCCTCATGTATTTATGCCTCTCTTTTCCAGCAGCTTCAAGCCAAGAAGCTCTCTGACCTTGAGCAGTAAAAAACTGAGTGAAAAGACATATTCATTCAGTTTGAACAACCTTTGGGTAGCATTGTGTTTGTGGAGGTAGATATGTGGGAGTGATGTGTATGAATGCAGGCCGGTATTTGAATGAACCATGTACAGGGTAAATGGGAGCGAGATGCACAATGGGATGAGGTTACACAGTGAGTTATAAGCTGAATTAGTTAATGTCTGAATGCAATGTGATAAAAGTCTGACCCCTGGGTCATTCACAACTCATCACTCTGTCATCTGGCTTTATGTCTGTCCCTTTTGATCTTCACTCCTCTCAACTCTCTCTTCTTCAGAATTTGTTCGTAGTTTCTCTCCCCAACCATCTTTAGTTTTTCTTTCTTATTTCTTTCTTTCCATGCTTCCTACCTCATTTACCTGAGAGTGAAACATGAGACACAAACCAGACTAATGTCATGTCTGTCCCTTGTCATTAGTGTGTGGTCATGTTGTATTTTCCTGTTTTATTTTGTAATCTCCCCCATGTGTCATGCTGTGTGTCTTTACTTCCTGTTCCCTGTTTCTCTCCACCTGTGTCTTTTCCCCAATTAGCCCTGATGCCTCGCACCTGTGTCTTGTTGTCTCCCTCTCCTCATGTGTATTTAAACCCTCTGTGAAGGCTGTGCTGTTGCCAGTTTGTGATTAATCAGCATTGTTTCCTGCCTGATCTGCCTGTTATGACTCGTTTTTGGACCGTGGATTTCCTGAGTTTGACCTTTGACCTCCTTATCGGTACCGTTGCTTGCTTGGACTGCTTTTCTGAACCTAGACCCCTGTTTCTGCCTTTGCCCTATCTCTGCCTCTGCTTGGTTGGACTAAGTACTCGGATTTGGAACCCCGCTTTACATGGTACCTTGTTTTTGTCTTGCCCCACTTGTGCTGTTGCTGGACTGTTTTGCCTTTGTGTTCTGACCCTGACTGTCTTTTTGACTAGAAACTGTTTCATCCCTGTCGGTACCTAAGCTTGGTTTCTGTTTCTCTGCTTCCCTGGTTTTCAAACCCTGGCCTGTTTTCCAACTTTGAGCCTGGATTATCCCTGTGAACCACAGATTGATGTTACTACACTCCTGAGATTTCCAATAAATTGTACTTTCACATTTAAGATTGTCCCAGTGTCTCTGTATTTGGGTTCTTATTCTAAGTTTGGACGTGACAACTACGTCAATTAGCACAGTCATACTGATGGATGGACAAATACAACCATCACAGCCTCAGAGATGCATCATAACATCTGCACATTAAGCTCAATGACAAAATGTGAATATGATTAGTAATCAAAGATGTCATTGTTAGATAATTGTACTGCTGAAGTGTCAAAGCAGAGTATGTACTGTAACTTTAAAAAGAGAATTCATAAATATCCATTCACTGTTTATGTATTTTTAACATCCTTTTTTCTCAGTTATAAAGCATTAACATTTTACATATAGCTTTGATTAATTCTCTTCTTCCAAAGTTTAATCAATAGAAAAACAGCCTTTAAATTATTTTGGTAATAATAAATGCATTTTCATGGCAAATGTCTGGGTTAGATTGCATTTGTTCACGGAGTGGAGGTCATTTAAAATTTGTGTAACCAGAGTCAGAGCACACAATGCATCACATTTGCAGAATCCAAAAAGCAAAATACCAGGTGGGAAAAAAGTTCATGTTAAAAAAAAAATCATGTTTATTCTGCAATTCCTAAAATTACATGTCCACAGGCATATAAAGGTACATGCATGTACCGTACATACCATAGACCTGTCTTTAATAATAAAAAGTATTTGTTCATAATTTGATGAAGGAAAAAATGTGTGCAGTACAGGAGAGGTAGAGTGAGGGGAGATTTTCCACTAATGCTCCTAATTAAGATTTTCAAGGATGTCTGTGGTTCATATTTTAATTAGTGACTACTACTAAGCTACTAACATCTCTTTACAGTTGGCCTTTCCTTTCATTATTTTGGAATAAAAAGAGGAACTGGAATCGATTAGCAGAACTGAATTCAGCAAAAGTCATACAGTCCTTAACCCTGAAAATGTGTCTCAAATATTTTAAAGGGATTGGCAGACAGCGCTTTAGAAATCTAACTGACTTGATCTAAAATGCTTATCTGGTTGTTTCATTCTACTGCTACCGCTATAAAGTGACATTTATTATGCCAATGTCAAAAGTCAGCTCAGTCAGACAAACGGTGCAAACAGTACATAACACGGACAAAATGGACTGACATAGAACATACTTGATTACTAATCACAACTCAACCGTGCATTTATCTGCATATTACATGACTAATTCTGTCAGAGATAGAGAGCGATTGCCTTAGATTGGCCAATCAAGATGGTAATTAGCTACATTAGGCATTTCAGCAGCAAGCCACAGCCAAGGGCAGCAAATTAAAATGAGCTCTGCTAATCTATATTCTATGTGCATTTTGAGAACAGGGAATAATAATATACACAGAGTTATACTCTCAAACAAAAAGGTCCAATAAAACCCAGTTCAGAGGCCCCTGAAGCCATCAGTCATTTTAAAAGCCTCCATAAAGTATGAAACCTGTGATCCTCACATGCTACAGCAGTGCAGCGACAGTCACCGAGTCAGACCACAGCCTAATGGCCTCACTCAAATGCCTCTTTGTTGGAAACAATGGAAACATTTTACTATACACAGACAGTCTGAGTAATTCAGTTAGCCGAGTTCTGTATCAATGATTTCAGCTTCTGTTGTACTGCAGCAAAAGCCTCATACACTAGTAGGTACCCCTCTATACAATGTACAAATCAACACAGTTGTTTGGTGATAACACAGTTAAAAGGATACCATGTGATTATGATTTCCATAAATAGTGTAAAAGCAGCACAAATGTGAAATTCATCCACCGAGAACTAACAGGGATAAAATTGGCTTTGATTGGGTGCACATCTGCTCTTTCCTCTATCCACGGAGTGACAGACTGCAGTGTAATAATTGTCAGAATTTATTTGCTGGGATATGGAACCACAAGCATTTATGCTGCAATTTAGTCTGGAGTATATATCTGTGTTTGTTACTATGAAGTTTCAAAAAAGCAGAAAGGATCCAATACTAGTCATGTTTCCAACCTGCGGGTCTCTGTCTCTGGAGTCACAAGATAAAGCCCTGAGCCAGTGAAATGATTAACTGGACAAGAAAGACTAAAAATACTTTCTTTTTCCTAATTTTGGTTTGGTACTTCCTTATCATAGCTCATCATAAACTGGGGGTTTAGGGGTGATTCACTTTCTTGTATTTCATGTATGAAAATGTATGTTACCTTTCTGTCTTTCTATTTTCAACCAACTATACCATTGTTTAATCATGTTACCGTGCTTTGATTTGGGTTCAAGTTCCTGCTAAAACTGTTATAAGATGCTTAGTGCACAATGAGGATTTTAGTCAGATGCTAGTTAGAGCAAAAGCAATGACTCACAAACAAATTAGGCATTATTCACAATCATTTCATTGCTTTGATGTTTTAATTCTTTATTTAGCAGGGGAAAGTTGACTAAGCACCAAAGCTTTTTCTTTTGTCTTCAGCGCAGACAGACATTACTTTGCATTCACAGCTTCTCAGTTTCCCAGGGGTTAAGGACAATAGTATTAATCAAAAGTAAAACTGTAAATAAGACAATGCTGGTACATAAACAAGACAAGGTGGATTTATGTCTGTTCACTTTTATGTGTTTGTATAATTACTGGATCTGTAATGTAAAGTAAAGTGACTGCACTATCCTTTTAACCTATTAAAGGTGTGTGTGCAAATGCAAAACCACATTTACCTTATGGAATCTAGGCAGCTATTAGGTTCTAATAGACCATACTAAAAGCTCAAAACTGCCTCCCGCCTCATTCCGCCTCTAAATGTAGAAATAATGTCTCAGCCAAAACGATCGGATTTGGATCTGGAGCTCTCTTGACGTCAAGAGAGCTCCAGCCCATTTGGATACACCTCTTTTTATTAGCATGTTCCCGCCCACTGTTATGCCATTTTTGAGGTTCAAAGAACAATTTCCAATACCCAGAAAATTTGTTCTATGACCCCTTTAATGCCTCACTTGAGTAACTATGACATAAAATATAAGGTATTAGTTGTCAATTTATGCTCAGCTGATTTAGGTTTTCAATTGACCACACATAAGCCAGTGATATTAAAGTAAAAACAACAAACCTAGATTTCATGGTGCTGATTATTTTGGTGGTCCATATGAGAATTTGGCGGCCATTGAAGAAGCTGTGGCATCATAGTGGAGCGGACGTGGAAGTGCTGCAGTATATGATGTGCCCTAATGGATACCTGTGATAGAAGCTGAACGGGCAGCAGCTGGCAACAAGAGGCGGACACCAGATGACTGCTCTCAGCACTCAGAACAAAACAAGCAGCTGTGGGGAGCGGTGGGTGGGTTGGCCCTGTCTTTATAGGAAGCCAGGCTATGATTACCACAGTGCAGAACAGGGCCACAAAATGTTGTTAACATAACCAGGCCAGCTAACTTACACTCGATGCTAATTAACCACTACCACCTGCAGCTTAATACTAATTCTAGGGATGAATGAGACATCAGTGTGTTCTTACAGCTTTACATACGTGCACATTTTACACAGATTTGTTCATTTCAAAGTGAGACATTACTCAATTTTGCTGTGACTAAAAACAACGGTAAAGTGGAAAAGAAAGATAAGACACTTTCTCAAACAACAAAGGATCAACTGTATGAGAACCATGTCCCTGGGTAGACTTTTCAAAAAAAAAAAAAAAAATACTATGTATAAGCGGCAAACGGTGCCAGAATTACATACTTATGATCACCTCTGTTTTTTCTGTTGTTTCCATCCCAGAATTCCTTTTGGTAGTGTCTCTGCATTTACATTTTATAGCAAAAAGACACAAAGTGAGTACTTTCCATCATGAAAAGCTCTTCAAATGCAGTTTGTCATGCAGCTCTATTAAATTCTGGCATATGGAGGCAACTGTCAGTAGAGAAAGTGATCTCTATGCCGTTTCTATGATTTATTCAACACACTTCAACACACAAATATCGGTGCAGGTCTACGTGTGTAGAAGAATGGCTCTCGGTTTGATACTGTAGACGCTGACACCACAACACCACCTACAATTATCTAAAATACATACACAGTTATGTTTTACATACATTTTACCTCATTACAAATATCAACTTCATTACACTTACTCTGAGTACGATTAAGAAGTATTTTACAGAGTACTATTTTTTGAAATCATGGTAATGAGATTCATTGTTCTGTGGCTATATTTGAAGCAACAAACCAGTCAATGCATGGCTGGGATACATTATATCATGTAATGGTTTAAAGTGTGACACAATAACCCATGACTCAATTATATCAAACACACTGCATAACAATAAATAATGAAAGCCCAACCCCCCACAGTGCCTTGCAGCCCTGCCTAGATATTACTTGGCTATCACTGGACACGATATTAAGAGTGACATTCGAAAGTGAGATGCTCTGATGCGTGCTGTTAGTGGGGGGGAGGCATATGGTCCAGCACGACACCTGAATCACATCAGTGGGTTGGAGTAGACTCCCTGCAGTGGAACCAGGGGAAACTGCCATATCTACCACTGAGCAGAGGAAGTTGCAGCACAGCACAGACAGTTTGGGAAGATGCAGTTATGGGGAGACACAGAGGATCAACTCCTTGGAGAGTATGAGCAAGTCATTATATTTCACCTTCAAAGATTTTGTTCCCGTCCTTGTCACACAATGCCATCCATGAAAGAAGAAAATCATATACAATATAGGTCACTTGCTGATGCTATATAAAGCTCTACAGCTGAGTTGAAGCTCATCTGAGTGAATGCATATGTGGCCTTGAGGTAGCTGGGGGCAGAAGGGGACATCTGCTCTCGGATAACCAACTCAATGACTTGTGCTATGATGTGATGATTACACTTTCCATTACACTTTGTAGCTTGTGTATTACAAATCAAAATTGTATTCGTCAAAAGTTCCCAGTTTATTATTTCCGTCGAAAAATTGGCAAATAGTGTAAAACAAATAGGTGTGATGGATTTACAGACCACTTCTACAGCTTTGTGCTTCTAATATTTGAGAGCAAAGCTGCACAGCTCTTTGGACCACTTTATAGGTTGGAACTGTAATGCAGCGGTGCAAGTAAAACATCATGGGATTGGCTCTCTTAGGAGTCCTTGAACAAGATTATCAGCCGTCGCCAAAAGCCAGTGACATCATGCTCTATTTTTGTCTTCAAGTGGAGCATTCAGAAGCTAAAAGGTGTCCTTTAATGGAGACCAGCTGCATGTTCCAAAACACTGGCCAAGACCAAAGTCCTGTTCTGAAGAGTCCAGCCGAGATGCCAAAAACTGTGTTCTAATGCATCTGCTTTCAGAATATGTTTAGGATACTGTTAGTTTTTAATGTTTAATTTGCCACATATTGTACATTACATGACATGTGTGGGTTAATGTCTTAATCACTGAAGACCTGTATCAGCAGGGGGTGAGATCTATACCAGTAGAGGTTGTGATTTGATCGAAGGTTAAAGGGTCCTTTGAGTTTTTTGTTATATTTCCTCACATGACATATATCAGTTAATGAGAGATAGTTTTAACCAGTCATTAAATCTAATTTGCTGTATGTGTCACAGTTGAAACAAGGAGAAACTGGTACAAATGTAATGCTCATGAGCAGTGGATGAAAAATAAACAAATGTAGTGATTTTTGGAAGAGGCATTACAATATCCAGGTCTGCACAGCAAAGAGTACTAAGTACTGGCCATAACCTAATTTCACTCTGCTCAGTTAAGTGGCTCCCAAGAGACCAGTTCTCTAATTCATTCAGACAAAGCCAGTAAGCAACACGAGTATGTGCATATATATGTGTGTCTCAGAGTGTATTTGGATGTTTTTGTGGAGAGGAGATATGGACTAATATTTAGGATTTTCTGTGTTTTACCACAGGGTCTGACTCATCTAACTACAGTGGTGCAACATCGAAGACCTACGCCCTCACATGCACCTCCCGTAAAAACACACTCACATGTCTGCGTTTTGTTCTGCAGAGGAGATGACATCGAAATGTTCATTGTCTACCCATGCTGCGTCATTTCTGTGAAGTAAATGATTGATCATGTAATGGTTCTGGGAACAACTCACCTCTTAAAAAAGGAAAGTACTTCATTCATTCATTTGCAGAAGCTGGGTTTTAACATGTGCTGAATCTTGTATGGACACTGATTCCATAGAAGGATTAACTCCTAACCAACAGGGCTACTGGGTAATGAGAATTCACTTCATTCCCTGTCTGTTCTTTCCGTTGCTTCTGCTACTGGATCTAAATAAAACTGAAAAGTCAACATGTTTGTGGATCTAAATGTTGTCCTGGAGGCTGAAGAGAATTCTGAATGATTAGATGATGGTAAAACTGAACACTTTCTACAAATTACAGAAAAAGTCTCTTCATTTATTTATTATAGTATGCATCCATGCACTATAGATACAGTATATATGTGGCAGTGATGCATCTCTCAGTGGGCTCAATTTAACATTGAATTATAAATGTGACTTGTGCCAGAAGCACCTAATAGATAACAACACAGTGAACACAGAGGAGGTGCAATTTTGGCTATTAATCTGTTGGACAGTTAAACACATTTGTAGCCTCTACTGTGTATGAGGAGGTGATTTTATTCTCAGGCCACAAAATTAAATCATCTATTCCAAAAAAAAACTTGAGCATTTTTACATCATCAATCAACTACTGTATCAGGGTTTACAGTCAATATCTGGATGAATCAGTGTTGAAAAAAAAAAATCATTCATCTGTTCTTTATATATACTTCAGTAAAAGGTGATATTCAAAGTCTTTAATTCAATGTTCTCGATTATTAGTCCACCCATGCTACATATAAAAACAATGCATACAGGATAAGAATAAAATTGTATTTCTTAAAGAGTAAAGAGTAAAACTATAGAAAAAAATACATGAAATAAATAAAATAGAAAATTACAACTTGCACAACAATGTTTTTCACGGGAAAGTTACTTTTTTCCACAAATTTAACTGCAAGAAGAACTCCCTCAACCTTTTAAAATTGATGTGGTATGTTCGAAACCTAGATTAAAAATACCAAGCAGTTGCACACTAAATGCAGTAGCTTTGCTGTAACAAATATTTTATTCTACAACTGGATCTGCCAAGCTCGAGTAATTACTTTTCCTCTAAAGTTACATCTCCACAATATTGCAGACATCTTGAATGACTGGTGTCACATGGATCCCCCTTCTCTATAACACATATATGAATTAACTTATATTACATTGCTACAAAATGCTTTCTTTGCTGGTTTGGGCACTAACCATAGCTATAACCTACACCTCTTTTACACATTTGATACTGCAAAAAAGCAGCTAAGCTGTTTTTTGATTAGGTACGGCGCACCAATAATACTGACAGTTGAATATTCTCCTGAGCCACAGAAAACGGAAGATTAATTGGCTTGTACTTTAAATATTAGTAAACAAATGGTTGAAGGTGTGCAGCAGTGTGGAAAGTTCCATGAATATGAATATTTCTTTACACCTGCCTTACTTCTAACATCTAAAATATAAACACTTAAGTGTGATCTTTGAGTACGCTGACTTCATGAGACAATAACCCTTAAGAAGACTATATGCAAGCAGCTGCTGTCTCCTTGTTAGGCTGATCTAGTGTTCCTGCAACTTCCTGACTTTACAGCACTCCAGTGCCCTACTGTGCTGTTCATTAGAGAGATAATTACATCTGCAGGAGATCCTTCTGCACAGTCTTGTCACCTTGCTGTGTGTGATCAGAAGCACTACCATCCCTCTTCTTCTGTTTCCCCAGCCAACCCACTGTCAGACAGCGGTCAACCAGCATCCAGTGCTTGGCGATGGCACTGGTAGTGATGATTCATCCAGAGGAGGGCTAGATCTGTCTCCTTAATCAGACCCTAACCTTTCAAGGATATTGATCAAGCATCTCTGTCAGAACCATTACAGACACTCGATGCATTCAGTGTCTGCCAAATGTCTATACCTGCTTCTATCAGTGTGCAGAAGATTAAAGGGAGAGGAGAATTAAGAAAGAAAAAAGAAAAACAAGGCTTTGAAGGTGAACTGAACAGAAAAACCTGACAATCTTTAGTTTGATTCTAAACGAAATGCATATACAAACTTCTGTACTTATTTCTTACTGCATTTTCGTTTCAACAAAACTAAGTTAAGGGAAAAAGCTTCTCTTGATGAACTCCTAGACAGCTTACTCTTGACTCTCTTTGCACAATTCCCTCCTTTCTTCCTGCCATGCATCAACCCCACATCTAGCCTTCAGGCAACATGAACTGGGGCACAAACAATAACAGTAATCATGGAAAATCATGTGCTGCTCTGGCAGAGAAGACCAGCTGACTGGCTGACTACTGGAGCCCAGAGGGCATCCTGTTCAAGCAACAGGGACAGTGAGGGGGTGGAGGGAGAAAACAGTGAGAAGAGAGGAAAGAGGAGAAGGATTCACCTTTCGCCCCTTCTTCCTTGACAAGCTTAGTCATCTCTGTTTCCAAACACTGCCCTTGTCAGACATTTTCATCATCTTCCTTTGTGCCTCCCACTGCCATCCCATCCCATCTCTTTGTTCACCCCCATAGAGGTACATAAAGTGGTATATTCCATGACCACAAACACTTTGTCGATATTGGCTAAAGCTATAAGAAGGATGGGATGACACTGTGGCCAGACTCTGACAAATTGCTGAGCCATATAGGATTAAAAAGTGAGATGCCGCAATTGACGTAAAGCATTCATGCACATCATGATTATCCATTGGATAAATCTACTGGAAACCTAATTACTGATCTTTATACCAAACTGTGAAAAAACAAATCCTGTTCCCAGTGTTAGTCATATCATTCATATGATTTACGCTGGAGCCAGTTTGATATTCATGAATGAGAAAACCACAGACGATCAATTGACTGCTCCGTGCAGTAATCTAGTGCAGTCTTAGCTTTCATTACAACATACAGCAGATGTGTGAGTGATCAATTGGCTGGTATCTTATTACTGTCTGGGCAGGCAAAGAAAGCAC
Source organism: Maxillicosta whitleyi (assembly GCA_029822895.1). Taxonomy (NCBI): domain Eukaryota; kingdom Metazoa; phylum Chordata; class Actinopteri; order Perciformes; family Neosebastidae; genus Maxillicosta; species Maxillicosta whitleyi. The sequence continues at coordinate 10,667,932 of JAPSES010000120.1, read as the reverse complement.
TCATCTGGAGAGCTTCTAGTCTGCACAATATGTACACTAAGCCAAAATTGTGCCCTAATGCAGCCACACACATTTACAGATTTCCTTTTCTCATACATATAAAGGTCAGCTGGGGATCTGATGAACCCTACCAACAGGGAACATATCAGGACGAGGATTTTCTTCTGCCTGCCTGCTTGTCAGAGAGACTGTGCAAAAACCACTGCACCATGTTTCATGATACTTGGTGGGAGGTAGGACTGGGTGGTATGTACTGTGCAACAGCAGATATGCATCCATCAGCAGATGTTTGGTCATATCGTTCATAGAAGAGGAGGTAGTGTGATTTGATGTTGCAATCTCATGCATTCAACTGCCCCTTCATATAAAGTAATGTGGACAGCAGGATTTCTTTGCATGTGGAAACCAAAATCATTGCATGACATAGACTTACGTGTGCTGGATTTTTATTTTGACATTGTGATAAGTCATTTTCAGCTTTTTAAATTCCAAATACAAAATATTAAAATGTGATGAAGTAAAGTCATTTTAACCACTTAATTGCTGAATCTGAGCAAATGAGAAACAGTGCAATGTCATAATATAAAATTACATAACATATGATTTTGGAAACATCCGTATATATATGTGGCATTTAATAAGGGACCTATCAATATTCTTCTGACATGAATGAGCAAGATACTAGATATTTAATTTTGAGGGGTCTTAGTGGAGGTACAGATGTGGTGATAACACTGTAGTTCAATTCAACAAATAAAATGATGATGTGTTCTGCATGTCTGTGACTAAAACTGAAATCCATTTTCACCTTAATGCTAGTGACCGCATGATCAGCAGGAGAAGAAGCTGCTGCAGAGTACAGCAGCAGATTTCATGAGACCCTGTTTGGCAACAGTAAACAAACAGCACGGGAAGAAGGCTCCCGCAACCCCTCAGGGCTCTTCGAGTACAGTAACACACAGCTGAGTGCTCCAGAGAATGCTGCCTGTCTGCCAGTTTCCCTGCCTGTTTCATGATACGGGGAGTGGGGAGTGGGGGGTGGGGGTGGAGGTCACATGTGTGTGATGCTGCAGGCTTGGGGATGTCTACACGCTTTAAATGTCTTCTTCTATTGGACTGAGTCTATCAAGTACTAACGGGGAGTGGCTCCAGATTCACTCTAACAGAGGAAAACAAGCCAGAATAATAATGACACCAAAAAAAGGGCTTTCACTGACAGAGGTGCCCCACACTTCCCGAGAGACTTGCAGTTAGAGGCAAGAACAAATTGCTCATCCCTGGAACAAAACACACTATATTGTAGAGATACAGGTGAGGGCAAAATCATTGCTGTATTTGCTGAGAAAACTTTACCTACCTGTTCTGAGAGAAGTGAAGTGTTAACAATGTGCATGTAAGTTACAGTTACGGGGTAACAAAGCATCTAATTCGTCCCCTGTTGTTGGCTGTTCCGCTTTAAAAAATCACAGTCTTGAGTCCTAAACTACTGATCTTAATAAAAAATATCAAAGCCACTTGGTGGTTTTTGACTCCAGGTCACCAGTCTAATTTATCATAAATTCTATAAATCAAAGGTTACATCTAAGGCATATCTCAAAGATACAAGCTACAGGCTTTGAAGCTAACATCACTATCTGGTACTCAAAAGGCATATTTTTGGTTTGGTGTTTCTTCAATGTGATGACCTAGTTGGAAGTTTCTTAAATGTAATGTACTGTATGTATCTTGATGGGCGTATGAGTCATACAGCTCAGATTCACCATTATTATTATTATTTGACTGAATATAGAGATGAAATGTAAAAGTAGAAGTCAAGGGAGAATGAGTGAGAGGGATGGAAAGGATATACAGAAAGGGATGGGGACACAGTAGCACTGTTACGCATGTAAGAGGGCGATGCAGTGTTGCCTGGCAGCATTGAATGGGGACGGCAAATGTCACTCCAATCAGTCGAATGTGTCAAGATGAGCAGTGGAGCTGTGACCTCTGATGGAAAGAGGGGAGAAACAGAGGAATAGAAGGAGACACAAGGCAAAGTGCAACACAACAGAAAAGGCAGTGACAGCAAAAAAACAAAGCATGAGGGAGGAGGAAAGAGGAAGGAGAACAAGATGGAGGGAAGTTTGTGGTGGGCCAATGCCTAATCCTGCCAACGCTCCAGGCTTCAGGAACAGAGGAAGGATATCAGTAAAGACACAGTCACAGTCTGCCTATCGTCTAAATGAGGCCACTTGTGTCTTTAGCAAAGAAGCGCTGCTGCTTCTCTTCTCATTCACTACCTTCTCTGCAGTTTCAGACAAGGGAGAAAGACCTGGAAGCAATCTTTGGTCCCTATAAAATCCAACTATGTGATTATTCAACGGCTGCTCCTCACTGCTAGTCCTTAAAACTGTTGCAAAATTCCTTCTGTGTTGCAGGAGTCCTGTTATCAAAGAGGTGTCAGATGCAATGTAAAATAAAGGGCAGAGAAATGCATTTGTGCCTGTATAAACACTATGGCTGTGCAATAAGAGCCATACTGTCCAAAAGAAGAGAAAAACAAAAGCTGCTTCATCTTAACCCTCTTAAGTTGACAATTTCACTATGTTTTTATAATTTTTTTTCTTTTTTTTTGCTGTGTAAAAGTGGAGAATTGGAATGGAGAACTTCATCTTTCCATTCCAAACTCGACTGATGTCCCATGTGAATGACATCAATCACTGATCAAGCCACACATATCTTCACCTTTTGCTGCATGGAATTGTATCAGTGTTTTGTCTGTCTGAGTGCCTTTCTCATTTGCACACATCCAATGAAGCTTGATGTGTCATTTGAAGCCATTATTCAGCCTCATTTGACAGACAATATTTATGCTCAGAAGATGGTATTACAAAACATCATTTTAGACATGTTTACTAGACTTAGCTATTAATTTATTCATATAATCTCCTGGTTTTGTGAAGCTAAGACTTTGGTAAACCCATTTTAGGCATGAAAACACTTCATCCACATGAGTGAAGTTGTATTTTGTTGTTTGTTGCTGTTGGAATGACTTTGGGTGTTTTCACACCTGCATCGATCAAAGTTGTCACAGAACAAGTCTTTGGCTCGGTTCGATTGGGCATATGTGAAAGCAGTAATCGTGCTCTGTTCTGGAACAAAAAAACCGATCTGAGATCACTTGGAAGAGGTGGTCTCAGCTCCGTTGCACTTGTGGAGCGGTTGTTTACAGTGTGAACATGACCACAGTAATAGAAATACACAACTACAGTTTTCTCTACCACTCTGAGTGGGGCGGATTCCAGATAGTCATATATGAGGTGGAATGTGAAGGGGGCACATGCTGCTGGGGATATTACGACGGGGCACTGCCTACAACCAGGTCTGACTCTGAGTATAATATGCTGCAATGCCACAAACATTACCATAAATAAGAGTGGCTCTGTAGAAAGAGTGCCACTGCCAGACGTAAACAGACAGCAGGCTTCCACCTGTTTACGTGGGTGTGGTGTTGGGGGCATGGAGCAGTGTGAGCACCAACTGAAACAAGGTGATGCACAACACATTGTAATACGTTGAATCAGAATGACATTCAGGTGTGAAAACACCCTTTAAGAACTGTAGTCTGGTCCATGGATCTATTTCTTTACATATTCCAAAATCCAGAACATTTTCCTGGTTAAATAAAGGTCAAATAAATAAAATAAAATAAAATTTTTAGAAAAGATTTGAACATTTTCACAAATCTGATTTCAAACTTTCAGTTTTGGGTTGAATTATCTCTTCCAGTGCTCTTGGTGAAAAATGGGCCTCAGTTTACGTAAAACTGAATCAGCTCTGAACATTTCAATATAAAACACTGTGGGTATTGTGTTATCGATAAAATTGTGATTTAAAGAAACTATGTAAAAATCAAGAAAATACTGTAAGACATCAGAGGGTTAAACAGAACCACCAACAGAGCCACCATAAATACCAAAATCTAACAAACCTCTTCATAAGCTATTAGAGTAATATCATACAGGCCAATAAAATGCCATCAGATTAATTAATAAAGTCATTTGTTCCATGACGTTGCTAGGAGGATCAGATTAACAAAGTGACATCTAATTTAAGCTGGGTGCCAGGGGAAACACCAGAACAGTGTGTCAGCTCTGTCATTACACAATGACAACCAATACATCACCACAACGCAGAGCCTTACTGCCACTGGAAATTGTCTGATGATAGAAATGTTATTTCACTTTGGCAGCCCTGGATGCTTCCTCTGAAAATGAAGAGGTGGGAATGTTTAAACAGAAAGGACAGCACAGCTTCGTTACTCCAAAGACATGCTTTCAAATACAGAATGTATGTGAGACGTAAGATTGATGTGTTTTTTACTCTGTTCTCCTCAATGTGTTGCCGTAGGTATCGCAGAAAAAAATCTATGAAAAGCATTTTGTAGTGCTCAAGTTTTCCCTTTCCTGTCTTGTATCCTCAACTGCATTACGTCCACTGTGTAACTACTGAGAAGGATAAAAACCCTGAGGCTAAAGTATGAGCTGGAGACCAAATAACTCCAGGTTCAGACCTAGGACATGAAGTGAATTCAAGATGAAAACACAGCAGAGACAGATTGTTAAACAAAGGCATAGGATCTTGACACACAGAATCCAAAGATCTGCTCTAGAATGTCAAAAGATGGTGGAAGTGGGTTAACTCAAATTATTCTAAAGGCCAAGGGGCTTGATGAAAAAATACAGATACTGTGAAATGCTTTTTGGGGGGGAAAATAATTCAAAATGGCAAGAAGGAAGATTATTTTAACACTTCAAACCCCCTTTAAGCCTTAATGTGAGATCACATCAAAGTCAACACAGACACAGTGTGTGCCTTGCCTGTGTCTCTAAAACCATGCAGATTACTGTGCTATCGGCTCGCACCGCCTGTGAACAAAGTCCTTCTCTCTCCACCAGTAAACCTCTAGAGTCTTCTGGAAAGAGACTGGGGATAGCATGTGACTAGAATTACTGACACACTTTTGGAAAATGCTAATCTCTGCTTACTGTAGGAATTATTACATAAGTCGTTTCATCTTCTACATATTGCCTAAAATGATCAAGTCGCATTTTGATTATATTTCACTACGGTGTCAACAAATAAAGACAATACTGGAGTTTCATACAACATCAGTGTCTATACACTGGATCTGCTTAATTTGACCTCTGGAAAAGGCTCAGTTTTGGTTGATGATGAAGACATTTGTGGGGGATAAAATACAAAATGGCTGCACCGCCACAAATACTAACTTATACAGATGGTGCACACACTTTATTTGGTGTGACAGTAAAATCCAGTGGTCTAACATGTTTTCAAATCCCACTTAAGTGTGTTAAAGGATGCAGGACACAGCTAATTATTAACACTCTCTTAAGCCAAAAAACCTTTTTCACACAATTTCATTTGGAGTCAATTAGAGCCAATCAGTTGAAACCACCAAAGTAAAGCTAATGAAAAAAATAATATTTGTGCCATCGTGCTTTAGGCATAATCAAGTGGAGTACTATAAATTAAAAGATAATAGATAAAAGATAATTACCAAGTTTCAAAGAGAGATACTGCTCTGCAATATAGAGGTTACATTATATTTCTAAAATTACCAGTTGTAGCTCATTTAGTGAAAGGACTCGAAGGAATTCAAATGAGAAAAATCAAGAACAGATGATATAATGTAACAAGAAACAAGAAGAAACTAACAACTATAACAACAATTAAACACACAAAAATTAGTGTGACTAAATCTGGTCCATGCTCAAAAACCTGAGCTCAAAGGGACAAACTGCAGTTGGGACGTACCTGTGGCAGAGCAGAGCTGAGCTGGCGCTGGAGTGAGTCACGGTCATAGATGACATCCTGAAGGTGCTGCTGGGCCAGACCCAGGCTTTCCTGGGTCTCTCTCAGAGTGTCCAACAGTCGGTCCCTCTCATCTAACATGTTGACCATCAGCTGTTCAAAGTGGGAATCTGGATCCGAGGCACTGCTCTGAGAGCCCCGCTGGCTCAGCGCAGTGTCCTCGCTGATGGTGGGCATCACCTCGCACATCATCTTGGCTCTGTCAGGAGAAACGGACAGGGACTTAAGCTGAAACCTGAAGGATTTACCAAATATGCACATTCTGCCTAGAGAAAACAAGTCGCCACCTAGATTGAACTAAGAAAATGATCCAGAATCTTCCTTGGGATAATTACTGCAGTGATTAACAAGTTCTTTAACTCTTACTGATGCAATGAGTAGCTTCTAATTTCTCAAACACCCATCAGTCTGACAGAGAGAATAAAGACTGGACTGTGTTTCTGTGGAAAAAGGTCATGTGGTCTGATAAGTCCACATCAACCCTTTTCCAGAGTGATGGTCCATTAGGGTGAGAAGAGAGGCAGATGAAGTGACCACCCATCATGCCTAGTGCCTGCAGTCCAAGCCTGTGGGGGCAGTGGTATGATCTGGGGTTGATTCAGTTGGTCAGATCTAGGTTCAACAATATGTTTCCATAAAATGACATCAGCTGAATACCTAAAAAAAAAAAAAAAAAAAATTAACATTGAAAGGAGTTTTACTTCCCTGATGACTCAGACATACGTCAAGATGAAAATGTATGGAAATGGTTCATATTATAAAAGAATGGTTCAGGAAACATAAGACATCATAAACATCATTATAATTTACTCATGGATTTGCCATCACTGAGTCCAGACCTGAACTGAGACTAATTTAAACAGACGTCAAACTCACCCATCATCAATACAAGATCTTGGGGGAAAAAACTTTGCAACTATGGATGATAATAAATGTCGTGACATTGCATAAGTTTATTAAAATGATGTCAGGGTGAATGTGTACTATAAACAAAGCTAAAGGTGTGTGTGACCCTGTTTTTAGCTGAGGTGGGTAATCCCAGTTTCATTAAGTCAAAGCCATGCATGTTCCAACGTGTTCACTGAACCCATTCTGATGAGCTGCTCAGTGCAGGGGTGTCCAATCCCGCCCTGTGTTCCAATATCCATACTTCCTTGTGTACACTTCTCCAAAGTACACCATCTACACTTACTGAGTGCACTGATTTTAGCAGGTCAGTGTTGTTCCAAACCCTACACTCCGTGGTGCACTTACCGGAAATTACATTCGCTACTCCCGCCCAGCTCGTCATTCCGCCAAAAATCATCCCCGACTTCGCTAATATTTAACCCTTCGCACCTCTACCTTGAAAATGAGTTTGCGCATAAACGCTATATGTAAAATGCGACGCCGTCATTGATTTTTATTTGATTTTTCGAGCCAAGTTGGCTCCGCCTGTTCCGCTACGGACTGGACGGTCGTTACGTGCGGAAAGTGTACATCGTTCTACTTCACGGTTTGACCGTTTTGAGTGCACCATCCGGGTTCTTCGCCGCAATCGTAATGTGAACACCCTTCGTACTCAAACAGGTACGGTAAGTATGGAAAGTATGGATATTGGAACAAATACAGTGCTGGTCCTCGAGGGCCGATGTCCTGCATTTTTTATTTGTTTCCCTCTTCCAACACACCTGACGGTCGTTATCAGACTTCTGCAGAGCTTCATGATAGATTCATCCTTTGAATCAGGTGTTGGAAGAGGGATACATCAAAAACATGCAGGATACCGACTCGTCAGGACCAGGATTGGACACCCCTGACTTAGTGGAATTACCTGTGTTAAGTGAACAGGTTAGAACCAATATATGGCAGGACTTTGACATGATGAACCTAGAATTATCCACCTCTGGTCTTTGATCTGCCAGTGTATACACCTACAGGAAGCCCATAGAACCAACCCAACCATACATCCAACATTTGCATCAGGTGTTTCGTCATAAAAGTTCAATTCAATCTGTTCCTGTAGATCAGGGGTGTTTTAGATGTTTCCCTCTTCCATCACACCTGAAAGCCATTACATCGTTATCAGACTTCTGCAGATGATGAGCTGATCATTATTTGAACCAGGTGTGATGGAAGAAGGAAACATCTAAAACATGCAGGACACCGGGCCTTGAGGACCGGACTTTGACACCTGTGCTGTAGACCTGAGCCACATTAATAGACAGACAGACACAAAGCCATCTTCAGATTTGTTTTTAAAGATGCCAATAACTGTGGCAGCAACCTTTTCAGAATAGATGTCACTGCAAATGAAATCTGTACATGATCTGTTAAAAGCCTGTAGATGACATGGTGTACTCTGCCTTTTGCCTATTGACGGTTAAGTTTCAATTTCTCTTTTATTTATCCTACAAAGGGCAACTCAGCATCACTCACAGCTTCAATGAATTACCTGAGTCCAAACCATAATAAAAAAAAATAAAAAAAATCGGTTTTCTGAAATCTATTAGACATGCACATGGAACAAAGCTCCTTGATTGAGTTAAATGAAAAAATCCTCAACTATGTGACCACAACATTATCTGCTGCATGTACTTCTGTGTGACTATCCACTATTACAGTTTCTATGGAGGCAGTGTGAAGCTATGTGACTGGGACTAACACAGTTGGAGCTCAGCTCAGCGTCACCCCGGCGGTTCAAAGCTGGAGAGACGTCTTGGAAGGCTGGGCGTTCTGCCCTAGATTTCACGCTTGTGCTGTTTAATGGGCCAGCCCAGATCGAGTTGCATAATACACCATATCTATGCTATAGTGGATATGTGCAGCCATATTCCAGCTTCCCCTGGGGGAGATGTGAGAGCCTCTGGAGTCATCCTACCCAAAGGGATGGTTCATGAGCAAGAACCAGGTTGGGTCATCATACGTCACAGTCACATGATAAAGCAATATGCCACAAAAAAAAAAAAAAAAAAATCTATTTTTTTTTAAATGTTATGGGAAAAAGTGACATTAACCCTAATAAAAAAAGACACTTAACTCACAAGAATAATTTTCGTCTTTTCCTGATATGACAAAAGGAAATTTACTATAGAATATATTTAACCTAAAAATGTATCATATTTGATAAAAAGATAAAAAGGTTAATAAGAGTCATCCTCTATAACTCAAATAAGCTATTTAACTTTAAAGGGATAGTTCAGGATTTTTGACATGAATCTGTATTTCATCCCCGTCATCAGTGTAGTACATCCACACTGAC
>JAPSES010000120.1:10633742-10658357 GCA_029822895.1 Maxillicosta whitleyi | reverse complement strand
ATTTATTTGCATCACAAACCAATGTCCATGAAAAAGTCACACATCATAATCACTTGGTCCTACTTTCTCTCATTTCCTATCAGTGCACTGTCATGTTGCTGACTGCTGCTGACACTAGTCAACAACTTTTTTCAGCAGTGAAACAGGTAGACTAGCTGTCATCTTGCGGCAGTGCACACAGATACGAAGAGAGAGAAAGTAGGGCCACATGATTACGATGTGTGATCTTTTTTGTGGACATTGGTTTGTGACATAAATAAATCACTCTTTTGAACACATGCTGTTTTGAGAAAAAAAAAAGTTTTATTTTAGTGACCCCCACAAAACTTGCCGGACTACTTTTTAAATTTTTTGACCAAAACCGGACCAGAACTGGGCTCACAGGACATTGTCAGGGGTAAGTCATTGTGGATGTATGACATAGATGACGGGGATGCCATAAAGATTTGTGTCAAAAATCCTGAACTATCCCTTTAAAGGTTTCTCACACAATCAACATATCCAGTCACTTGGTCAAGGCCCTTTACACTATACATGCCTTTACCTTGTAAGTCGCTTTGGATAAAAGTGTCAGCCAAATGTAATGTAATGTTACAGATGTGTAGTACTTTATTTAACCTTTACTTAACCAGATAAAGTCCCAGTGAGATTGAGATTTGTTTTACAAGTACGACATGGCCAAGAGGTCAGCAGCACACCACAATGAAAAACAGGATAAAAGATAAGTGACAACAATAAAGAAGAAATAAGGGGGAAAAAAGTCAATGATTTAGTCATAACATAAAGTAATAACAAGAGTTTGACAACATTTTTGAAGTGCAATGTAAGTGAGTTTAGCAGATTTTTTAAAGTGCAAGATTTGAAGTCATAATCGTTGTCCTAGGGATTCGAGCTATTTAGTCAGTAAAAGTATGAAAAGCTTGTAATGAAATGAGTTGTGGTATTTTCAGCTGTTTATTCTGTGAGATTTCAACATCCCAATGCCCAGACTCAGTCCCTTCTGGGCTGGTAATAATGGAAGGTCTGTGTCTCAGCATGTTCTGGCACTAAGCTGGGGTCTCCCATATCTTCTCCAGGCACCAGGCCAGACTCCCACCAGTTCATCATTCAGCCACCATCCGCTGCCGTTTAGACCTGAGAGACCCAGCCTGCATGCTGCTTGGCTGGACTCTACACACACTTGGAGAACAGACCCGTGCACAGACTGGGAGATCAGGAGGTAGTGATTTATTCCTAACTCTGGATCAATACATGTAAATCTGTGTATTCTGGTGCTGCATAAAAACCTATACATGTTGAGCAGTGGATCAGAACTTTACAGATCACGACTGATGCTGAGTTGTGTGGTCTGTGTGTTTGTGATGGTTTACAGAAAAGAATATCTACCCTTAAATCATTTACCACTAAGGCTGAACAACTCATTTAAAAGTTTTTGAAATTGCAATTTGGCAAAGTACAATATCCAAAACAATGTTGCAGGACATACAATTTATTGATAAAGATAACATGTGTTACTACATGCAATTTAAAGAGGAGAGTAGTGCAATGAAGAAGCCTCAGCCTCACAATTATATGGTACAGATATAAAGAAACATGCATTTGGTACAGAGATGATGCGCAAAAATATGTCATATTGACTTTTATATCATTAAATTAAAATCTTATTCAATTCTTTTTTTTACCATGCAGAATAAAGTATATTACAGATGCTTTTTGGCTTCATATTAAATTCAACCATCTTGTTTCTGTGCCCTGTGCATTGATCTCTCCATGACTCCACTTTAACTCATTCCTATTGTCTGAAAAATAATTAGATATGGAGTGAGAGTGAACAGGCTGATCTGTGTATGTCTGTTCAAAGACAAATGACCCGTCCTGAAAACTGAAAGCAAACCATCAGTGACGCAGGCATCCTCATGTAATGCGAAGTGGTGACATTGGTTTGAGTTGTTCTTGGTTTTTAGATGTTAGCGGAAACTGTGTTTGTGCAGTACGTCATTAGTTAATCTCTATTAGAGAGCAGGGAAGCAGTAGTTATGACAGGTGTGAATGCGAACCAGATTGTCCTGGCCAGATAAACACTAATCAGAGGAAGAAGTGTAAAGTACCTGTGGGCTGAAGGCTCTTAATGCCATCAGCTGGGATGTAAATGTTGTTTAGATTGTGCATGCTAGCACTGACAATACCACTTTCCCAACGAGTAGCCAATTTGACCCCTATTGAAATATCTATCTGGACTACAGATATCTACAGAGCCTGAAACAGACTACTGATAGTGTGCAATGTAACATCACAGTGCATTATGATAATGCATACCAGGAAAAATAGCCTCAAATTCCACAAGCGTGTTACAGTTTGGCTTAGCATAAATGCATGTCTAATAATGAATATGGAAGATTTTATCTGTCAGAAGGAATAAATTAGTATTAAAGAGACGAGGAATGTTGTATAAACAAGATGAAGCTTAAGTGACTGAATTTAGTGCAGCTGGTTAAAGATGTTAAATGTGAGGCTAAAATTATGCGGGAATCACAAGAGGGTGGAACAGCAACACGCTCAGTTGAACACGTGGTGGGCCACAGATGCACTGTAAAATGCACATAGATAGGCAGGGATCATTGGGCTTTTCTCTCCATGCCATATGCCAATCAATCAATAATTCAGGGTGGTGGAAGAGAGGTTTTCTAATCAGTGCAACAAATCCAGAGCTCTTTTTTCTGCCTAGCAGCCTCAGACAGACCCCTGGCCCCAGACTTAAGTCTAACTGGCTCAAACTTGCTGAGAGAACTTGTAACCAAACTGAATACTATAGATGCACAGCGAAAACATTGCCCAAACTGTTTTAAAAGTTTTACTTTACACTGTGTTCCCCTTGAGATATTCAGAAATGCACACAAATGGTAAAAACTGGTGGTTGCAAATAGATATTGGATATTACAAAAAATAAAATAAAATAGAAGAATGTAAATAATTGGTGTAAAATACAGTTTGTCTTCTTTTAATGCTCATCAGATATGACCGATGGAATGGGATCAATGACAGTGAATAGAGATGCTTGTTTTTATGTTCAGTTATTGATATCTTTGCAGAAAAAGTCACTTTTTCTTGAGTTTTCTCTGTTTTTGTTATAATAACTCTCAACTTTAGTCTGAGCTTTAATGAACATCTACATGACCAGTGAATTAAATATAGGAAAATAAATCACTTACGAAAGGTTAAATATAGAGAAAAATGTATTTGGGAAATACCACAAAAATAGCACTGGCTCTATATGGGCTGATATTAAAATGGAACTGTTTAATGTTAGGTTGATACTTGATGCACTAGAGAACAGCGGTGTGTCCAAAGACACATGGAATGGATGTGCTTTGTCAAGAAATGATACATGTATACATATTACTGTGGTTCTTAACTGGATACTCTGCTGGGGGGACGCAAACATAGGATAGGAGGGGGAAATTATTTTCATGGATGGGGGGGCTCATGATGCCATTAGTGGGCCTTTGTTTTGAAACACTGACATATTAGACACAATATTCATAATCATTCAGTCAGTCATTCATTCTTTTTGCACATCACTTAATCCTCTTGGGGTCATGAGAATGCTTCAGCTCATCCCAGCTACAAGCAGGTGAAGGTGGGGTACAACCAGGACATGTCACGGGTTCACTGTAGGGGTGACATTTAGAGACAAACAGGCATTCACTTTCACATACACGCCTACACACACCTAATCAGACACGACAACAGGGAACATCCAGGTACTAAACTCGGTAGAAAACATGACTTTGATGTAAATAACATCATATTCCTGCCTCAAGGTTTTCTTTCAGTGGATTAGATTTATTTTATTCACAGTGAAGTTCAATACTGACAAAATATTAATTATGGATAAGCCTTCGTCTGTGTATGACGTCTGAGACCTCACATTATTCAGATCAGTAACACTACATGGTTTTGGGAAAAAGTCACCTTATGCTTATTCGGGGTAGTACTGTGATTTGCAATTTCGACTGAAGTCTATCTAGTTGTGTATAAAAGGCACTTTAGCGACCACTGATTGAAATCTGTATGTTTTTGTTTTTCAGCTCAAACATATAAATGGAAACTTACATGAAAAATACAAACCATTAATTAACTATGAAAACACTTTCATTTGGCATGTTTTACACAGTAAAATGTATCAGCAGAAAACAGAGGTTATATTATGCTTTTACAGTTCACTCATCCCAAACCCTAGTATTTGAGATCTGATATTTGTAATAACTGCAGTTTAACTGATTGTGTAGGCCTAGTTCATGCTAATATCTGCCTAGAAGACACCTTTTAAAAATGATTATATTTTAAACTCTACAAAATGAACAGAAAGGAATGAAAACATTCAGAACAAATGTCTTTGTATCTGACAATACTCTGAGTCAAACTGAGACAGACAGTAAACTATTTATAAGGGACAATAGATTTTGCCATTCTGTATAGTCGCTTGGTAAGAACAAATCGATGAGCCGCAGCTAATTTTCCTGGATGTCTTCAGTTAATCTCATTAATGGAGACAATTGTGTGGATAGATAAGGGGTACCACAAAAAAACATCAGTATGTTTCTGAGCAGTATGGCCATTCGAGGCACATTCAGCACTATTCACCACCTGGGAAACATCAAAAGACATGTGGAGCGTGAGCTTGTGCAGAGCAGGCAGAGGACTGAACACGACACTGTGGCTTTGGAGATAAGCTTTATGCTTGTTGAGCTGCCTTTGGAGACACTAAAATACAACCAGCATTATTTAACAGTGTGTTTAAAGCTTTGTAGGCATCAAGCATGGAATTCATAACCCAACTCATTAAGCATGTAGATGGCTATTTAGAAATGAGTAAAATAGAAAGCTCATTAAGGACCTAATCTTTTACGAATATGAGGTCAACTTTTCAACCATTTTTGACGCCCTATTAGGTTCAAACAAGCCCTGGTCTTTACCACAAGAACAAAAAAAGCAGGTTTCAAATTGTTTTGATGACAATGCACTTCACTTGCATCAGTACCAGAAGCACTAGGCTGATTATACACGTTGCTTTGCGGTCGCCAGGGGAGCTGACTACTGGGAAATTCCACTTTTAAATAATGTCTGTGTTTGATTTCTTGGCTTGCTGTTGAGCACAAAGTGCATCCACAGACTGCATTGATGAGCTTCGAGGATAATGGAAAAACAGCTCTTTCCCACTTTGGCATCCATATCAAACTGACAGGTGGGAAAAGAGTGACGCAGCATTTTTGTGAATGGAACAGACCAGATTGCATCGTACACTCATGGCTTTGAGAAATCCCATTCATATGTCTCCCTGCACCAGAGAGACTTCTGACAACCGAGGGACAGCCTGCCAAGAAAACAACAATTCAAGTCGATTCAGTTTAATCACTGCCACAGAATCATACAATAGCAGTCACACTGGAGACGATAGAGCAAACCATTAACTCACCTCCAACACTGTACCAAGATGAACTATGACCTGCAGCTCTTTAGTATTGTAGGTGATGCAGCTGTTATGCTTCATAAAAATAGCAATTACACTAAATGATAAGGTTTGGATAATATCTGTTGGCGCTGCAACATAAAAAAAGATTCAGGGATGGGTAATAAAATGTACAAAGTATAATCAGACCCCAGCATAGAAAATTTACATTGATTGCTTTAGGTGTAATGTCAAATAAATCAACATTTTTTTTGCCTTTCCTTAAGAGGAAGATCCTGCAAAATTCTGAATTTATCACCAAAGCCTGGAAGATCACACCCTGACTCCTGAATGTTTTTAGGTTTAGACAATAAATGAACTTTGGTAATGGTTTGGAAAGATTATGCTTGGTTAAATACTTAGATCTCTTATGATTATTATTATTATTATTATTATTATTATTATTATTATTATTATTATTATTATTATTATTATTATTATTATTAATACAGCTGTGTACATTGAAACAGTATCTTTCTACTCATAATGAGCATTGACACTGTCTAAACTTAAAGAGGCAGATGACATCATCATCGATTTTTAATCAAATTTGTTAAAGCAAAGTGATAGCTTGAGTGTTAGGAACCCCTTATAATGCACCTGAATCACTTCCCTCACGGTGAACAACTTCAAAGTGTTCTCCATCACAAACAGTCCATTTAATTACATACCAATCCAATATGTTTTCAGAAATTTTGTTGCAAAGTGCATTGTGGGAATGGAAATTCCATGCAGCCGCAGTATGGCTGCAGGAGCAACAAACATGGAAACGGCTTCTTTCTACTGAGGCTGCGTAGAATTCCAAAAAGACCTGAGTGACGGTTTGGTTTCGGTTTAGCGTGTACACAAATGGACTGCTTGTGCTGGAGAACACTTCCACGTGAGGGAGGTGATCCAGGTGCACAATCACGGAAAGACTAATGTATTCGTGATAGATGGCTATTGGGTTTCACAAATTTGATGAAAACCTGGTGACAAAAATCATATGCAACTTTAACTATAAAAAAATAGTTCATTAGATACATATGAATGTAATTTCTGAGGGATGCAGTGAATAGTCACTATATTATTTATATACACATGTTTAGACATGTGAATATAAAACACATTTCATTCAGAAATATTGGTATTATGTTAATTGTGGTTTGCAGAAACATACAAAGACAATACTTTAGAGAAATGATTCATTATTTTCCTTTTCTATTCATGAAGTGGAATCAAATATGACAGACTTCAAACATCTACAAAGACCCTCCTAAACTTAAAAACCAATGACAAATGTTGCTTTGTTTAAACTTTTCTTAGATTCTTATGTTTATCAAATATGAATCACAAAATGCTTTAATGTCTTCTGCTGTCACTGACATCGTCCATTAAACAGTGAGCAGTAAAGAGTGAATGAATGAGACGGACTGGATGTCATGGGTGTAGAGTTACATTCAGCCTGCTGCCATTAGGGAGGCTAGGCAAGGCAGCAGAGTCTGTGCATCAAGTGTGTGTGTGTGTCTCTATTTGTCTTATCTCCACATGTGTGTGTGTGTGTGTGTGTGTGTGTGTGTGTGTGTGTGTGTGTGTGAGCATCTGTGATAGACTGAAGGGGGAGGGAGGGTCTGCATGTGTCTTCTGATGTGTATGTGTGCGTTCATTGACAGCATTTTCAACTGGATCTAAGTCTATGTGCACATGAAAGCATGAAAGGGCAGCGGGTAGCCTTTAACATTGCCCACAATCCCCTGCAGCAAGGTCATGCAAACCATCAATCGATAGAGATTGAATAAGAGCACAGATCGAGGTGAACAAAAAAAGCGATAGAGCTCAGATTGTAGGTGATTCCAAGCAGGCTAGTCACCTGTAACTGGGTGTTTTATTTTTCCATTATAGAGGGTTTGGAAACAGTCAAAGTTGAGCCTCAGAACTAACATTTCTGGGACTTAAATTCTACTGCTACAGGTAGCCTTCACTTTGCACCTCAAGGCAATTTCTCCTATGTCTGCAAAGGACATAGGCTAATAGTAGAGTCATCATTGGAGAACAGTCATAAATGCAAACACATTCAGTTAGGCATCATCTCTGTCCCTGATCCAAAACCACAACCAGTGCATTGGTAAGATGTAATCCATGCAAAAATACAATTATTGTCCTGTTTCTTAACTGGATGACAAAATCGATTTTGGAGATCAGAGCTCTGTCTGCAGCCTTAACGTCTCTAGCGGCAAATCAGACCAATACCTGAGTCAGTGTGTGTTTGATTCGTGCATTGGAGCCCAGAGTATTCAGATCCCTGTGTGTCTGGGTAATGGCTGGATGGATACACGGATGACAGACAGAGAGGCTGTCATGCTCTCCCTGCCTCCTTGGATGTCTATAATAGCCTGTAATAACATTGTTTATAGGAGGGGCAGCTGGTTGTCTCATGACAGTCCCTGGTTTTACTGTTATTAACCACACACACACACACACACACGCACGCACACACACACGCCGAAGAGAGGCGGTGTGACTGCGGCGGGGATCGCGTCTTTACACCGCTGTAACATCTCCCCCTCTGTCTCTGAAATGATAATTGGGGAGAATCCTTGGCTATTGTCTCAAGTGCATTACATCATGCCAGCCTCCTCGGTCTGCATCCCGCCCCCCTTTAACTCACTCCTCTGTCTTTCCACTGTGACAGCCCCGGCCGCGGTTGGATTTTCCAGCTGAACCTCACAATGTCAACCGCACACACCAAATGCATAGGTTTATAAACCGCTTCCACGCAGGAGCCCACTGCCTATACCACACCACCGCACCAGGCGCACCGGAGTTGGGCATGTGAAGAGGGCACGGTGCGTAAAATCACCTTGAGCCTAAAGGAATAGGGCAATGTAGGTCACTGCAAAACCGGCGGCAACAGTGTGCATACTCACAATTTATTCCTTTACAATCAGAAGCGGCTCAGGCAGCGGATCAATGACAACTGCAGTCTCTGAGAGCTATACCATCAAGCGGACAATCCTAGGAGGCTTCTTCAGCGCAAACCAGCAACGATGCCGAGAATCCGATCATAAAGGTGCGGCTGGTCCACTCCGATGGCATTGTCAAAGAACAAAAGAGCAGGAATTATCGTTAAATTAGTCGTGTCTGGTAATGACATTTGATTTCCGGGGCTACACACACACACACACTCACACACACACACGCCGGTTAAAAAAATTATGGCATGTTACAAATTCTGCTGTGATAAGCGAAGCTGGAAAAGACCATTGTAGGACTGAACGGAGGGGAGGCGAGGGGAGTCTTAAAGTTGCAGATGTGTAATTCCTCCTCTTCTGTGTGGACACCATCACCACACAGAAATAATAATAATAATAATGATAATAATAATAATGATGATGATAATAATATTCCACATTGCACCTCTCTTGGTTTAACTTAGAAAATTATTGCAAAGAAAAAGAATGACATCATTAAAACAATATTTTGGTATTAAACACTAATACCACAAACCTGATGTAAACCGGTAAAATCCCACAAACTGACAAGGTCATGATGTTCCATTGAACCCAAGATCTATTTTTCAGACAAGAAGAAGAACAGCAGCCCCAGTCACAACATTCCTTACCTTTTCCTGTCACACAGATGGTTTCTGCCAGGTTATAAGCCTTGTAATTGGGATTGTACTGTGTCGCTGAAGGCTGCATTTACCCTCACATTTCACCTGATATTTGGGGAAATAAGAGAAATCCCCCTGTTCACATGTCAGTCTCGGAGATCCTCTTGATCTATGGTGTCTGGTGCAGGGGTGTTTTACCAGGCACAGGATCCAGAATCTAAACTGAGGAGAGAAAAACCAGACTGCTACAACTGACACATTTTACACAATGTAATGCTTCCAACTTTGTGGCAACATTTTAAGAGAAACTGACAGCTTTTTCTGTGCACTATAAGGCAGGTTTGAGTTTTTTGGGTTGTTTTTTTAGTATCCTATACAAAGCTCTAACTCTTCCTCTTCCAGCCCCTTTAAGTCCACCTGTGACACTATATCACTTGTATCTTTCCAGTCAAAAGGAAATCAGCCAACTTAACCCATAAAGACCCAAACATCCGTCAACCAAAATCATCCACTGATGTAAAATATTTACTACCTCTTGATCCACTAATCCTATCAATACATACAAACATTTTTTATGGTCATCAGATATGACCCATTTGGAGATTCAGAGGCTCCATAATCGTAACTACGTTGATTCACCAATAAAACCCATGGAGTGGATCAATGACAGTGGATGAAGATACTTGTTTTTGCATTCAGTTATTGATATCTTAGCTGAAAAGTCACTTTTTTTTTTTTTTGCGTTTCTCTGTTTTTGATATAATAACTGTCAACATTTTAGGTTTTATGAACATCTACATTATCATTGCTATATTACATATTGGCTGTGGCTCAGAAGGTAGCGTGGGTCGTCCAATAACCAAAGGGTTGGTGGTTTGAATCCCAGTCAATATGTCTGTTGTGACGTTGGGACTTCACCCAGCTTGTCTCCAGTGTCACTCACACTGCTGTGTGAATATTTGGTGGTGGGTGAAGGGGTCATTATTAATATATTTTGTTGAAAAAGACACCTTTTCTTCAGTTTTCTCTGTTTCTGATACAATAACCTTTATGAACATCTACATTATCACATAGAAATTGTAACTTTTACTGAAGAAATACAAAATAAAGAGGATGAAATTACAATATTTTTTTAGAAATCACTTATGAAAGGTGAAATTAAAAAAATAAATAAATAAAGGAACTGGCTGATTTGCAGTCATTATAATGTTTGCTATCAATCTTATTATCAGTAATGTTGAACCTTTAGTACTACACAGGAGTTTCCTCAGCAAATGAATAACACCTGGCCCACTAGTGTCCGGATAGTTGTGGTAGGAAATCCCTGTAAACCTGTTCCCAAAATGTTGTAAAAGGTGTTAAGAAAGGATGCCCAGAATTATGAGGGAAATAAACACATCAAGGACCAACAACTGTTTCTGTCCTCAGTTCTTCTTCTTTTTTTTTCTTTTTTTTGTACTTAAATTTCAAGTAAATCAACATTTTGGCACTGATTTGTCTTCTTGGTGACTTGAAGAAACCACAGATTATTGTGGTTTTCTTTACAAGGCTCAGCTGCGTGACTGTGTGGGCACTAAAGAATAATATATTCAAAATGTTATTCTATTAAATAAATAGATATTACTCATAATTAGAGCCGTGTACAGAGGAAAGGAACAGCACTAGCAATACTGAGACGCTTCATTTCTTGACCTGCTTGATTTCCAGCACCTGCAGAGAAGAGAAACAACAGATAAAGCATACAATAGTTCACGTTTTATTCATTTGCCAAGGAAACTTCTATTTGTAGGTTGACGGTTGTTTAGTTGGTTGTTAGTTGTCTTCTTCCTTTGAAATGGACTGTGTTGGCCCATAAAACACTATAATGTTACAAGAAATCAATTTCATGGCTTTGAGTTTGCTGATTTCCTTGTGATTTGAAACTTACAAGTGATAAAATGTTAAGGGTTTTAACAAGATTTTGAAATATAATACAGAAGAACTACTATATAGTACTATACTTTTTTCTATTAAGTATAATTAGGTATTCCAATATTTTGTATATTTGGTAGATCAAAACTATGTAGCTGACTGAAATATCATTGGCCACTTGTGGCACAATTAGACAACATTAATAGTGTTCTATACAATTCTACTACTGGCCCAAACAACATGAATAATACCACCCTTTTCATGCTTGTTATGTATTTAGTAACTTGAATAAATCGTGTAAGTGACACTGAGAGCAGTTTTATTTCAGTTTAAAAAAACAAAAGGAAGCATGAATGTTTTAGCAGAGCTTGTGTGCTCTGTGCTTTCAGGAAGGTGGATCTTGTCTAGGAGTGAATAAATCATACAAGCTTCCATTATACTTTAGATGTTAGGAAATAGAATGGAGCTCTTTAGTAAAAAGAGCTTAAATCACTGACAAGTGGGGTAACAAAACAAAACAAAAAACCCCACTATTGTGCCCACATGACTAAAAACCTAAAGTGTTCTCTCAGATCCCCTGTTGTGATCTGACCTACAGGATTATACTGTCTAATGTCTTGAGTTAATTAAAAAATATAGACTCAGTTAATTATTTCATTCATTCATTTTCTGAAACCGCTTTATCCTCATAGGGTCACAGAGGTCGCTGGAGCCTATCCCAGCTACTTATGGGCGTGCACCCTGGACATATCACCAGTTCATCACAGGGCCGAATCAGTTTAGCTTTTCAGATATGAGCACTCACTGCCTTTTTTTATTACACATTTTTGTGAATTGAATACACTTGTAAATGTATTATCCTACTAGACTAGAGACAACAATGGAACTTTTCTGACATGTTTTACACCATTTACATTTTTGTATCTATTATCAGCAGTGAATACAACCAATACTCACATCCTATGCTTACAATCTTATACAGCTTCATAAAAGTCATTGAAATTCTGTCTTTGTGCTCTTCACTTCTAAAATTCTGTACCCTGCTGTTACTTTATAGTTCCTGGAGCCTCTACACACCTCTCTCTGTATAAAAGCTTTCATACACATCACACATGTCACACGTTTTAGATAATAGCACAGTTAAGTTAACAGCTCACTTACAAGATTTCTCATTCTCTGATTTTTTTGCCTGTGGACTGGCCGCAGAGTCATGTCACTGTCCATGGTGCTGAATCTGGTATGTTTTGTGTAGTCTGTTTGCCATACTGCACTGTAGCAAGTGCAGGAATTGTCAAGCAGCTGTTTTGTTTTGTCACTTAATCTTGTTGAAGTACATCTCATAATCATGTTGAAAATACTACGGACTGTTGCTCCCATTCATGAGGATCCGCTATCCCTAGATTCTGGGAAAACATCCATCTTAGAGGATTTATCTCCCTGCCTCCTGTCACTGGCTGAGATATTTAATTAGCATACATTATACACTAGTTTAGTGTCTCTTGTCTCATTCTGCTTTTTTGCTGGGACTGAGTCCCACCTGGGAGATGCTTTCAGATGCCGCTTCTCTGTTGCAGTCCCAGCTTGTTTCCCCCAGTTCTTTTCCTCTTGTCTGATAAATTACCCAAACAAAAGCAGTGCTGGCTCTCCTTTCAAGTGAAAAAATACTCTACTGCAGGCCATAAAGCTGCCATGAAGACACCAGGTAGACAGTGACGCACCCACAAATTGATGCTAATGGTAAAACATTTATCATTTTCTATTATTGTCAGAGTAGTCTGACAGAATCAACAGTAAGCTTATTGAAAATGTTCTTAGTATGTGCAGGTTTAAAAGAGTTTTGGGTTTGGTTTATTGTTCATGGTCTGATCACACCTCGTGACTATGTCTTAGATGAAATCCTCATCACAGTTGTTTGTTTATATTGCAGCCCTTCTTCTCCTATAGCACCCCAACCCATATTACTGACCTTCGAGGGTCCTGCTCTGTTTCTACTCTCCTATCACTCAGGTGTTCCACATTAATTTCCCGAGGGCACTTGGTGTAAGCCTCTGCATATGAATGGTTGTTTGGCAGTAAGAATAGGGAAATATTGTCATGTGTGAATACCTGAAATCCTAAAAGACATACACTGTATATGTAATATACATATAGCTGAGGCATATCTGTGCATATATAGTATATAGTGGCTGGTTTGTCTGAAAGAGTTCCATAGGCAAAGCTTATGCCTGAGATTTGTGTAATGGCTTTTTTGACTGTGCTATCAACTGGAAATTATATTAAAATGGGAGCCAGTTAAAAGCCAATGATCAAAGCGATAAAGAAATCAAGAGGATGCTATAAAAAGAGGTCTATAAAAAGAAAACAGACCTGTGAATGTGCTCAGATCTAATCCTGCTCCTCATAGCTTGACACACTAAATGTGTGAATGTCATTAAGTGAGTCACCCTCCTCCCTTTAGTCATGCAAATGGCTGTCTTTCATATGCAGGGTTAGTCCGTGCAAATCTCACATCAAAATCTCAATGATCTCAAAGGCTAAGCAGTTGAGTTCTTCATGGCCAATTAAAAAGACTCACACATTTACTTACCAGTGCCAGAACAGCAGAAATGCTGATGCAAATGTTTGCACAGGATGATGGAAGGATTTTGTGCTCTGGTTAATATTAATGACTAAACGTTAATGTAAACAGCCATCCATATGAAGTGACAACTGAGAAAATGCTGTAGTGGGCATGGAGAGATGCTGGTGCTAAGCCTGGCAGGATGGCCTGCTTCTTCAGGCTGTTTTGTAGAAAATCAAAGAACATGTGTATTACAAAGACAGTTTCCATGACTGTTAACATGGTAGTTGCAGGTGCCGATGTTTGAAAGTCCATTGTCACAGCTTCATTTCCCTCTCTAGATGCTTGAAAAAAGTCTTTTATGGTTCACCTCCCAAATCTGGCTTCCATCCTAGAAATATATTTCTAAAAACACACCCATCAATATATATCAGCTCTAGCTGGTGCAAATTCAGAGCTGCCAGAGGTCTGCTATCTTTATGACTTTCTTGAACCTCTGTTTTAGGCCTGGTGGGGATGCCAACCTCTTGCTGCTTGATACACTGATAACCAAGATCAGCTGCAGTCATGGTGTGAGATACATTAGAGGAACAGGACTGAAAGGGATTATGGGTTTCTGTACTCCTGTAAATCTTTTTATCTGCCAGGCCCACCCTATGAGAAAGCAATGTTATTGCACGTTAACACATAATTCCTCTGTCTGTCAGCCTGACATGTCATACAGAGCTCACCTCCACATCAGCAGTGTTAATTGTCTTTATGGTAGATTGTGACAGTACAGAGGAGAGCTGAGTGTGTTATTCTGTGAAAAGACCTCCTGTTTTTATACGTGAATCCGTCAAACAAGCTTTCAAATTATAACAAAAAGAAGGTATTTTATTACTTGCTCAATAAATTGGTTAACAACACGCTGCAGTTTGTCCATCAATAAACAGATAAGGAGGAATCAGAGAACGGAAGAATCACAATTAGATTTTTGAATGGAAATATCTTAGGGCTTCTAAAATAAACGTCTTAAAGTTTCCAAGTTGTACCAATATGAGGCTTTTTAAGAGCATATTGCTTATACAGGTATAGTAAGACGAGGCCATTAAATCTGATAAATATTAAACTGCACCACAATTTACATTTTCTGCTCAATTGTCAGAAGTGCTTCTTCACTTTCGCATTCATCTTCCACACAAAAGCAAATAACACCTTAACACTGCTAGTGATTCAGATTGCAGAATTAAGACTTGACCTGAGCTCAGTGCTATGTGACAGCTCACAGTTATTGTACCACCGCCATATGTTCCTGTTTCTTGATAGGTTATGAGTCACCTCTTTGGCATTCACTGTTATGGCCACTTGTGCACATTTATTCCCCCTGTTGTCTTCATTTCTGACCAACACTGTGTTTTCAATACTGTATTATTCTATTCTAAATATTATATTAATGTAGAAGTATTTGAACAGAGAATTAAATACATCAGATGGGCTTATTGTTTTAGAATACAGCCTGTTAAGCAAAGGAGTAGAAATAAGATAATGTAGTATATAACAAGATGTTAAATGTATGTAGGAGTGGATACAATATTTGTGCTGTGACAGTTTGACTATTGGTAATGGTTTGCACATAAGTGAAAAAAATGGGAGTAAGAGGGAAATTAACATAAATCTGAAATATTTCATGGGAAAATCAACAGTTCTTTTGCTGCAGGGGGAGAAACATACGCAGACATAAAGGTGAATATCTAGATTATCCCAAGTTCCACTTCAATCAGGTAATATCAGTCAGTTGATGAGCTTGTGTTTTCTATGGACTGACTCGTCCCTGTGTCTGTTTAATGCCTCAACTGTAACACACTGCTTAGAAAACAAAAGTTTATTTGGATGACAAACAAACTTTTTGAAATAACTGTCAGTTTTCATAGAGTCACAGGTTGATTTATTTTTTGTTCCAACATAATTCACACCACATTTGTGTGTAAATGTGAATGAAGAAGATTATTAGTTATTAAAAATAAGTGAATTTAGTTTTATACCCAAAAGCCAGACTTAAACTAAATAGTGAATACATGGTTCCTTGCATTAAAAAGCAATCCAACTCTATTAATTAAAACACCATGTTTTTCAGTGGGAAGAAAAGAAAATCACAATATTTGTAATTTGAGCTTTTGCTTGGCAGGTTGATAGTGATTACAAATGTCTACATTCATTCAACTTCAAATACCTTTACTTCTTCTCCTGGATATTTGTGATTTACAAACTGTATTTTAGTAGAAAAGAATGATACAATGTCATGGAAAGGACGATGTCAGAGGTCAGCGCAGCTCTCCATCTGGACAGAGACAAGTATGGCCATTAAGTAATAATCAAGTATGCTCTCCTGAAATTCCAAATCCAATTGACTTGTTGTAGTGCTATGGCAGCAAGAGATAGCACTGGTTGTTAGGACAGACAGCGCTTCCTTGAACTGCGGCAAACATCAGTAGAGCTTTGAGACGACAGCAACCCCTGGCGTGATGTAGTGTTCGCCGGGAGCAATCACAGTCTCATATGCCACTACGTTTCTGTTCAAACTCTTATCTATTTTTAATGCTGCCGGGGCTCCAGCATTTATATATTGTGCTGATGCAATGATGTTACTGTTGTTATCTCAAAGGCAACAAAGATGATACTGTGTAAAACATATTGGAAAAGTATATAAAAAAAAAAATGAGACCTTCAATGCGACATTTAATAATCTCAAAAATGAAATAATGAGCAAAACGACAACATTTCCAAGTTGCTGCAGAACCTTACTCTGTTTCAGTCAAGACAGTGATGAGCACAAGAGAGATTAGAGCTTTATGTGCATGATACAGACCTGTACCTGATGCTGTAATACACTTTTAGGAAAATTGTTATTAATAATTTCTGTTCATATGAATAAAAAATGACAAGTAGCCCTTTGAAATACTACGTACAGTATGCTTTAACTGTGCTTTACTCATACTCAACTGCAGGATGAAAGGTGATAGCACTAAGATGGTAATAAAGTTACCACCTTTTATATCTATTCCTTGAACTGTTTATGTTTTTTTTTGGATGGAGCACATTCATCATGACTTTACAGATAATGTAAACATGTTTAAGCCTTATTAATCATATTGTATCAGAGTTAGTGCACACTATAAAGCATGTAAAGGGCATTTCACACAGTGCAGAGTTATAACATTAAAAGAGAAAGGAAAAATTAATATGCAGGTTTCTGCTTTGTGTAATTGTATTATATCCCATACATGTGCAAAACACAAAATGATTGTTTTGCTCACATACAGTAACAAGACTAACTAAATAGCTAAACATATTTTCAAATGTTTTTAAATCGCAGGAATACGTTTGGCTTTGGTTCTGCAAGCAGTGGTTCTTCCATTTGAGGCAAATTACTCACAAAGTATGAGGATCATTACTGTGATGGTCATTTTCACAGACTTATTCACAGGTGCATTACCTCAAACAAAGGTGCGCCTTTATTCCGTAGGTAAATATACTAGGGATGTCTTGACTTTCTTCTGTGATTGTGTATCACATACTATTAAAGAAAAGGGCTTCTAATGTCTGAGGAGAAGACCAGCGCAGGAATTCACAGCTGCTCTTACCTGCCATTGAGAGCTGCTGATGTAAGATTTGTTCATGAAGGTTGACAGGATGCTGTGTAGTGCAGTCAATATAATATTTCCTCAAACGGTCCCTCAAAAGACAACTTTGTTCACTAAAAGTCAAGCATGGCTCACCTGCTCTTAGAAGAACCCTTTGTCTGCTCTGCCCTTGAGGTGAATGGCACTGAAGCAAAATCAATGGAATTGGAGGAGAACTCAGTGTCTCTCTTTTATATGTCAAGGAGAAAACTCCTGTTGCATCCGGTCCTGATTGGCCGAGAAGGGTCCCAGTTGCCAGGCAACCATCCAGCGGTGTATGGGCCTAGCTGACAGACAGCTGCTAATGAAGCCAGCAGGAGAGTATGCTGCAGAAAAGGGCTATCCGACCTGCTTTCTCATGCCTCACACATCCTGGGATCTGACAACACATAGATGCACCCTTCTCCCCCTCCCTAAACACACACATACAAATCCACACATAGATACACCCTCATTTGCTTTCTTCTTGTGTCTGAAAAATCCTCCCACAGGGGCCAGAGTAAGCCACTGAAATACAGTCATGTCTTAAACAACCCCCACCTCTCACACCATTACCAACCCCCCTCATCTCCACTCACTAATATTTACACAACAGATGAAAGAATCACATGCGTAATCACTGTACGTTGAAGTGAAGGCTCATCGTCACTCCGCTGTCAGAGGTTGCAGAAATAGAGTATTCAAAGGTGGAAAGACACAGATGGCATCCACACAAACACCACATCCAGAGAGCAGAGTGCTGATTGCTGTGCATGAGTCACACTCAGGTCACACATACAGATCCTGCACAGCGACTGCCCATGCTCAATCTGTGGACTCTAGAAATTCAAAAGCTTCAGAGCTACATGTTTAATGTGGTTTAGAGTACGTGGAATGTCATGTGCAAAAGTTATTATGATGATGCCATGTAGTACCCTTTAGTGTCTGTCTTATTGCTTAAGATGTTGCTATTGCACATTTCAGGAATGGCTATAAATCTTGATATCCCGATGTTTCTCTGCAGAATATTTAGCAATGCATGATTCAGTAACACTAGTCTTCCAAGACCACTGATGATTCGCTACCACACACTTCCTAGTACATGTTGTGTGAAATATACATTGTATAGGCAACTCCTACTTAAAAAAAAAAAAAAAAAAAGATCAGAGCCAAAGTCCAGTCTCTTTCAGATGTAACTCATGGGTCCTCATTTTAGGAAAAAAAAAAAAAAAAGTCTGTAATTTGTATAGTAGTTTGATCTATTTTGAATTATACCATTATTTACACATATGGTGTTCCATGTATCCATCCATTTCTTATGAGGTTTGCAGGGTTCTGGAGCCTATCCTAGCTGCCAATGAGTGAAGGAACCTTGAATGTGTTGCCAGTTCATCACAGCACATACATATACAGACAAACAACTATTCAGAGGTAGGTTGACCATTTAACCTATTAAAGTGCATGTCTGGGTTGGAGAATCATGTGACTTTTTTTCAGCTCAAATAAAATCTGACAAGTAAAAAAAGCCACAAGAACTATTGTAAAACAATACACCTAAAAATCTCTTGCCATGATCTGTCTAAGCAGCTTCAACATGAATATTTATTGTGATTTACTTTTTCAAATCCATCTCAAAGGGACCTGTATCATGTGTGGCAAAAGCTTTAATCCTCTGATATGAAATGACATGTTACCTCACTATTTTTACCATAAACTGCAATTTTCTTAGCTTGTAACATAACATTTCAAAGTGAAACATGTCATATAGAAATGGTGGCATCATTGGCACAGGATCATCATCATCATCATCATCATTACCTTTATTAAACTCAGAGATATATTGAGGATGCAACCTGATTTACACTGTAGCAGAGACAGAACAAGACATTTGAAACATCCAGTGGACATATCAAAAATACCAAAAAGTAAATGTGACAGACAAATTAAAAGCAGAACTCTACTTCAAAACCAGGAGCAGCTGGTGGTAAATTAAGATGGAATTATGATATTAAAATAAAAAATATTTGAAACATACAATGCCATATTAGAAGTACCAAAAAGTGAAAGTGATAAATGAACTAAAAACAAAGACAACTACTTAAAAACAGGAGCAGCTGGAGGTAAAATGAGAAGTGATTGAGGATTCAAATTCTTCTAATGATAAAGGTGTGGCAATTTTTAGATGGCTTTGGAGAGTATTCCAGGTTTCAGGTGCACAGTAAGGAAAACTGGACTTTCCCAATGTCTGCTACATTCCTGCAGGAGCTAAAGGGTAATCCACTTATTCAGAAAAAGACTGTCCATCTGGCCAAGCAGTAAGGTTTACATCCGCCATGTGGGAACCGTAGGATTGAGTCCGAGCTACACACCCACACGTGTTGACTCTCCAGACCCACTGAGTATCAGAGACAGTCTTATGTTTATTACTGAAGTCCTGCCTACCTGTTATTTGTGCGGTTGCCCAAGATCATTAAAGACTGTTACTGACTTCTACCTGGGTGTCTGAGTGTGTTTTTACAACTTATTACATATTCAATGTCTGTCACATTTTAATTATCAAGGACAAATAAACATTTGCAAAGAGGCACGACTAAAGTTATCAAACATATAAATATACAACTTGACAAGGAAGACCCACTTTCAAATATTTGACCTTTAGCTTTCAATGCATTCACTAGTTGCTTTTCCATTAGACTTATGTGCAAAACTTTACCCATATTTACTATGTTGAAAGAACAGAAGTGCATAATGTCATTTTTTCCATTAAATCAGAAATGCGATGATTTCTTTATTTATTATCAAGAGATGACACGAAAAGTCATTCCATAAACATGGTGACACACGTAAATATGGTGTTGATTTACAGATATATTCAGTATTATTCTTATATCTTAACCCTCTATTCCTTACTAAATTAAAAATGTTTCAGTTTCCTGGTGTGTCCTCACATACCACACCATGTTTCTTCTTTAAAATGTATCTTCTTCATTTGTTGTAATGTCCATCAATATTCAGCTTTTTTTTATTCACATGACTATTTTCAAAAAAAAAAAAAGGTCTTTCCATTGCAGTTCTGCGAAAATACATACATTTCGCAATGCCCAAAAAACCACCTCTTGCCAGTGCAAAGCCTTTTAATTAAAAACCGAAATTTTTGGTGAAATTGTCGTTTTTCCATACGTAAGTTTTTATGCACAACTTATATTTGTGCTATTTGAGGAAAAGCGTCTACTGTGGCATTATTTTAATATGATTGTGTAATATCGCAATATCTACTTCCATCATCATCTTCCATCATTTTTTGGACACGTAACTTATTATTGGACCTTGACTTGACCAACTGAACCAACCCCAGGCCATAACACTGACCGCACAGGCCTGTATTGTAGGCACAAGGCATGATGGGTAATCACTTGATCTACTTCTCTTCTCATCCTGATGTGTCCATCACTCTGGAACACTGTCAATCTGGACTCATCAAACTACATGAAATCAAGCTGATGGTTGTTTAAGAAGAGAAGCTACTCACTGCATCAGTTAGGGATAACACTCAAAGACCTAAATGGACCTACCAGCGACCAAAAGCATCTAACGATCTAAATTTTTATCTTGTGAACCACTAACTCTATCAATGCATTGAAAGTCAGGTAAAAATTTCTTTGGTACCTTCAAATAGGACCCTTTTGGACATTCGGAGGGTCCATAGTAAACATGGAAAAATGTCATGTTCTGCAACACTGATTCACTAATAAATCTGAACCATTTAGTTAAATCCAGGTGGGAAGATTTATTTGGCCATGCTGTGTAGTATATGATCACAGAATATTTGTGCTGTTCTTCATGTGCTATATAATAAATATGAATACATGAAAATTGTTTTTGAATTTTCGCTTTCAGTGTTACGTTGCCTTCCAGAAGGCGACTGCCATGTGACTGTAGCTCCCTTTGAAAGTAATAAATGAAATTCTATTCTCTCTGTGTTATCATTGTATTTGTCTCCTCCTTATTTTAAATCCTGTGTCATAGATGTCTAGAAACAGCACGTCAGATCATGTCTGACATCTCCCATATGCAATGAATCTTGTTATGTGGGATAAACAGGATCTGGTCCCTCAAGAGATAAAGGCCTTCCCTCAAGGTCTTTCAGTATTTTCTCCAGGCAGTAGCTGACTGATGGCGTCCCATAAAGCTTTTATGAGACCGGTGTCAAAGGGCCTTGTACTTTCACCTGCACTGACTCCTATGTTACAGAGGAATGATGGACCACCTGTCTGTTTTTATCATGTGACTCTACTCTGTTGGAATGAATAGTGATCCAATGAAGGCATATCATATATTTTAAGTGGGAGGAAGTATTTCAATGTATTAAAGTGTTTAAAAAATACATTGAGTTCTGTGGCCAAATACTGTTAAAATGATGCTCTGTTTATTATAGGCTTAATAACATCGATTATCAAGTTGGTTTTAGCTGCCTGTCGTTGCCTATCTGACTCACAGGAATTCATTTTTCAACACATGCAAAATATCCTGAATTACTGTCTTGTCTGAACAAAGCATTATTTCCTCCTGAGTGTTTTTTTTCCCTCTCTACTTAAAAGGCATTGTGTCTTGGGCTTAAGAGGCCAGATATGCTGCAGACATCAATAATTCAGACTATAGCAAGGACAGGATACACAGGGTCCAGAGGGACTGGAAACCAGCAAATCTGAGCAATGCTAGACTGGTTATTTAGACTGGTGAAGATTTAGCCTCTCCTCTGAGGCCTTTTGGGGCGGGGGTACATAGATGATTCTGGTGTTGAAAAGAACACTGAGGAGAATGTCATGTCTTTAGCAAAGGGAATAGAAGCTGTGGCTAAAGCTAAGGCTGTAATTAGAAGGGGTTTAACACTCACATGGAGCAGAGGTTGGGTTTCTACAATGAAAAAAGTGTTGCCTGTGGATACAGAGAGGTGATCATTTATGTGAGTGAGAGTTCTGCTGCTGCTGCTGCTGCTGCTGCTGCTGCTGCTGGGAAAAGAGGTGCAATATTTTGATGAGAGGCTTCAAGTTGCTGCTGGCTGGTTTGCTAAAATGAATGGCCTCTGCTTGTCCTGAGGGGATTGATGAAAATAGTTCTAAATGAAGTCGGGTCAAGACATGAAAACAGTCAACTGAGCAGGGCACAGTAGAGAGAGACAAAAAGAAAGCTAAAGGGCTGATGGAGATAAATGAATCACTGGATGCATTAATGAGTTGATAATTATGAGTCATCCATAACACTAGAGAAGCATTCCTCAAATCCGGTGCCAAGGAACTTCCATTCCTCTTCAGTGGACCTACAACACAAATCCCTCCTCCTCTAGCATCAGCAACCCTGGACACTATATTTAGTAGTCTCCGCAGAAGTATAAATAACACACCCAGGCACTTATTAAGTCTTTTAGAGAGTGGAAAAGTTTAGAATGAATCAGAAAGGCTAATTAGTCAAAGCCTTCAGCCATGAAATGAGAGTGAAGCTCTGAACAATCTGTGACTCAGTACATGCATGCATACAGAACTGTTTTCCACATGTAATCAAGAGATGGTCCATCACAGGGTGATCAGTAGTGGCAGGAAGCCAACTAACAAGTCAGCACTTAATGGTGTTGTTTTGTAGAGACCTAAACAAATCCAGGTGAATTCAATTCTGTTTTTCATTTCCTCTTTTTGTCATTGCATGTTTTAATAAATGAACATTCTTTACCATAAAATGATCCAGTGCTTTTTCACTTTCCCTTTTCCTTGTTACCAGGGGTGCAACGGTACACGTCGTACCATTGTACTGTTTGGTATACCGCACATGGTTCTGTACGAGCATGTACCACGGTACAGCTCAGTTGACAACTCGCGTTTATGTCAGAGTTTTGAAAGACAACTGACTTTTGGTTGGAGCCGGATACGGTGAGCCCGGCCTGAACCAGAAGCAGCAGATTCTGGTTCTAACCAGATGTGAGCACAGCCCTTCCAACTTTCTCATGATAAAACTATTTATGTCGTTTGTTATCAATATTTGTCACCGTCGTGGAAAAATTCTACTTCTCAGCATCTGAATGGAAAAAAATCAGAAAATGATCAGTGTCTTTTTAAAAGTTTTAATTTTTGGACCTACAGGTACTAGTCCCACCGAGGCGAAAAACAGTCTGAAGGCGAGGACAAAAGTTACAAGTCACTCACCCTGTCTTATAAGGCTGTTCAAAGATAAAATATGACTAATGTCAAGCTGAACTGTTGAAGAGCCCTCAGAATCATCTCTCCTTGAAGCCATGTCTACACTAACTACCCCAGGCGTCTATCCCCAGGTCGTAATCTAAAGGTCCTTGAGTAGTTCCGATATAAATACAAACAAGTACAAACTGGTTCTTTGTCTGACCACAGTTATCCTTCTACTGGACTGGGACAAAGTTCAACTGTCTCTAAACTAAGACAACCTCACTTACTCTTTACATGAGAGAAAGAATATATGTAATACAAACTATGAAAAATACTATCGGACTAAAATTCTCATTTGAGTCAGAATAAATATTGAATCTTTTTTTTTTTTTTTTTTTACTAGTCAGTCACTATGGTTTAAAAGACGTATCTTAAAATATACTATTTCACTCTTGCCCATAAAGCTGGAATAAAATGTTTTACCTCTTCTAATTAAATGATTGTGACTGTGATTTATAGATAAAGTGTAACTGTGACTGTATGCATTTCTTACACATGCTCAAAGGTGATTACTGTTGTGTATAAATAGGAATACGAAGAAGAATGTGCCTGAAAACAAAATTAATGAGCAAAACTTTATTTGATTCTGAAATGCTAAAAATAAAATCACTAAACTGAAGCAGAAAGACACACATTACAGAAACAAATGCTGATAGACATTAACCTCTTAAGAGACTGGATGAATTAGAAATATAGTATAATTTATGTTTATCATGTGTTTATTGTTTCCATTGTTTCACTGCTATTCATCATATTCTAAATCCATCTGACCAGCTACTGGGATTCTGTGCTTTCCACTGTGATTCTTGCTATCCAATGCTGTCTGTGCTAAAATCTGACAGACACCCAGGGCTTAGATTACTGCCCAGGACTCCATGCTATCAGTCACTTTCCAGTCCAAACCCCAGTGTCCCTGTGCCATCAGCCTGGCCTGCTTCCACAGAAGATGAGCCTGATTCAATAAATGAATCAGCTTGCAGCTTCCGTTCCTCTCTAAGTCACCAAAAACTGAATGATTTTCAGCCTGAGATACAGACACTCGGTCATAATAAATACTTCTAACATAACTGCATGTTAAATGCAAAATCACAATTGGTGGGGTAACTTTATACTGTCTTCTATAGGTCTGACTTGATCATTTTTCACATGGCTCGCTGTTCTTGAAATGTTGG
>JAPSES010000120.1:10597430-10609379 GCA_029822895.1 Maxillicosta whitleyi | reverse complement strand
TGAAGATGAGGAGGTTCTCTGTGTGACCAGAATGGATAGGATCAGGAATGAGTAGATCAGAGGGACAGCACATGTTACAGGTTTTAGGTTAAAGTCAGAGGCCAGGCTGAGATGGTTCAGACATGTCCAGAGGAGAGAGAGGGAAGAGATTGGTAGAAGGATGAAGAGTGTGGAACTGCCAGGTAGGAGGCCTAGACGATGACCAAAGAGGAGGTTTATGGATGGAGTGAAAGAGGACATGAAGGTAGTCAGTGTGAGAGAAGAGGATGTAGAAGACAGAGTTTGATGGAGGCAACTGATTCGCTGTGGCGACCCCTGAAGGGAAAAGCCGAAAGGAGAAGAAGATCTAATGAAAAGTCAATGAGAAATAAATACGCATGCTCATTTCAACCAAAACAAACAAAGAAACAAAAAAAAAAAAGCTAAAGGTAGCCTAAGATTGGAACAGTACTGTATTTCAGTGGAAAGTTTACTCAAACTGTGGAACAGTTGGTCACTATCTGAAGATATTTAATTGTAAAGTGGTTAACAGGATGAAAATATAATAAACTTAGAAGAAGCAAAGTATTGTCAAACGTTACTGATTTTTTTCATATTATCTTTTTCGTTTTACAAATCTTTTTTAACCCATCTAATGATTTATGCGACACAGATGTTCCTACATTGTTCTGTAATCTATGGGTCTGATCTTATAAGAGTCTGTTACTGAATTAAAAAAGCAGCTTATGAGTTAAAATCCTTTGGTTCCATTCACAAACATGGGTGATCTGCAATCACTGCTAAAGGATTAAACATGTGTTAAGTCCATGTATTTAAGTGTCTCAACCAAACACACCATATGCATATGTGTGAAGGAAGGATTCCAGCTGAGTGGAAGGAATCAGTTCCTCTTACTAGGGTGGAGGTTATGGACCATCTGGACACTCGACACAGCCAGCAGCTCTGTGTATTCACCAGTGTGTGTGAACATGAGTATGTTTGTGAGAGACACAAAGACAAAATGAGACAACAACGGCCTGTGTTTCCAGAGAGGTCAAGAATCTCATGCTGTCCTAAATGTACAGAGACTCTGCTGTTCAAAGGCCACATCTTCCAGCCCTAGTGTTTGCATGTTTTGGATACTCCCATCTGCATTACCAAAAGGTTATCTCAGATGTTGCACATTGTTTGAACAGGTATAGGACTTTAATCCATGAAGAACAGTGGAAATTGCCCAAGCTTTTTGTCAGTATTGAAACTTAAGTGACTGTGGAATTTGACAGTAGGTAGTATGTTGGATGGACTGTAGACCTTCATCCAAAGTTCTCATGATTGGACTGGATAAAGGTGTACATCTGATAAACATACATCTATGGATTTACAACAGGACTCATTGCTACTGGACCATAGGTCAACTCAGCTGCTTCATGGAAGGCCTGGGTTTGGTTCAGCAGGGTAAAACCTGATTGCCTCTAGTAGCTGAGGCTGCATGGGAGACAGATTTGGACCAAATTTAAATCACCTAAACAGCTATTTGTAAGCTTCAGGTCAGCATAGAGAGCAAACCATAAGACGCTGCTAATTAAATTACCTCCAGTGTCTTTGTGTCAGAAAAGCTGCTCTCCTAATGGGCTGAGTCATCGCAAAAGACATTGTGTTTTGGCATCAACAACAGAGAATCACATGAACATAAACGAACAACAACATGTCAAAGCCATCCACAGTCCAAGTACTTATATTTAAGACCATACAATGTCCACTCAGTAACAAAGTCCAATGTAAAAACAGCCAATTTAGTGCATCCTGTCTGTTTGTGACATTACAAACTAAACACCCATGTAGTTTAACATACTCTGCTGTTATTTATATATATTTATTTATACATTACTACCTCTGTGATATCAATCAGAAATATAAAAAAACCCAGAAATTCCTATAATGCACAACTCATATTAATATTCCATCATATCCTGTCTGCACTTTAGCCATACCGAAACATTATTTATTATACATAGCTGTTATTATTATTTTTATTTATTTATTTTTTTTAACTTTCTCAGATTTCTTTGGCTGTATAGAAGTGCCATGTAATCTCCTTAAGGACAAATAAAACTCTTTGATTGAAATGAATTGAATTAAATAGTAAACATAGAGCTGTAGTTCAGTTTGTTCCGTATGAACAAAACAATGCACTTCAGTGTCTTTTTTAGGAACATATCCAATCCTTAAAACATGCGAAATACAGCACTGAAGGCGTGAATACAGTGAAGGAAGAGTCCAAGTGAAACTTATGTGGTTTAGATAAATGAACAGATCCACAGCACAGACCCAGACTATACCTGAATGCAGTATTTTTAGACATTACAGGCATGTTGGAGGCTATTAAACTGTTAAATGAGTGCATTTGTTAGGAGGCGTTCTGCGTTCTTTCCATTCCACAGAGGGGCTTGTATTTGGGGCTAGTCCCCGTTTAGAAACTTTGGCCAAGGTCGCTCCACTCACCTCCTCTGTGGCCGTGGGACAATAATACACCAGCACCACCGTGGAGAGGATATTAACCAGCAGTCCGACAATAGTCAAAGTGTTTGGTGCGATCCATAGCGGGATTTGCTGGACAAGCCAGTTCCAGTAGATTTGACACGGTGGCTCGAACAGGGATCGACCCGAGGCGCTGTATTTATGCTCCTCCAGCCGCTTCAGTTGGGCGCCTGACAGCGGCTCCGGCCACAGGAAATGTGGCATTGTTTTTCAACCTCGTCACTCCTCTATTTTCGGATACAAAGTCCCAGGAGTCCCCGGCGGCGGCGCAGACCGGGCTATCTCGTTCTGTTGGCCGGGTCCGGACAGGAGCAGCTCATCTGGCTCTACAGCCGTGTCTGACTAGGCCATTTCCACGGCGGAACCATGAGACGTTGACGGCGGAGACCGAGGTGCGTCTCCCAAACGGAAGCCCGGATCCGGAAGGAGAAGCCAGACGGGACAGCCAGCCGGGAAGTTTAAAACAGGAAGCAAACATGTCATCTTCGCAGTAAAGACTGATGCCGGGAAAATAAACTGCAGAAATATATACCATAAAACATGACAATATAATGTTAGGATACCAGCTACTGTAAGGCTTGAGTTAACACATTAAATATACAGGTGTCTGTTAGAAATTAAGTCTAACAGTGGAGCATTTTAAACAAAAGTTTTCTTTATTCCTCAGGTGTCACAGGGTTCAAACTGGCCCCTGGTTATATTTGTGAAATGTAAAAATTACACTGAAGATATTAACAATCAAGGATGTTCAAATCATTTTAGGCCAATTCAATCTAAAGTGGATCAGACCAGTACAATATGATCAAAAATAAATTATAAATAATGAAAACAGATTTTTTCTCTTTGTTTTAGAGTTTTAAAAAAGTAAAATTACATAAAAATGTTTACATTTACAGACTAGCCTAAAAAAAAAAGGAAGTGAAAAATTTGAAATGTCTAAATCGAAATATGTGGAATTTTAATTATGTTCTGCCGGTTATTTAATGTTTTGTGTATTTGTACATCCACTATGACCTCCAAGTTTTGATTCACATGTATAAATGATAACAGTGTAATATAATAATATAATATAATAACTTGAAAAATAATATATGAATAAATATAAATTAATTAATTTAATTAATTAAAAAATTCTAATAACTTATTTTACTTAGGAATTTTCACCACTTTGTTCATATTTGTTCATGTTATGTCTGACTACAATTCGTACATGTAAACATTTTCGTTATGGAATTTTTTTTTTTTTTTTTTTTTTTTTACTGGTCCGGCCCACTTTATACCATATTAGGTTGTATGTGGCCCCTGAACCAAAATGAGTTTGACACCCCTGCTTTATTCATGAACATGATTTTTATTTTTTGGTTGGTAAAACCTAGGTTCAACCACTGTACAATTGATTTTCCATTTTTGAAAATATTAATTTAAGAAATCTGACAGATCTACAGTAGATAATACAGACCCTTTCCAAAAAATGTGAATATCATGGAGAAGTTTATTAATTATTAGATCCAGAAAGAGTGGAATGAGGCAGGAGTCACAACTTCAAAAACCACCACATTTAGACACAGAGATGGGCTACAACTGTCGGGGTCCTCAGGTCAAGCTACTTCTGAGCCTGAACCAACGTAAGAAGCGTCTCAACTGGGCCAAAGAGAAGAAGGACTGGACTGTTGGCCAGTGGTCCAAGCTCCTCTTTTCTGATGAAAGTGTAGTGTGCATTTCATTTGGGAATTAAGGTCCAAGGGTTTGGAGGAAGACTGGAACAAACCCAAGTTGCTTGAAGTAGTTAGAAAAATTCTGTGACAAGAGATGGAATCACTGGATTCTGGAATCAGGAGATTTTACTTGTGGCAACGAGTCAAGTACATACAGTAAGACACAGAAGTCAACTACCTAATACCGGGTTAGTCTAAATTATTATAAAAGAACATGGATAATTCACACATTGGTCCAAATATCAAAACATTATGATGTTCACCATTGGCTATCCAAACATGGTGATGCATGGATTCAATGCTTCCTGTATACTCCCCCCTCCCATCTACCCTATAGCCTGGTCTCCTGGCCTGTTGTCCAAGGACAACAGACTGCTCTAGCTCCAACCAAGATGTAAACAGGCAGATAAAAGTATCCTAAGTCTAAACATTCTTACAGTACATGTCACCAAGACCCATCCATGACTCATGCTCTGGACACCTGGTATTCACAGAGGATAGACTAATATCATATTTTCCTAACAAGGTGAAGTATGAAATATCTAGTCAGTCATGATTTGGAGTGCGATGTCCAGTGCAGGTGTTGGTAAACTCTGCTTTCTTAAATCCAAGGTCACTGCAACAGTCTACCAGAATGTTTTAGAGGACTTCATGATTCCTTCAGCTGAGGATTTGTATGGAGATGCAGATTTCATCTTCCAGCAGGACCTGGCCCCTGCCCATACCACCAGAAGCATCAAACACTGGTTTAATGCCCATGCCATCACAGTGCTTGACTGGCCAGCCAACTCATCAGACCTAAACCTCATTGAGAATCTATTCTATTATCAATAGGAAAATGAGGAGCACCAGAACCAACAACAAAGAAGAGGTGACAGCAGCATCAAGGACATCTGGGCTTTCATAACTTCCACACAATGCCACAGCACATCGAGGCAGTAACGAAGACAAAGAGATTTCCAACCAAGTATTGAAAATTAACATATGGTTTAGAAAATGCCATATTTTGATTGATGTGATCCTAATTTGTTAAATTTTCTTAAAAAAATACTTAAAAATTTGAATTGTGGGTCTATCAAAGTTTAACCTTTTTAATGGAATTATGGGAATGAATAAACTTTTCTATGATACTGTAATATTTTAGAAAGTGTCTGTATTAGACTTATAAAACAAAATTATACAAAGTCAGATGTAAGTTATTATTATTATTATTATTATTATTATTATTGTTATGTCAGTGATCAATTCTGATGAAGCAAAAACGTGATCTTTACCAAACAATAATAATACAAGGTCCCTTTTTCCCTTTTTTTTTTAGTGAGTTCTTTTTGGATTTATCAAATTTGTCTTTTTAATCTAAAAAATTATGCGAGCTTAATCAAAAAATAAGAGAAGACTGGAACAGTATGTTGGATTTGTCCATTTTTCTCAAATCTATATTCTCTGACATACTGCAACTCTCAACTCTACTTCCTCTGTAAATAAAATAATAATGTTTTATATATATATATATACACATACACGTGTGTGTAGTTTTTGTTGTTGTTGTCAATGTTTTTAAAAAACAAAAATTAAAACACTCCATAGTTGACTGCTGCAATTGTTGACTTCCTACCCAGTCTCCCATAAACTCCAGTTGTTTTTAACTCCATTCTTTCTTGTAAATTTTAGATTCATCTGTACTGTGTCCTTTTATCTGTTATTGTGTCTTGTTTGTTTTTGTTTTGATTGTGTCTTTTGTCTGATGGAACCTCCTGCCAGGTCATCATTTTAAATGAGAAGCTGTTCTCAATTGATTTTACCCGGTAAAATAAAGGTTAAATAAAATAAATAAATCTAAAATAAATAATAAATAAAAATGGAATAGTAATGTGTGCGATCTTTGGTGTTTCAACAAAAAGATTTGTTATGAATAAAGCAAAACTTTTGTTTAAAAAAAAACTCTTAAGAGATGTTAACCCTAAACAGCTTTAATTTCAGAGTGATACTTGTATATTTTGTAATATGTTAAATCAAACCTTGTACCACCTGTTATTCTTAGACTATATGGACCAAGATATTGCTACACCTTCACTTTATAGCTTCACCTCTCACTACTGTACCTATGATTTCAATGTTATCATGATAAATTCTTGGTGTCAGTCGTTAAATATCATCATAAATTTCAAATCACTTTAAGTTTTCTTCTCCTTAACCAGGCCATTACATGTGACTTGGGACACAAAATTAACGGGACAAATATTTTAGAAATCTAGAGGTAGAACATAATGACAAATTATAAAAAATAATAATAATAAAAATTACTCTGGAACAGGGTCAATCTGGAGTCATTAGATCACGTGGCCTTTTTCCATTGAAATACAATCCAGCCTTTATGTTGTTATGTTTCTGATGAGAAGCTACTCACTTTATCAGTTAGGGTTGACCAATGTTTTGTAGCTGAAACATATTAATTATAAATTGCCTAAACCCAGGTGTAATTTACTGGCAAGATTTGCAGATGGTTAATTTAATAGTAACTAAAATGCTGAAACTAAACATATTTAAATGAGAATTTGGCCACTCATTGTTTCAGACACATGGTTGAAGTGTGTCCAGATGTATCCAGGTTTTCAGTCTGTTTCAATATCCCTACATTACTCTGCTTTAATATTCCTATCCTATTATGCAAAATGTGTGATTGTGAATGTGCAGAGGTTTGAGTATGACCTGAAATATTACTGAGACACATTCTATTATACTGATGCAGGATGGCAGCGTTTACACCGGTCACTTACGCTGACCTTTGGATCACCTTTGAATCTGATGGATAAATGCAAGATTTTAAAGCTAGAATATCCTATGAACTATTCAAACAAACCACATCAGAAACAATACAATTTTACATACTTTTTTTTATTGTAATCCATGGGTCATAATTACAAAGATAAAGGCACACACACGACTGAAACATTTACCTGCATCATCTAAAGTCCAATAAGAGTCCAACAAGTATAATGTGTCATGCAAATGTGAATTGTGTATAAAGCTCCATGTTTTCTCTTTTGTTAGACAAAGGTAATCTACACTTTTAACCTTAATGAAAAAATTGAAACAAATGCAAATTATTAGAGTCAGCACATTCATTTTTCCAACATTGCTCACGTGAGTTGAACTTGCATTATAGAAGCTCTAAAACACCATACAGATTCCAGACTTTTATTTATACGTACATGTCCTTTGTCCTGCTTTCACACCAGAAATCATCACCTTCAACAAGCACTCCTAGCAAAACTCAATACAGCTGTGAGTGTGTTACAGTTTGTGCTATATGTGTTTTGTATATTTTTGTACACACTACTTATCAAAGCTAGAGCCAAAACACTGCCAACATGCATCTGAGCTGACACAGGTTGTTTCAAACACAAGAGGGTGACAAGAAGATGAACTGGCTTTTTCCTATGGTAACTAGCTCCAAATGTGCACACAGCATGCCACACCACAGACCCAGCACACCCTCCCCTACACACGCTTTCCACACTTCCTTGCCATCCCTCCATCGTCTCTCCATCTGTCCTCAGGCCGCTGACCTCACCAGGTGAGAGAAGATCACTAGTGGCGGCAGACATCTGCAAACCTAAAGTGTCTTATTGCACTCTGATGTTACTTCTCTTGCTCAACGAGCTTTGATTCATTCATGTATTTGTCAATCAAGTGTAGGGGTACTCCGCGTTGCATCAGCTCGTAGAAGGTGAATCCTCCTGGGGAACAAGAAGAGAAACATTGTCACGAATCCTGGGAAGACAAACGCATATGTGGAGAGGGAAGAATGGGAAGAGAGGACAGATGAAGAGCAACAGGCCAATCCAGCAAAAACAAACAGAGTGCAAAGAAGAAAGGCCAGGAGTTCAAAACCCCATATACGCAGAGTTTATGGGGTCATGTGTTTTAATTCCATATTACTTGTATAAAGTGTGTCTGTTTTTGCCTTAATACACTAATTTTGCTGTATACAAACAATATTCAAACATTTACGTGTTGATAATAAGTCAAATTGTATTTTACACCATGTTTGTCTAGAGTCTAGACTATATACTGAAGTCTTTGAATGACTGAAAGATTTGACAGATATTGACATCTATGATTTTGGTGAATAATCTAATGTGAAAAAGTCATCATTTAATACTTTACAATAGGGTTTGATGTTGAATAATGGACAGAAAAGTGTTTTTACTTAATACTATGACATTGTGATTTTGTGCCATTGACATTTTCATTTCAAAAATAAAAAAAGATAATAATAAAAAAAAAGAGCTCCTCATTTCTTCAAATTCAACATTTGCTTCAACACCGATATTTACCAGGCTAGCAGTTATCATTGGAATTAAAATGTAATTTAACTGACCTTTAACCTTGGGTCACCACATTCTACTGACAGGGGGCCAACTTCCACTAGTTCATCCTTGAGTCCAAGTGAACACTTAGAATACTAAAAAAATGTAGAATAAGAAATAAGAAATTCCAGCTCTGCAGTTTGCAGTGATAAAAACTGAAGGGTTTTTCAAAGACTTTACACCTCACGGGTTGTATCCTCAAAGTTGGCTGACCACCATTCATCCATTATCTTGACATTTTAAAGTGTAAAACATTGTGGGGTCATCCTTAAAAAAAAAAAAAAAAAAAAAACCCTCAAAACATGACTTTAAGGGTTGGACTTTATATTGAAAAGTTCTGAAGACATAAAACTTAGAATGGTGTTTACATGATACAATATGCTAATTTAGGCAGTATAATGGGGGATAAGGATGAGGTCCTAGTAAATAAGCCTTGACTTTTATAGCCAACAATGTCAAATAGCTACAGCTCTGCTGTCAACTGATGATGTTCAGTGTCAACATCATGACTGTTTGTGGTGTTCATGAAAAGATAAAAGAAAACTTGGAGAAGAAGAAACTGTCATGGTTGTGTTAAAGTTACTGACTGGTACATGCATGTTTTTGTTTCTTTTTAGACTCAATAGTTTAGGGGGGATTTTTTTTGGTGTGTGTATTACTTTTTTTTTTTAGACAATGTGCTTTAATTTCATCTGTATTTGCATTGCATTGTAAATTTATTATCGTGCTGATGGATCTTCCTCAAAGACAGATAATTTTAAAAAATGATGTGGGCAGAATTAGCTGTTTCAAAAAGTACTGGGGCCATGTACCACATGTTAATGACCCCTGAAGGTGATTTAATTACAGTAACAATTATCATTATTTTATATTTGTATTGCACTGTCATTTTTCCTGTGAGAACACACTGCGTTCATACAAGTGTAATATGGAACAGTGACACTGCTCAGGCTAGAGCTGGGAGCAAAGATTCTGATGAAATCTCTGAACTGCAATGCCATGTCCAAGATCTTTGCAAAAAGCCATATTAATAAACATATCTTTAGTCATCCACAACAAGCAAAAGGCTACAAAAGGAGCTGTGCTCCTTCCTGCTACACATGGAACATTCTTATCACTATATATGAAAAGTATACAAAACAGTTTACTCACCTTACATGTGGCACAAAATACATGAGAGGTAGTCTTTGATATCACACCATTTCACACCAACAGCTACAGTATGGTAATTAATTAAAATATCTAAAATATGGTGTTTATGGTCAGCCAGCTGAGGATCTGTTGAATAATTTGGCAAAAGCTGTCATGCATGTTTTCTTATTAGTGCCTAATTTCTTGTATTCTTTACATTGTTTTCTTTTAAACCATATTGTAAAGAAATGCCACCAGCAGCTGAGGAAAGTGCAGTTACAGTCTGACTGAAAGATGCATAATGAATGACATAAGCTTCATATGCCAAAACCATATGAAAGCTTACCTTATATGAGAACATACATTCACAATTCTTGAGTTTGGACTGGGGGAGAGAGAAAAGAAGAGGGGTTAACAAAATGTTTACATGGAGTTATATGTGTTCACAGGGAATACCACTGAGTTATTACTGAACTCTTTTATATGAGGAGTTAACTGTGTGGACACACTGGAATCTGTGGAGAATAACTTCAGATGGAGCCATTAAAAATCACCACACACAAACAGCTCTATATGTTATGTATGGAGGTGTAACAGACTGTGTGCTGATGTGGTGTATTGTCATGATGAACAAGATGACTGGATGGACTGGGCTGGATAGAGAGAAAATGGGGATTACCCTGTTGTAGTAATGAAGAAGTTTCACCAAATATTATGTGCACTGCACACACATGGACGGATGATTATTCTGTCATTATATCATATTAATTATACTTATACTGAAGATGGGGCCCAGGTACTTACATGTCCACTGCCTACACGGCAAGCCCTTTGGTGTACTGAAACACACAGTTCAAGCACGACAGTACCCCACTGGAGCTGGTTTCCCAAACTTGCTTTTGTCTCTTTACGGTAATGTATACATAACCATATTTGATCAAAGTTTTGATAGTTAATTTTCAACAGGTTTGTTTGAAAGGAAAAGATTCTTTAAAAAGTCAAGAAGTACCAGTAAAAAACAAAAAACAAAACCCAAACAAACACACAAAAAAAAACCCCCAAACAATACAGGATAGCATTGGGGAACCAGACTCAGATAGGGACATCTACAAAGGAAGGCACAGAGAACTCACTTCCTGGTTCACACTGACCTTTGACCTCTAGCTTGCAGTCCACTTGGGCCTCTCCCAGGTCATTTATGGCCTTGCAAGTGTATAGGCCACCATCATAGGGGCTTGGTTTCCTTATCTCTAGAGTGCATACTCCTTGGTTGCTGAACATGCGGTAGCGTGGGTCATCTAAGATGGTGATCTTATTCTTCATCCAGATCACTTTAGGCTAAAGTCCAACACATAGACATCAGCAGCAT
Organism: Maxillicosta whitleyi; assembly: GCA_029822895.1. Taxonomy (NCBI): domain Eukaryota; kingdom Metazoa; phylum Chordata; class Actinopteri; order Perciformes; family Neosebastidae; genus Maxillicosta; species Maxillicosta whitleyi. The sequence goes on along the minus strand of JAPSES010000120.1, from coordinate 10,598,274 downwards.
AATAAAAATCCATGATCTTATAATATTCGTTCTTATAAAATTCGTTTATGGGAATAAATTATTAAGAACCTGAAAAAGCATGTGATAGATTTGTTTTGTGGATATTTCATTACATTCATAAATCCCAGAAATTATTTTTGTGCATATAGTACCACTGTAGCTGCAAAAATAACACTTATATTTTAACAAACTGGAGTATTTTTTTACATTCACATAGTACTAGAAGTAAAATAAGTGTTTGAGTGTATATTTACCTGAGTACACTGGACTCTCCATACATTCACACACTACCTACCCTTGGGTTGGCACGGACACTACAGTTGAGAGTAGTATTATAACCAGCGATGGCAAAAGTGTTGATCAGTGGCTGCGTGAACTTTGGCGCCTCCTTAAAGTCATGATCGCTGTATTCTGGTGTCTTGACCTGCATGCCTGTGGGGGTAAGGGTAAAGGAATGGGGTTGTGCATGATACTGGCGCTGAGCGGTATCATGTGGGGAATTCCCTATGTGATGAGGGAAAGACAATGGGTTTTCATTCATCATCAGCTGAGAGTCCAACACAATCGTTTAAGGGCCTGTCAGTCATATTACATTTTAAAGTGAGGAAGACTCACTTTAGGGTGAAAAACATTACTGACAGCTCCTTCAAAAACAGCTGTTGAAAAAAATTGCAAAAACATCTTCTTGAAGAAAGAGAAAAAAATATTTTCACAAAACAGTATGATGAAGACTACTTCCATGTGATATCATGGAAGCATTTTCCCTCATCAGAACTATGGATTCTGATATTATGTTTATAATTCCTAAGGGACATAGACTCATTCATGCAGGTACCCCCCCCCC
>JAPSES010000120.1:10584467-10597330 GCA_029822895.1 Maxillicosta whitleyi | reverse complement strand
ATAAATAAAGATAAAAATAAATAAATAAAATAAAAGTAAAATAAAAACTGTAAAGATACAGGCAGATACAAAGTAAATGAGATGCAATAAAAGAAAAACCAGGGGGATTAATGGTCAACCATCATAAAGGAATAGTTTGGATTCTCTGAAGTGGGAAAGCATTAGGTACATATCCATATTCAGTGTATAACCTCCAGTAGACTGAAACCAGCACAGAAACAGGACAAGAAAATAGAATAACACATTATATGAATTATATATGAATATTAAAATAAATATAGAGATATCATATAGAAGCATCCAAAAGAATTGATTTTCTTCTGGCTAATGTAATAGTGATTATATACAGGTGAGGCAGGGGGTGAAGTCCTGGGCTGGGTGCACCTCATACAGTATATTGTATGTACTCAACCAGGTGAGCTACTGTGAAGCTAAAACTGCTCTTTCTATTGGTACTATATTTTCTTAGATTCAGAATATATGTTTTTCTACACATACATGCCCCCATGCTTACACCACAGAACAACTGTGAGTCAGATTTAACAGAAGAAATGTTCTAAATATAAAGTACAGCAATGCAACATTATCCGAGTTCTCATATGTGCTCCTCCAAATCGACTGTGTGGGCCATGATCTAATGGAGGCAATACACCAACAGAACATAAGTACCTCATTCAACCACAATTCATTCCAAAATATTCCTCTGATGTTGACAAGGGGCCACCTCCCACTTAAATATTTTAACATACAATTGTTTTATCTTCCACCACTCCATACACCCTTAAAAATGTTCACTTCCAAACATCTCAGTCAATGTTACCTTCCTTCACGATGAGGGCACTTTTTTTAGTTTGAGTGGCAGTTTCACTTAGGCCGCACATGTTCTCTGAGAAGATCCTGAAGAAGTACTCATTGCCAACCACCAGCTCTGTGATTGTGATGCAAGTGCGATGGTAGTGCTCAATGCATGTGTACCACTCCTATAAATGATGCAATTTTATTAAATAATGCATAAAATTCATTCATGGTTTATAGTTAGCAGAAATGCTGAAATCCATGTCCTACCATTGTCTTCTTGTCTGCTTTTTGAATGGTGTAGCCTGTTATTGGTGCATTACCATTGTCTTTTGGGGGTGTCCATACCAGGGCTACATTTCCACCCCATACATCTTCAATGTTGACACACTGGGGAGGTTCAGGTAGGTCTACCAATTAGTGAAAAGATTGTAAGTTCAAACATTCATAAAATGACAAACAAATACCTAAAAGTGTTCAAAAGAGTCATTTTCAATTCATAATTTGAGTGATTTAATCTCTTCAATAGCTTGAGAAAATACTAATGAATGCAGTTTTTAAGAGCGTGATTTTCCTCACCAACAATTTGTATGTCAATGATTGCAGTGTCCACATGGTTTTCAACCTGTACTGTCATCTCATACTTCCCAGAGTGGCTGCGCTCTGCTTTACGGATGAAGATGATACTATCACAGTCTGTATTGCGGATGCTAACATGGGATGGCTCGATGGGCTTGCCCTCCTTCAGCCAGGTGACCTTCGGCCTGGGTTTTCCCTGCAGAGATTACAGAGAGCTGTATAAGTTTCGTACACAGAGCTATCCACTGTTAAATAAACTGATGAGGGAATCATATTACCAAAAATGGCACCACAAGATTAACTGCCTCTCCAACCCTGCGAGTATATGTCTGCTTCAGGTGTCGGGGTACACGGATCTTGGGAGGTTCTGTAGAGTAGATATAGCAGACAGAGATTAGGCAATGGGAGTATTATAGATACCTGCATGTCAATACCACCATTTTTGTTTTCTAAAAATCAGAACAGACAATACATTTAAAATCGTGCAGAACTTACCAATAACCTCTTTGACAAGGATAGAGTGCTGAAGGGTTCGTGGAGCACTAGCTCCAGCTGCATTAATGGCTTTGACTCGAACTAGGATTTTAGACCCTGGGGTGAGCCCAGTGATAGTGTACTTGGTCTTCTCAGTCAAGTCTGTGTTGGATATGACCCAGTCATCAGCTTTAGGGGAAACAAAAGTTAGACAAAGGGTTATTCATTTGTGTATTGTTTTCCACTGCTCCTAATTCTGCTTTGAATTATGACTAAGATGTCCAAACTATTTAAGGACTCTTTACACCATCAGTGATTTACTGCATATCAGCCACTGATGATATAAATCTTGTGGTGACGTAGGTCTGCTCAAAAACAACAAATAAAACATTGTTGTATCCATGCTACTCACTGGCCTTTACATTTACTCACCAATATAGTATTTTGTGTATATGTATGTTTTCTGGAATGTGATGCCATAGATGTATTGGCCAGTATACCTCACATCATTTGAGATATTTACTGACCAATTGGTTTGCAAATGTGTGTTGAAGCAGTAGTCAGATGATGGGAATGATTGTCTGAATTTTGTTGCTACCTCTTGGAAACATCTGTAAACTTTCTTATAGTGAAACTACAATCCAACTGATTGGGTGAAAATTCTCAATCTGTTGGCACCAATAGAAGATTAAGATTCTCACTTCCTTCGATGCAGTACTCCACTAAGTACCCATCCAGACCAGCAGCGCCAATGGTTTCAGGAGGACGCCATTTTACTGTCACTGTGGTGTCGGTAACATCATCCACAACCAGCATGGTGGGTTCACTGGTCACAGCTGAACAAAAATGGAGAAGGAAGATTTCAAGCACACAAGGTACGATTGTTTCAAACTACTAGGAAAACATCAAGCTGCTCTTATGCGTCATGAACACGTGAGCAAGGCACTGCTCTCTCTTGCTGGTATGCTGGTATCAACCTCCCTGTCAGATCTCATTAGTTCCCACTCTTGCTGTCTATTCTTGTGTTCTGAATCATATTTAACTCCTATTGAACCCTCTTACAGACCTGATCTCCTAAACCTCTAATCCACAGATGATTTGGCAGCCATTATAAAGACATATTTAATATCCTCTAAAGCTCCTGCGTGTCCAGTGGAGGTCACTGTCAGAATGCTTGGGATGGTGGGCTACAGGGATGAACAGCTGCGTTGCTGGGGCTCCAAGGGCAGATCACACATGCCTTGGCCCATCACAGGCCCACTCTTGGAAAATTTGTACATTATTATGAAATGGTTGTTAGATAAACAGCCTTACGTAAGGTCACAATGCTTTCCTAGAGAGGTTATTAGTAGTAACAGCTCAAAGACTGGTGTTTAGACTGCTAAGTGGATTCAAGGAGACATTTACTCACCCAGGGGAATAAAGGCTTTGGATGGATCACTGGGCTTGGACACACCTATGGCGTTGACTGCAAAGACTCGCACTTCATAAGGCACCCCTTCAATCATCTTCTTGGGTTCAAAAGATGTTTCCTTGATCAGGTCAAAATTAAGCCTCATCCACCTGGAGCTCTGTTTCTTTTTTCTCTCAATGAAGTACCCTTGAAGTGGAGGTTTAAAATACTATATTAATTTCCGCACATGTGCACACTGCACATGTATCATGAGATAAAAGGCAATGTTTACCTAAAATTGGTGAACCTCCATCATATTTTGGGGCTTCCCATGTCATAGAACACCAATCACCACCTACCACAGGGACCAAGGGAGCATCTGGAGGGTCAGGGATGTCTGCAGATACAACCATGTCAAGTTAGCAGACAGATATAGACAGATACTGTGTCACATGGTGATATTTGGAGTATTGTGATAAAACTGATCTTACCCACAACTTTGATTTTGACACTGGCTGTGGCTTCACCAGCCTCATTCTGCAGAACTATCTTGTAGTTCCCTGTATCTTCCCGCTCTGTTATATCAATTGTCAGGCTGGTCTGGTCCCCATAAGTCTCAGCTCGGACACGATGGCCAGACTCAAGAATGACCTAAGACAAGAAAGACAAAAGAAAAGATGTGTAGAAGGACAGCCTAAGAGTGCATGCGTCTGCTGTAATTCTTAAATGCCCTTCAGATAATGATAGAGAAATCAAACACCCTATTCTTCAACCACATTTTTTGAAAATTGGTGTGGTAGTTTTCCAGACAGACCAACTAAAGTCTTGACCGAGGTAATTATTTTGTTCATTCATAGGTCAAAGATCAACCGCTTAAGTCCATGTTGTTGCAGACTACCACAAACGCACCCTTTCCCCCTTCATCCACACCACCCTGGGTGCTGGTTCACCACTGATGGGGATCTCCAAGCGCAGTTTGTTTCCTGCCACAATTGTCACAGTGTTGTCAGGAAAGTTCAAGCCATCTAAATGCACCTTTGGAGGATCTGCAGAAAACAGTGCATGTAAAATATGCATCATTTCACAGCATGATGTTAAAATAGTACATTTTGAAGTATAATGAAATATATCTTACGTACCAATTATGTGAATTTTAGCCGAGAGGCTTTGAGAATACCCTTCTGGTACAAAAGTATAATCTCCTGCATCATGAAGGGAACTAGTCTCGATTTCAAGTCGGTGGACCCTGAGGAAAAAAACAAAACGTGTTGTTTTATCAGTGGAAATTAGTTTTGATCAAATGCGGTATCAAAAAGTGGGCATACTTATTTCTGTGAATGATTGTGATGCGGTCATTAGGTTGGATTAGTTGCCCGTTCCTGTACCAACGTCCTGGGACATTGCCAGGGTAAATCTCACAGTGCATCTTAATGGGCTGACCCAGCATCACAGTCATGTTCTGCAGGTCCTGGTAGATCTTCAGAGGTTTCACTGATCAAAAGAGAAGAGAAAAAAAAACATTAAGAGACTAAGAAATAAGAAACCAAGTGAACCTATAGATTTGTACGGATTCCTTTGAGTTAAGGCAGATAATGAATTAAGAATAGACTGACTTACAGTCAACCTGCACACGAGCCTCAGACGTGCCTCCAGTGGCCATGATGGAGTATGTCCCACAGTCCTCTCTGGAGGCATCATCGATAACCAAGAAGTGTTTGGTTCCCTCGGACTTTACTCGATATCTGGAGCGAACCCCTGTGGGAACCTCGACTCCGTTCTTCATCCTGGTCATAACGATAAATTAACTTCACAATCAGAATCATACACATGATACAAACAGACATGTATTTTTTTTTCTCCTAAAGCATCTGCTGTATATGATTCTGTCCAAATAGAGTTAAGTGTCTTTAAAAGAGATTGTTGACTGATCTGAGAAATTTTATAATAAGAACTGATACATTTAAGTGACAAATAAATTATTATTAAAACATTAATTTAACTGTACTGTATTATTGCTTGTAGATAATCATTAGTAATTATCTGTTTCCAAAAAATGTGGCACTTCTTAATTTTACTGTATACAATATGCAATAATTTATAATCTACTGAATTCATAATTGAATTTTCTGGTGTCAGTACATATAATCTCACCATTTGACTTGAGCTCCCTCCTCTGACACCTCACACTCCAGCTCAATCCTCTCATTCACTGTCGTCTTCACTGGCTCAATACCTTTAACAATCTTCACTGGCAGCTCTAAAAGTTAAAATAGAAGTGGAGAGTTTCTTATGAACTCTTTTAGTGTCTTAATGAAGTGTGCAGGAGGATAAACATTAAAACAGATATGCAGTATTGAACTGGTTAGTATCATACTAGGGTAATTGTGTAATAGCTTAACGGTTCTTCAAGATACCTTTTACAAAAAGCTCTGTAGTGCATTTTTCCTCTCCTGCAGCCACAGAGTAGGCTGCATCATCATTCATGGTGCAGTTGTTGATGACCATAATCCTCTGTGTGCCCTTATGCTCAAAAATATACCTAAAGAAGAAGTTGACTCGTCACATCACTAGTCACAAACTGAAACCAAAGCTTTAAATAATTACAGATACAAAGTGATATAGTACAATCCACAGACAGAATGGATATTATTCCAAAATAATAACTTTAGTTCCAGACACTAAATATTATTCTTAAATCAAAATATAATATGAAATATAAAATTCAAACATTATAAATAATTGCAACAAACATCAGGTTGGAGTGCACAAACCCAAAGGTCAGACCAGACAAAGGGAAAAGGTCACATCAAAAAGTTGTTGCATGGAGAAGGGAAAACCAGCCGGATGGATGGACTTACTTCCTTTGACTTAGAGTCAGCAGTGGAGCCAGAATAGGGCCGAGTCACAGGGGGTCAACGGGAAGTGATTATGGCAGACAGGAAGAAGCACCATGATATTACAGACAGACAAACGAAGACAGAGAGACATCATGCCTAGAGGGGTACACTATGTAGGTGACAACAGTGTTACAACAAAAAAGAGGCTCAAAAGAGAGAAATGGACAGTGTTTACTTCTTCTGAGCATTGATCCCTAGAGAAAATGAGCACAAAACCAGAAAACAGCGCTAACCTCCCAGATGGCTTTAACTTTACATGGCTTTGAGTGTTTAGCTAATTTAATTATAGTTTATATAAAAATAAAAACAATTTAAGATCTGCAATTACGTGTTTTGCGTTTTACAGCTCCATATTTTTGTATTCCTGAATGTTGTATAGTATTGTTTCGTATTATTATTGCAGTACTTTACTTCTAATAGAGGCTGATTACATTATTTACTTCAGAGATTTTATACTTTCAAAAGGTGGCATAACATTCAAAACTATTGTTTATCTTCTTATAGATTTATGCAGATTGATGCAGATTTAAAAACAATACTAAGAATATGTGTAGGTTACAGTTTCAAGGGAGCTACATCACCATTTCCCCTGCAGCCTAGCACTAAATCTGTAACAAAGCCACACTTGGTTAAAGACCTGTGAAGGAGGTACCACTTTTTTTCCTGTACAAAGGACATATAACGTATGTCCCCCCAAAAAAATTACAATCTGACTTTTCACATTGATAACTTTCTAAATAATTAAACCATTTAAATGTTCTTTCAGGGTATGAAACTATAACTTGTTAACTACATCTTGCAGAAATACATTTAAACCCATTTAATTTGGTTCAGTGGTCACAGAGAAATGTGGATGTTTGTAAAGCATGTCATGGGTTTGTTCCTTCCAAGTTTGGCACTTGGACGCTCTTGGCATCCATATGATTGAAAATATTTTGCTCAAAACTGACAGGGCAACTAACAAATTAAATTAAATTAAATTCTGTGCATAACATATCGATCGTGTGTACTCGTGTGAGGTTTTGTTGTTGAAAGATGTATCTATCTCTCAATTACCATTTTGCATTTGTTCCCTAAGAAGCTAACATCTGTTGACAAGGATATCACTTTGATTCTTACCTATCCAATTCTCAAACTGCAAATATGATATGGTTGTTCAGCAACTAACTCCTGCTCAGAGACCATTCATTGAGATAATAATTTAAGTTCTTTCTTTAATCATTCATTTTTGCACCTTACCAACATTTGCAAAATGCTGATTTTTTTCTTCCTTTTTGATGAAATTCATTATTAATTTCATTAATTAAAAAGAAGAAGCAAAAGAAGCAAACAGTCACTTTTTCAAAAGACATGTTTTTGTGTGAGAACACAATGAACGTCATATTTGTAAAGCGTGAACACAATGGACAATGCAAATTCTGACATCCTTTACAAAGATCTCCATTTCTCTGTGACCACTGAATCATATTGAATGGGGTTTTCTGCAAGATAATAAGTTAAATTTTCACGCCCTGAAAGTACACTTTGATTGATTCACTATTTTTAAAGTTATCATTGCAGAAAGTCTGATTGTAATTTTTTGGGGGGACATGCGGTACAGTTAATAGCAATTAAACCAACAACTGACATCATACACTACATACACCCAAATGTAGCTCTAGACCTATTTAATATATTCCTACAGTGTGTGTGAAGCTGCCTGGTAACTTATTAGAGCCACATTAGAGTCCATGGGTCGTTATTTATTCACTGGGCATCAGCTAGCAATGGTTCACAGTGTAGTAAACAAGATAGGGGCCATTTTTTGAGCGTATACACCACATTATGGCTGAATCATTAGTCCATCCCTCAGTGGACAGAGGCTGAATTACATGTGAACCATTGAGCTTTATAGAGGAGACAAAATGAAACACATAGTACCAAAAGACAGGTAAAAAAACAGCTTTACCACAAATGAAACATTTTACTGTAAAATGTTCATTCATTTGTGCAATGTTGATGGGGAGAAAACATAAAAGATGCATTGAAATATTAATAAAATCTTGTCACATACTTGGGAGTGGGCCTGATTTCCTGTCCGTTCTTGTACCACTTCAGGTCAACCGTGGGGTCGGCCAAATCGACCACCAAGCGGATCTTTCCTCCCTTATCCACTTGATATGCTGGTTCCAGTTTCTTTGCAAATGCTTAAAAACAGACATTATTATACAAGACAAAACTCTTTAACACTCACTTCATTTCATGATCAGCATTGCACTAGAGGGTGGTGGTAGCATGACATTAATGATGTTCACCTTTTCAGTGTTTCTAACGTAACTGCAGTTTACCTTCGCTTTTCTTCTCCTCTTTGGGAATCTTCTTCATCCTCCTCAGCAGACCCCTCAGGTCAGTGATACCGTACATAAATGCAATCTTCTCATACTCATCTGGTCGGGCCTGCTTCAAGATCTCCCAGACGTCCACCTCTGGGGTGTCGTCCTGCTGTTTAGGCTCCCTATTGGTGCCGGATATGATCAAAGAGTATCAGGATAATGGTCCTAGACTGGGGTTTGCAACGTGTCCCGAGGAACTACTCATTCACTCTGCAATAGTGGGCTTAAAGACACAGTTAAGGGCAACAGAGTCCCTGTTATGTACACTGACTGATTACTTCAATAATGTGTTGTTGTACCTGTTCTCTAGAGGGTTCCTCAGGACATGTCACACAAAGAGATGGGCATGTGAGCTGTCTACTTGTATGCATGTTAACCTTCACAGGGCTGAAGCATTATTAACACCAAACACAAACATGTGTTTTCTAGTTTTTTGATAAGTTGAGGTAGGTTAATTACTGCCCCATATTCCATTTATGTGTCTGTCCAGCTGGAGTGCTCAAAATAGACCCATGGGGACACTAATCTGGATCACGATGTGGTTTGCTGTGAAACAACATTCACAACCGAGCCATAAGCCATGGGTTACAGCGTGCATCTGTCATGAAGGGGAGATAGCACAGGTGAGCTGAATTAAAGAAGAAATTTGGATTTGGATCTTTTAGTGTTTATGAGACTTTAAAGTAAGTCTGGAAGATGAAATAAGGGTTTTATGTGTGCACACAGGAACAGACACAGGTTTTTTTGTTGTGGGACCAAAATGTGGTGTCATCCAACACACTGTAAATCTAGTTGCTTATGTGTGATAAAAATTTGGCATGCAGGGATTTAGAGAAAACCTGCAGCAACAAGTCCATAGTGTTCTGTAAACGAGCCCATCCCTTTGTTCTTTGTTGGTTTGAGTGATCACTTCAGAGATGTTCTGATAACGTTAGATGATGAAGTTGTCTATAGGATGTGTTAGAGATGTGAGATTCAAGTTAATAAACTCGTTGTCCTGACATGAGTGTATACATTAGTTCAGAGAACATTCAGTCAGCCCTTTCTTTCTGAGACATTTTCCCAAATGTCTGAAAGGTTGATGGTGAATAGCGTAAAACATTATTACAATTCGGTGTTCATGTTTCTTGTCTGTTTATTTTCAGGCAATTATCAAGACGGCTGAAATAAACATAGTGAATAGTATTGCCTTATATTTCTAAGTTGAAATAAAATGACAACGTAGCGATAACACTATTTTCAGCATCATTACTCTGTGGTCCACTAGCACATCATTAATGATTCGAAACAGTGCTCCTTGCATCATAAATGTGACGATTTCCTTCATGGTTTTATGAAGAGCAGTCAACCATATAGGATTCATGATACACGGCCCATTTCCATCATTACTGATTGCTGACAGAGCATTCAGGAATGCTGCCTTCAAATGAAGTGTTACCGTACTACAGTAGGCCAACACTCTTGCGTGTCCAGATGCTAGAGCTACATGTCATGCTGGGGACTCTACAGGATTACAGTACTCACCCGCAGTAAGGTCTAATCGTTTTAATACCTATGGTTTTCACTCTACTAACCTTTGATTTCTGAATATGTAGGGGAGAAGAAGAGACAAGCCCAAAATAAATGTATAATTTTGTTGGTGAACAGTGTCACTGCCTACATTTATCTGTACTCATACCTAAATCTTGCACTGAATCACCTCAAAAAAAAAGCATGGTATGGTATTTAGTTTGAGTCACTACAGTAGTAGCATTTACTTGCAACTTATTCGGTAGCCTAATGTGTTGCATTTCTCAAAATTCACCATGTGATAACACAAGACAGTGGATGAAAGGTGGTTGCTGTGCAATGTACGTGATTTGTAAATGATTTGAAAGAGCGACAAAAGAACAATGGTTAAAAAAAGAGCTTAAAATACTGAAAAGTACAAAATTCACTCAGAACTGGGCTGTGATTCTCACCTATGTTTAAGGAGACCACTAAAGTCAAGCTCCCCTGCATCTTCTTGTCCTTCACTGCTGTTGTTAACAAGGAGAGATTAATGAAGATTTAGATTTCAGAGGCAGTTACAGGCACTAGAAAACAATGCTAAAAGTACAACGCAAAGCAAAAGCTCTGATGCCAATCAGTGCATTAGCCGACAGCTAACACACAATTGGAGCTTACACAAACCATGTTTTTCATCTGCTGTGGTGATTTGTGCAAGACTCATCAAGAGCACTTCCAGTTAATATTGCCACAGTGTTTCTGCAATGTTGAAACAACATTATGGAGCAGCAACATTGTGATAATGGAATGAAACTGGGCTGCTTTGCATTACTTTCAGAAACATTGTTTGGGGGGAAATTTGAAAAGCAAGAGTTGGCCTTTAATTCCATAAACACATTGAGTTGGCTGAGTGATTTATAATTACCTCTCAAAAAGGTTAATCACATTATTGCATTCATTTGGTCACACTTTAATATCATACAGTCATATTATTTGAAATAAATTTATTTTTTCTGCCTTGGGGAAGAGCATCTGTTTTTCTTTTAGCAATATTTATAAATTACATTTTTAAAAAAAAAAATACATTTGAAGAGAAAGAAATATAGCTTTCTGTTGCCATAACATCTCCTGTTACTTTTGTTACCTTCTTTTGAAAGCCGATCGAATATCAATGTTTTGGGAACCCTGTTCTGTTTCTGCAAGAAACCAAGAACAAATATAACTATTGATAGAAATCTAATTTTTTTTACTAAATGAATGCTAAAATGATTTTACTCCACTTTAGCAAACCTTTAACTTCCAAGTCAAAGGAACAGCTGTCAAACTTGTCCTTGTAGGTCACCTCACATCTGTAGTTTCCCGCATAGTTCTCTTTGGCCTTGATGATGTGCATCTCAAATGTGTGGATCTGTCAAAGGTTAGATATAGGAATTGGTGTACATACAACATAAAATATAACAATATACTAAAGGGTGGATGTATGGCTGTACCTTTGTGAATCGGTCAAAGGTCTCTTTCAGCTGTAAGTGCTTCCCTGTTTTGCTGGCTAAATCCATCCATTTTCCTTTAAACCATTTGATAGTGGGTTTACGGAGAAGATCTTTAGCCTCCACTTTGGCAACAAAGGTGATGTCTCCACCTTTAGACACACATTAATACTACGTCACAGCTGTACATATCAAAGACCACTCCCAAACTGGTTTTAGAACCTGGTGCACCACAGTTTGTTACTGGTACACCAATGGAATCAGATGACAGAATGTACAGATTTTAACCATACCCACATCATCTTTAACTGTTCTCTGTCATGCTGTCACTCACCCACAGCAACCGTGCCACTTTGAGGTTTCTCTATGAGCAGGGTGGACAGTGGTGGGGTGTCGATAGGCTTGTCCAGGTCCTCTGGGGCCTGACCCTCTCCCAGAGACCACACTGGTCAATTCAGAGAAATACACACAAACATTTGCAATAGACCTGATTGATTGTTGGTGTACAAGAAAAAAACATTAAGGAAATTCATACACCCACCTTTACTTTTCATCTGAAAGTTTCAGTCTTACCAGAGGAGAAGTAATTGACAGACAGGAGGACAGACAATCTGACACACACTCTCACTTTTAACATTCACACCTCATACAGCAGTAAAATGTAAGCTCTTTGCAACATGGAAAGCATGGCAGGCAATAGGTATGAAACACATAGCAGGGGACATTTTATTGCCATCAGAGGCCACAAAAATATATCTTTTCACAAATTATGGTGAAAATAAAATGTGTTCCTTAATTCTTCATTTGCCCAACTGTCCATCTTCGTTGTGGTTCAAGATGTCTAAATGTTGATGAATGTTTCCTTAGAGTTATTATCTAGTTATCATTTAGGCACTCTTGCCTGCATTATTTAAAGACTTTCCAAAACGGCAAGGACAAAGATACAACTTTTCAAGAACTCAACAGCGATCTGCATGCAACCAGAAAACGTGGATGGACACAAGTGGACATGGTCTAGGGGACAAGTAGGTATGTTCCTCTGACCAGCTAGAAAAGGGGTTTTGATTTCCTTGATTATATCCCAAAGTCTTGTTTAACTGAAGGAAAAAAAATAAACATAAAAGTCTTTATTGACTACCACTTCATTACCTGAGTCTTTTCTCCCCATGGCTGGCACAGGGACGCTATCATCTAAACAAAGAGAGAAATTTACAGCATATTGTAAGAAATAGTACTGTAAAGTCCACTGAGGCAAACACACTCATTAAGGGTTAGAGCAACAAGTAATTAGAGGTTGTCAAGCCATGAACTAAGGAATTCTGAATCACAGCCAATGTAAAATGTCTTTGCAGCCATGAAATTTTTGAATAGTGATTAG
>JAPSES010000120.1:10566361-10580866 GCA_029822895.1 Maxillicosta whitleyi | reverse complement strand
GCAGACTGTTGTTACAGACTGGATCATTGGTGTGTGTAGTTTATGGATCTGGATCACACTGTGGGCTTACAGAACCAATCAGGTCACAGTAATGTGCCACGGCACACTGGTTGGGAAACACTGGTCTATTAAGAAGAGTTTGACCACCCACCTTTTGTATAAATATTTTCACCGTCAGTGTAGCATTTCAGGATGTTATCAGTAGCCTACTTCGTTTATTAGTCTTTATTCATTAGTTTCTGTTAGTTTTTATTTCATTTTACTTTCACTGCACCATCATAAATTCATTAGATCTTCTGGGTAATATAACTTTGCTGATGCCTCTATTCAGATAAAGCCACGTTGGAACACTGTTTACACAGATGATAACTCAACACATGGCTCGAGGAAGTGAGAGTGAGTCTGTAAAGGTAATCCATACAGGAAATGTAGACAATATGAGATTATAAATAAGTTATGTAGTGAGATGCATAACTACAGAGACCTTCAGATTTTGTTGCAGAGGCATTTTTATGGTATTCCTAGAAGGGAAGGCATGCAAATTCACTATGGGAGACATGAGACTGATTGATATTTAATTGGAATACTTACCAGGTGGTGGGGGAGAGCAGGGACTCTCTTCCTTTACTGCAGAGTTAGCAGACTCTGCTTGCTCTTTCACCCCAATCCCACCAGACTGTGGCTGGTTAGAGCCATTCTCTGTTGGGCTTGGCTCCTTAGCTACAGCTAATGGTTCACACTCTGTAGGCTCTGGCTTCCTCTCATCAGTCTCTACTGGCTCTTTCCTCTCTGCTACGGCCTCTGTACAGCAGACAAAGCGCCAGGCTGAAGCAGCAAGCATGGAGCACGAATACTGGCCATGTTGCAAAACAACACTTAAATGAGGGGAACAGTCAATGACCAGATAGCCTTGAGTTTAACGACTGAAAATACTTGAGTAAGCAAAGGTAAATCAGTCAAGCCAATCTAACAAAATTATATGAATGTTTCATAATGAGATCAAATACACCAGTGGGTCTATCCGGTCATTAAATATATGGTGATCAAGGAGGCAGGTTTTTATTGGCTCACATGGTACAGGTATGAAACAACCTGATTAAGAGAGGGTGGCTTTAAGAGAAACTAAGTGTCAGGAAAACCTTTCCTCCTCAATCCCCCCAAACCTCTTATGTGATGATTCAGTTTGTCATGCAGTTACATCAATGGGCAGGCAGCCTCTGTTAGTGACAGCACCAAGCATCAAGTACAGCATCAAATACAGGAAGAGCAGTGCAGGCAGATGTGCACTGTCAATGCCTTGCTTAAAACGAACTTTTCAACTCTTTGTGCGATCATACTATATGTTGTGCAGTCCACAAGAATCCACAAGAATCCACAGAATCCACAAGAAGAAGTGCAATTGCAAGATACTCAGAGTGGATTAAAAGAAAATTTGTGACTGTAAACACCAAACAAACACGTGATGTGAGTGTGATGCGCAAAAGAATGCAACATTCGAAGGACAATACGGGGGACGTGAGAAACAGGGGCATAAACATTACCCACCTGGGGGGGGGGAAACCTCCAGAGAAATCTCAGGTAGGGGCGGGGCACCGTTACTTTCTGGGGCAACGGTTTCTGAGCATGTGACAAATATAGTGGTGGATGGAACAGCTGCTTTTAATAAGCACAAAGCTTCAGCATCTGCAGTGCCTCTCGCTCAGTCTCACACACCAACACCAAACCAGACACAAAAACAAGCAGACTTGTACTAATACATCCAGCAGCATTCACCCACCTGCATGTTTGTAGACACACATGTTTTATGACAGCAAATAATTTTCTCACTTTTTACACAACATACTGTACATACAGCACATACAGATATAACATATGGGTATTTTCCTAGTTACGGTATGCATGAAATGTACTCTCAACATATCAGAATTAGAAATCTACCATTGAAGGCACATTTCTTGACTGTAATGAGACTTGCAAATAATTTTTTTTCTTTTACTACCACTATGTTGTGGTGGTTAAACTGGAAATTCTTTTGCAGAGGATTTACCTGATGATAGGGCCACCACAACACTCACTGGAAGTTTAATGCATTGTAAGACAATGTTGGACATTACATTAACTCTTTTAGTGTGTGCTAATTGTACTACCAAGAGGGATTGCACTTTGCTGCAGCATGAGTGACAAATTAATGAGAAAGAGGAGCTCTTTATTTTTATAACTGTCAATGTAACTCCCAAGATATCTCAAGACTGATGCTTTGGTACTCACTGTGTCTAAAACTGTGTAGGCCAAATTTGTGAAAATAGTAGGTGCAGCATGTAATTATCCTTAGCTTTAGCTGTTGATATAACATGTCAGCAGCTGACTTAATGTTGTGGTTTCCACCTCACAAGAAACAGGATGTGTACAAACAAGTAAATTCTCCACGCTTTTCAAAGTGCACGATGGCCATGTTTCATTTGAGATAACACTGCTCAGTCAAAGTTTACACACTGTGAAAGAATGTATATTGTGTGCTGGATGTTAATATAATTGTCTGAAATAATACATAATTTATTCTTTTCCAGACATTTTAAAAAAAAATTTTTATCTTAACAAATTTGGTGTTTTACAGGGACATTGTTTTTTTTTTGTTTTTTTTAACAGAACACCTTAAAACTCAGCTCTACCCTCATCAGTGTTACAGTCTCAAGATGCTGCAGCTCCAAGGTCAAATCCCAGCACTGGCAGAAAACCAACAGCATGCCAGCACCTTGCTCACAGGGGACATCAGAGGTGTCAGCTGAATCAACAGACAGGGATCAGCCGGCTAGTGAGAGGAATGTCAGAGATGCTGACAGCTTGGCTGTCGCTGCAGATCCCTCTGGAGCACAGCAGCACGTCCATACTGCCGACTATTGGCTCCACATTTACACTCATATGCGGCTGTGTTTACACATTCACGCCGAGTTCTAGTCTGTGGTTGTCATGTTACATGTCCTGATCAGTTTTGTCCTGTGTGTGCATCTTTGTGCAAAGAAGGGTTGGTGTTTGACGTGTGCATCCCTAACTTTGTAAGGTTCATTTTAAGCAATTTATGTGTGATTGTGTGCTTTCTCTTGCTCACACAGTGTACAGTGACACTATAATCCTCTGCACAGGTAAGATTAAACCTCTATCACCTCCCACTCACCTTCTGGTTGGCCATTTGCCATCTCATCTGTAAAACAAACAAACATTTGAATCAGTCATAAAATCCAAACTTATTGTACCTTAACCTAAAGTTTGTTTGTGTTTATGTTTGTGAACCCTTTACATTTATATCTATTCTCTCTTCAGTCCTATCATGTTAGTGTTGGATGACTTGCCACTTGTGCTTTGACACCATGTAGTCTTAACTGATTATGATGGAGGCCAGCTTGACGCACCATTTGTTTGCCTTCTGCCTTGTCTAGACTTATGTGACTAATGGCGCAGGGCACCAACAGACACATATTTTCAAACATAACATTCAAAACCTAACTTAATGCAGGGACTCAGCAGATCAAAGTCACCTTTAGCACACAATTATGAGGATAAAAATCAACCTTTTTGTTATTAATGGGTCAGTGGAGCACAGACTGGCTGTCTACAACAAAAGGGGGTGTCAAGCTAGTCAGCCAACATCTGGAGCAGCATGTTGTCCTATTTTTTATGTATAGTTTATTTTCAAAAGCATGAATGTTTTCAAATTTACCAGGTCAGCTAAAGAAGATTCACTTTGTGTTATAAATGGTCACAGCAAAGTTTACACTATCTGGATGGAGAATGATGCTGTTACATAAAAACGTTTTATTTGCTTTCCACAACACATGGACATAGAAGAAAATGAAGATAAGTTTAATTACAAAGTTGACAAAAGATTTAATATTTATCTCAGTTTTGGTAACACATTTACCCAGAATTTGAAATGATCAAATGAAATATAAGGCTTAAAGAACACCCATCAGATCAAAATGCTAAAACCTTTACTTAAACAAATGCGATATGAAACATTCAATCCGATGAATGATTGATTTCTTCAGTAAGTTTGACTGATTACAAATAAGCAGTAATGACCCCTGGGTAAAATATATTATGATATTGTCTAATGTCATATTCGCTCATGTCACCTACCTCGGTACTTTTTCAACACAATATCTTAAATAGCTCAATAAACTAAAATTGTTAGCAAAATAAATATATGTTCCTGTGTCTGTGTGTACATTGTAAATACGTTAGGTGACTGCATCGTCCAAAGATATCTTTACTGCAAATATCTTTTCATTTTAATTTAATTTAATTTTAATTTAGTTTTTTTTAAAAAAAAAAAAAAAAAAAAGGCTGTGGCATTTAATAATTCATAATTGTGAGCAGATATCAGTGTAGTGGTCCTTATATTGACTTAATGTAAAGCTGATAGATTCTTGTTCATTATAAATTTTTATTACATTGAAACAGAAAAAAATAAACATGACCATGGCACAGTC
Source organism: Maxillicosta whitleyi (assembly GCA_029822895.1). Classification (NCBI taxonomy): domain Eukaryota; kingdom Metazoa; phylum Chordata; class Actinopteri; order Perciformes; family Neosebastidae; genus Maxillicosta; species Maxillicosta whitleyi. The sequence continues at coordinate 10,576,379 of JAPSES010000120.1, read as the reverse complement.
ACAGCAATGACACAAGGTAAAGTCAAGTGCAGCTCCATAAGACACTTCCTATTACTATGAGAAAAAAAAAATACTGCATTTCAATCACACATCCTCTCTGATATGATGGTACTGTAATGAAGTATTGATCAAAATCAAAGGTGAAGGTATTCACAGCTGTACCAAAGTTGTATAAAGTATAAATCCAGCTTTAAATGATGATAAAGTGTCCATATATTGGTAACATAAATGTATATTATGTAACATTTGTAATATTGTTTTAAGTTTGCCTGAAGTTTGTATTGTAAGTTTGCTTTTGGAGTTAGCTATTTCTGTCTCTAAGTTAATAAGAATTAGTGTCATACAATGTTTCCACTGTAAAGGAGCAGCAGAGAGGCCCGAAACATCACAGGTGTGAGTATAAATGTAACCCTGAGGATATTTGTGGATAGTTCAGCTCAAGTCTTCTACATAGAAATCAATATAACCTTTTAGCATGAATATAGATCTGAGACGGTAAGAGGAGGCAGTCAATTTTAAGGGTGTGAGTAACTCTGACACAATGACAATAAAAAGAAGTTACAGCATTCCATGGAAGTTTCTTCAGAAATGTTACATCCTGTATCTTTAAGTTGGGAGATGATTTTGAAGCAGTCATATTAGTCAACACAAATGTGTGAATATGTGTAAAGATGATGTAGAAATGACTGATAAGTCTCATAAAGGGGGTTTCATCTAACATTAAGAGTAGTAAGCATTAAGTTTTATTCTTAAAAAGAAATTGACCAGTTATTGCAAAATGTTCATGAGGAAAAACCATCGCTTGATGGAAATGCTTCTTCAAAATGCAGATAAAAATACATTTAGGCAACATCTATTTTCTGTTATTTCTTAGCCCCTGATATCCCCCCATTTGCAATCATTGGCTTGGAACATTCCATGTCTAAATTAGACAGACTCCCACCTCACTCCAAATCAATGTGTCACTGGCCACCAGGCTACAATCTTGCAGGGTCATATCATGTGCCCAAGAATGAGATTCACTCAGTCTCTGTCTCCTCATCATTGGGATAATGAGAGTGGAGAAAGGTTTTGTTTTACCTCTGAGGTCTCCCAATGCAGCTGACAGGGTTGCAGGTATTTTCAGCTGTTGCCCCTGCTGGCGTGCAGACAGAAGGGCTCACACAGGCTCTGGCAAGAGCCAAACTGCCGGCAGCTTCATTTTTCCTAATATAGACCTTTATTAAAGATGAGCCTGCATTAATAGTTCTGTGTTTGGCTTTGCTGTGATTTTTTTGCTTAGCATGAACTAGATGATTGTCATTTTTTTTTTTTTTTTTTTTTTTTTTAGTCATTTGAATTAGACATATGTAAAGGAACGTCTTTGAGGGTTGAAGTGGCTGGAAGTAGATGACACCTGTACTTGGTGGCAATTAGGTGGTGACAAGTGTCCCCACTGTATTTTGCTATGGGAATGTTTTATGAGGTGGTATTCAGAAACATAATGTTAAACTGTCAGAGCCCAGGAAGAGTGATGTAATGGTAAATATCATGGGGTGTAGACATGAGCTTAGTGCAAAAGGCACCTATAGTGAGAATAGTATGATAAGGCCCTGGACACGGGGGTCAGTGGTGTGACTGGTAGGTGTATGACCTCCGACTGATCCACAGCGAGCAGTGAGATGTCTGTTTTCAGAGTGAGCAGGCGGGGCGGGTGGTGATGGAGGGAGATGGCAGGGAACAAGGGATGGGGATTAAAAGTGCACTCATTCTGAACTATTCCAGGGACAAGAATCCCGGCCCCAAGAGATCTGTGGGTGACTGAGTCAGTCCGTCATCTCTCGTTCAGACTTTTTAAAGGCTCAAGAGTGGGGTGTCTAAAACAACAGCAGCCTCCTCCTCTTCAGCTGTTCAGACTCATTTAAAGAACAATACTTTTCTACTCTCATTTATCTGCTACTCTGGGCTATCAGCTATTTATGGGTAGTGTTTGTAGCAGGCTGGAATCTGCTGCTTCTATATCCCCACTGCATTGTCTCTGAGGGGATCAGGGATGTTTATGGCAGTGGATGAACACTTTGAGGACAAATGCGCACATGCACAATCTGCTGCGCCAAGCTGGGACTGAGGTTCCTTACTTTAACACAATTCCTCTGTTCCAAGTTTTATTTCTATAGATGATCCCCAATAAATGGGAATAGAAATGTGATGGTGACCTCTTCCAAATCCATTAGTCAGTTAGGGCTGCAGGCATGAAACAAATACACTGTACACAGCACTAGTTAGAGTCTGCATGTAAATCATAGATGGTGTGTCAGTATCTGTTAAAGACACATCAATGGTTCTCTAGAGGATAACAAGTTATCAAGTCATCAGGAAGGTTTCCAAGATCCAAACAAAATGTTCTATTTCCTGTACATGGGCAAAGCAGCGTTGGCTGGAGACCCCCAAAGAGCTGAGCTAATGGTAGAGTGGCAGTAATAACATAATGTAATGACAGACAAGAGTGGATTAAACTGGAATGTTGACGAATATGATGATACAGATGAGTGACATTAAGTTGTGGAGGAATGATTGTGAGTCGATATGTTAAGATCGTATGCATAGGTGAGTATTGACTTGAAGTTTTCATTTGTCTGCGAATGTTCTGATCATTAGGAATCAGGAAGATAAACACCTTCAGAATAAGCTTCATTATTCAACCTCAAATGATACAACCCTCAATCAGTTTATCCAAATGGCATCATCATTCTGTAGAGGAATTTGTTTGCACCCAATTCAGTCCCAGCATCACGCCACACCACTCATCAAAATTCCTCCACTTCTCTTCATCGGTGCCTTTCTTCAGCAGGGTCACCTTTAAGAATCTGGTATGCAAACCCCCAGTAACAGTAATATCTGCTCATAAACTCAAATCTATTGTCCTTGATGGCATAAATGTGCAAGCAGGCATCAGTAATACAATACCACTGTCAAAGTCACTTTCAGAGTCCCTCTAGACAAGCTGACAGGGTTGCCCTAAAGTGATGGAAGTCTTTGCAGCATGTAATTCTCAAACTGCACTCTGAATTAAGAACAGCAAACAGGCAACCATGAAATGAAAATAGTAAAAGAAGAAGCAAAAGCCAAGTGTAAAATAGGAAAACTAAGTTACTCTAAAGTTCTGTTTCATTTAGGTGAGATTTTAATTGTTTTAGTCAGTTGATATGACAACAATGTTAAACCCATTTTCACTCACGACTCTCCTACCTTTCTTTGTGGGCTCTGGCATCTTGAGCCGTGTCCCAAGAAATAGGTTGAAGAGTCAAAAAAGTGCAGGAAGGTACCTTCAGAGTAGTGTGACTCTGAGGGAGGTCAGGTGAAAGATGGGATCCCTCAGTCCAGGAGGGAGAGAGATGACAGTGAGACAGTTGGAGGAAAAACCTCTGGGACCCCTTGGACCAGAGTGATGGGAGATAAAGTGGGCGCAGGGATACAGTTTGGAGGTCTCAGTGGGGGAGGAGAGGAAGAACGGTGACAGATCAAAAGGGACAAGCTTTCATGCCTTATATAGTAGGGTGACATGCTCCTCCTCTATGTAGTGAATAGCTATGTCCTACATCTACCAGAGCATCACTGTCCTCTATTCCAGCTCTGGCAGCTTTTTGGATGAAAAACAATGGAAAGTAAATGTGAATTATATTTTAGGATGATCCAATTCTCAGAACTGTCATCATGGTGTAAGCAATGATTCAGACATTAAACACCTTTTATTATTTTTGAGGAGTCATTATTCCATCCAAAACATCACTTAAAAGGACAATCAGATCAAAGTGCTGATGTAATACTTTGATTTTGATGAATTTTCTCCAGTATCTTCTCAGTACTCTTCTAGGAATTCTAAAATCACCTCCAAATCTGTCTGCTTGTCCTGAACAGAAGTTGAGACAAATCATCCATTAATGACACCATTCATTCCTGTGATTCCTTAATTTTGACTTAAAAACATCTATAAAAAAAAACAAAAAAACATTCATTTTCTGAATGATTTATTCTTCTTGAGTTGTTGCAGGGGTGCCAGAGCCCATCCAAGTGATGCCAAGTGAAACCATACAGCACATTTTCAGAAATGCAAATTACATTTTTTCAACATATTCCAAGCATCTTTATTTCTTATGTTGATGATTACAATATGCAATAACATGACAAGTATTTACACTTCATTTCAGAACAGTACAGATTAGAGAATAAAGTCTTTCTGTTTGGAAGCAAAGGTGAGTATCCTTAATGCACTACAGATGTAGGTGAAGAGGGAGGAGCCTCATCAGGCAATTCAGAATGTTTACGTGTAAAAAGGTGAAAAGTCGTCAGAAGCTGATGTAATTGTTTTTGTGCTTGGTGACGTACAATATGACGTACTCAGAAAATCATTGTATATGGTATAACAAAAAGGTTTGACATGACATCCATCGACTCGATGCCAAATATCAGATATCCATTTAATCCGATGGGAATGTTGTCCAAGAACAGCAGGCTTTCCGACCTGGCAAATAAATACTGGGGAGATGCCTGGGCAGTGGATATATGGCCTATACTTAGAAAGCTGTCATAAACCTTGACATTTGACATGTGTATCTGACATGAACAGAGGGTTTGATGGTGAATTATGCTATTGATGTCACTTCTTTGGTCCTAATTAATCTTTTTAGCAGGTTAAACACAAGTGATAAATTGGGTGCAGTCTTCCATAAGGTTGTGAAGATTAAACCACAAGGTTTAAAGCTGCTGGATTTACAAGCAACAACAAGGCTGCTGTTTTTTGTTTTTTGTTTTTAACTAAAGCACCGAGACTTCTTGAGGTGTCCTGTGAAGAGAGCAACACTATTGTAACCAGTAAAGCATGTTAATGATCTAAACAGGAAAGTGTTACAACACCCACAGTTCATTCCAAACAACACAGTCAAGTGAAGGCATGTCTTTATTTTTTGCAGAGAGTGTCTGGGTGCCGGAATGGCGCTTATATACTGTCAGACAGTTACCACCACCACCATCATCATCATCATCATCATCCAGGCAGTCATAGGTGGATGCAGGGCAACCTTTGAAATGAGTCACTACTATGACTAAAAGAACAAAAGCTGCTTAATGATGCTCATTATATCCACATGGAAGCATTTCATTGAAAAACATTCCTCTGCCTTGACTCTTTTGGTTATTCAGTTTAATGTATGTGGCCTGTCTTGGTAACAGCCACCCATAGCTCAGTTAGCCCATTTATAACTTGGAGAGGGCTCCAGCAGTAAATACTAGGCTTAGGGAAGTATCATGTGGGTCGGCTACAAAGAGTGCAAAACCATTTGCTATTGCCTGAGACGGGCAAGAGTTCATATCACAGAGATGATTTAGCCATGAGGTCACAACCAACATGAAAATAAAAAGACACATGAGGAATTGAGATGGACTACACTGACACCCTCTGGTTCCCAGCAGCCATCGAAACCTATTACATAAAGAGCCTCGCGCCTCATTAGCAGGTTGACAGGCACATTTGGCTGCTGCATTGTTCTTTCTCACATGAGGATGATGTTATTTTTGCATTTAAATTTAGACTTACATAAACTCCTATAGTTCAGGAAAATTACTCACCTGAAAAAGCAAATAAATAAGCGTCTGCATGCTCAAACTCTTGTAAAAATCCTTCGATGTATAAACTTTTGGTCACAGAACCACTTCACAAAAGATTTGGCAAACACAGCAGTGGAACAGGTTAAACAGACCTCTTGATTAGAATTAATGCAAGATGCTGGTGCCAGCGTTTGGATATACTTCCTTTTTCTACAGTCACGGAAAAAAATTATTAGGCCATCAGATGTAATAAAAACAATGGTTATGCAGTCAAGTACTAACTCCCATGTGTGTCATGTGACTAAAACAGACAGAAAAGAAAACATAGAATGCTTAAAAGCACTGTTTTTGACAGTACAGTCATAGATATTGATGTAAGAATGAAGTGATTTTGGTTTTTATCAAGAAAACATGGAAAATGGATATCAGCTCTGAAATTAAACCACTATGAGTTATTATTGTTGTTATAATCGTATTTGTCTAAACAAATGTACCTTTAGTTGTGCCAGGCATTAAAATGTCCAAGAAGTTGAAGAAAATAAGGGTGGTCTAATAAGAAACCGCATCCCAGTTACTTCTGATTATCTGGACTAAATGTAATCAAGTTTATTAGAAAATAGTGCTCACACAGCTACAGATACCATCTCTTAAACCATTTTTAATTTCACCCAAAACTTACTACTTGAGTTGTCTACATGTTAATAATCTTTGCATTTTACGGTGAGACTGTGGAAAACTAATGAACAGAGTGAAGTATTAAGTTTACATCGTTAACATAATAAATCAGTAAAATTATGACCATTAATGTCCATTAAAGTCAAATAATAACAGTGTACACAAGACATTTCAAGGTTCAGGTTCAAGGTTCAAGGTTCAGTTTATTGTCATTTGCATGAATACATGAAAAATGAAAGAGGGAAATTAAAATATTTTAGGTTAAAAAAGATTGTATTATGATGGCTGATGGAAATGCTTCACTACTAAACCTGTAGTTTTTAATGTGTAAATAATAACAGCCCAACAAGCCTGTGAGAGTGACTCCATTTAATCTGCCAGTCTGACAGTTTTTATTTTTAATATTTGACGTTTCCATAAACATTTTTCTGGTGTGACAATTTCGAAGAGCAGGTTAAATACATTCAAAGTGTATCATCTTCATATAGAGGATATTTGATATAACACAAAAGAAAAGTAATGACTCCTAAAGTATGGACTGCTGCCCCCAAGTGAGTTATGTCAGTACTGCAGGTTATTTACAAAAAAATAATAAAAATAGAAATACTCTTTTAGTCTTTTAATTTTTTTTTTTTTTTTTTTTTATCAGATTTTCAGATGTTTAATTGGGACACTGTTTAGGAATGGCTGCAATAGGGCACAAAACCAGTATGATGCACTGAACAAAGCAGTGCAAGGGGCAAAAACACTAAATAGGTTAATGTCAAAACACATAAAAAACTAAATTCTAAACTTTTAGGGTCATTGTTGTAAAGAAAGTAAATAAGGTTTTAACACATGCTGGAAAAAAATAATCAAAAAGTGACTTTTCTTTCAAATGTCTGTATTTCAAAAGTTTTAAAAAGTATAAGAAAAAAACTTCTGCACACACAAGAACAATAAACCCTGGTTCACTGAAAAACTCAGTTCACTTCATCAGGCCAAGGATAAGGCCTACAGAAGTAGGGACAGAGTCCTGTACAAGTCCAGGAACACGCTGACAAAGGAGATCAAAGTGATAAAAAAGTGCTACTCTGAGAAGCTGAAAAACAGGTTCTCTGCAAACAAGCCCATGTCAGTGTGGAGAGGTCTACAGGACACCACTGGCTACAGGAAACCGTACCCCACAATAATATATATGATATAAAAAGTCAATATTTGTATACCGGCCATTTTCCCCTGCTCACGGGGGTTGACCGGGCAGCGACACATTCGCGTGTTGATTTGGCACAGGTTTTTATGTCGGATGCCCTTCCTGACACAACCCTCTGTATTTATCTGGGCTTATATGATATAATAATAATAATAATTATATAATGACTTCACAGCTGATGTGTGAATGTTTTGTTTGTTTTGTCTTTAGGGATTCCTCAGCTGGTCCTGCTCACCAAAGCAGATGAAGCATGCCCTCTGGTGAAGGACAATGTGAGAAACATCTAGAAAAGTGGCTACATCAAAGAAATGGTGAGGATTTTAGGATTTGATAGAACCAGAAGTCCTGCATCAGATTTCATTCAGTTTAGTAGAAAAACAAAGCCAATGATGAACTCATGACATTTTGGTTTGTAGTGAATACACTTCAATATGAATTTATTCTGCTTTAAAACAAGCAAAAACTCATTCAAGCAAATGAAAAATAACTTCAATGTTAAACTTGGAAAGTTTTTTTTTTTTTTTTTTAATTCCTTTATTTCTATAAGTACATACATTTTCCAAATGAGCAGTAAATATGTTTATGGAAAGACTCTTATTGCTCAACAGGGCAATAAACTGTGCAACTGAAAAGCCCAATACAATAAAAACTCATGTTCCATTGGTTTACTGTTGGATGTTGGATGTGTGGTTTGTGTGATCCAGGTGCAGGACGTCAGTGCTTGGCTCGGTGTGCCCATGTCCTGCATGATACCAGTGAAGAACTACATAGAGGAGCTGGAGTTGGACATGAGATGTGACATCCTGCTGTTCAGTGCCGTCGTCCAGATGCTGCATTGTGTTGACGATTACTTTGATGAGATCAGCGACCGTCTTAAAGGCTCTGAAGTCAAAGAAAAGCATTAGCGTTCCACCTCAGGTATCTGTAAGAGCAGAACACAGCATGCCTTTGCAAAGCATGGTCTAAGAACATGTTTAGGTGGAATATTTGTTTTGCAGCCAGTAAATTTAAATGCATTTAAATACTTTAAGGCAAACTACATTTGTAGTCAGTATTCTTCTTCTTTTCCTTTCGGCTTTTCCCTTCAGGGGTCGCCACAGCGAATCATTTGCCTCCATCTAATCCTGTCTTCTACATCCTCTTCTCTCACACTGACTACCTTCATGTCCTCTTTCACTCCATCCATAAACCTCCTCTTTGCTCCTCCTCTAGGCCTCCTGCCTGGCAGTTCCACACTCTCCATCCTTCTACCAATATCTTCCCTCTCTCTCCTCTGGACATGTCTGAACCATCTCAGCCTGGCCTCTCTGACTTTATCCTAAAACCTCTAACATGTGCTGTCCCTCTGATCTACTCATTCCTGATCCTATCCATCCTGCTCACTCCCTCTAACCTCACTCTTCCACTTTGGTCCCTCTCATTCACACACATGGACTCTGTCTTGCTGCGGCTAACCCTCATTCCTCTCCTTTCTAGTGCAAATTTCATGAATATTTTTACTTTGTTACTGTACTTAGGTAGTTCTTTTTGTATTTGTATTTAAGTAAAAATAATAATGCATCCTTTTACTTCACTACATTTTGTGGCAGTTTTCTGTACGTTCTACTCCTTACATTTCAGGAATTTATGCCATTACTCATTACATTATATTAACATCTTTTCATCTAAATTATTATTATTTTTTTTTTTTTACTTTTTGTTTAAATCATGCATGAAAAATACACAATATTGACACCAACTTTTTCAATACACATAATATTCTTGTGACACCGAGCAGTGACATTGGCAGAGGCATAAATAAGTATGTCTACATTCTGTACCATAATGACACAGTCCACAGACTGACATTGTGTGAGTTCTTGTATTTTTATACCTTAAAGTAAATTTTAAAGTAAGTACTTAGTACTTTTACTTAAATAAGATTCTTGATGAAGTATTTCTACTTTTATTTGGGTAAATATTTTGCAGGGTATTGGTACTTTTACTTAAGTACTTTCTCCACCCCTGGCTGAAGCTAAACTGTTTAATTAAGAGAACAATAAGCTTGAAACTCCACTAAACCTGCAGTGATAATGCACAGTCCACAGGGACGAGGATCAGAGTCGTGGATGTGTGTTACGGATGGTGAGTCCTTTTAAAGTTTACTTCCCTCTGTTATTGTTATGTATCTTTGTTTTATTCTAATGCCTTCTACGTCAAATGTCTTCATCTGATGTCTTATGGCTCCTTTTCCTCCTCCTATCTGCAGTAATGTGTTATTTCAGCACCACGGACAGCAAACACATCAAACGTGCATCATTCTAAAAAGCTTCATGTAAAAATAGATTAACGCAGTTTAATGTCAATCAATCATCATCAAATTATGATGAACATCTCTAATGCTGGGATAGGCTCAGGTGCCTCTACAACCGGATCCAGCAGATCAGAAAATGAAAGAATGAATGAATGAGTGAACAGTTCTCTAAGATTATGTTATTTTATTATTATTATTATTATTTTATTTTATTTTATTTTATTTTATTTTATTTTATTTTATTTTATTTTATTTTATTTTATTTTATTTTATTT
>JAPSES010000120.1:10534960-10559704 GCA_029822895.1 Maxillicosta whitleyi | reverse complement strand
AATCACCTTCGCATGTTGATTTGGCACAGGTTTTTATGTCGGATGCCCTTCCTGACACAACCGGGCTTGGGACTGGCACAATGAGACTTCCGCCCCCTTGTGGCTACATTGGGAAGTATAGCATAAAGAACCTTTCCCAAGGGATCACCTGGGTCTAGAACCGGCCATCTTCCACACCAAAGTCTACCCAGCTACCCAGTCTCTACTGTTTCTTCAGTTTAATGTAATCTAGAAATTACTTTTAAAAAATACACTGAAGTACATAACGGTTGAGTTACCCAGCATTATTTCATTCTTTAAATACAGCTGTACTGACTGTTGAGTTTACAGCATGGGTGAAGTGTGGAGACAAAGTTCATTTTGTGTAACATGTGACACATTAGTATGTTTTTACTTAAATCTAAGGATATCTTATTTTATATTATACTTAAGAGGTTAAAATTTACAAATAATTTACAACTATACTCCCTTGAAACTAGTAATCTTCCTTACTAGTCCCACTGTGACATCACTAAAATGACTTCTGTCCTTTGTGGCTGAAATGTTCTTCTACTCAGAGCTTGGTTGTGGTGTGTGAAGTGAAGCTGGAGGCCAGCTCGTAGTCTTCCTGTAGTGGGTAGTGTCCGTACCAGCTGTGCCAGTCTGGAGCTGCAAGGCTGCAGAAGGTCTGTTCAGGTGGGTGTGGCTGCTGGGGGTGGGCCTCCTCCTGCGCTGGGTGGCAGGGCAGGTGCATTGGCACCTGTGCAGAGCCAAGCCTGTGGAGGATGTCAGGATTGAACTGATATGTGAGTTTGCGGCGGACCTTGATGATTTCACCAGTCCGGCTGTAGTTTCGCAGGGCTCGTGCCATCTTTTGATAGGTCATGGTCTTGCGGTTCCCCTTGCGTTGGCCCCAGCACTCTGCCAGTTTCTCTTTGTTCTTTGAGATAAAGTGGAACGTTCCACTGCCGCTGTCCGTCCACTGAATGGAGTCACACATGTTGGGGTCATTCAGAGCTTCATGGAGATATTCATAAAGTCTGAGCTTCTTCCGACCTGGGGAGATTAAGATAATTTAGTTTTATCTAACTGCTGCCAGAGAAAATTTCAAGTGTGCTTTGCTTCATAATCTGATTACCTTTCCTCTGTGGTGGTAAGATGGTGTAGAAATGAGGGGATTCTGTCTGCACAGAGTGACTCAAGGAGACCTCAGGAATAACCTGAGTCCAGGACTGCTGCTGTAAGATAAAGACAAGTTTTCTATATCGCCTGTATCTCAGTCACATATATTCTTTTCCTTTTTTCAAGAGCACTACTTACAGTTGTGTCATTCCAGTCATACGTGGGGGCTGCTGCATCAGAGGGATGTGTGACCAGGCAACAGGAGATCTGACACTGCAGAGATGGCTGCGGTGGACCCAGAGTCTCATAGTACGAGTACTCTGAAAAGATATAAAAACAGTACTCAAACAATAACAAATACTCATGAAATTCAAATGAAGTAGTTGTGTATTATATATATATGCATGTGCAGTATTTCCCTGTACCTGAATCATAATATGAATTGTTTGAATGCTGTTGAATTACATCAATTGCATCCTGGAAGTTCACGTCATTGTCCAAGGAAGTCTAAAATATATATATATAAAAAAAACACACATATATAGTTTTCACACAAAAATCCATATTATATTATTTTGTTAAAAAAAGGAAAAGGTAAAAAAGTAAAAAGTGAATTTTCATTTTCCAATGAATTTATATATAGCACCAGTATAACTCACCATCTTTTTTCTTTGATTGCGCCCTCAGATAAGTTTACTTCTGTCCTAACAGGTAGGAACACTAGTGCAGGTGTAAAGTATTTGGAAAAGTACATATATATACCTGTTCACAGTTGTTTACGTCATGATGTAGGACAGCCCTACACTTCTCTTTTTTGAAGCATGGATCAGGTAGACATCTGAGCATCACACTCTGACAGTGGAGATCACAATCTGCAAACAACTAAAACCTCTTTTATTGCACACGCGACCCAGGAATACCACCAATTTGCATGCTGAGCAAGATAAGTATGTAATATACACATGCATAAATGGTGGTGTTTAGTGATACAGTTTTCAGTAAATTGAAATTTGAACATACAAACATTTGCATAAAAAGGATTTGTGATAAGAGCCCATGTTTCTCCCTCTTTGGAAATTATAAGACATATGCTGGTGCTGACTTCACATTTCTCTTTAAGGTTTTGTTAAAATAAATAAATCACAAATACAATAATTTATGAATTTAAGAATTTTTTGGAAATATTATTTATGAACTGTATTTACTCATAGATCTAACAATACATAGTGGTTTTGATATGCAAATTTAGAATGGATAGCAAATATAAACAATTTTGATCAAAAAACTAAATTTGAACACACTGAGGAAAAATACATTTGCATTTTGCATCCAACTCAAACCTTGCAATTCTGCATTGTTATAATTATTTACAGCACATTAAGATCTCTGTTTAACACACAAAACAAATCTGTGCTTAATTTAATGACTGAATAAATCATAATTTTGCATTTTCCCCTGGATTCACCCTTAAGTTTATAGTAATTCAATGCTTTAAGTTATATATGCTGCATATGACAGTTTGGGGGTCTTCTGTAGATTTAAAAGCTGGTTTCAACTTATTAATGTTTGGGTTTTGTACCTACTACATATATTCTTTTAATCTCTTTAACTTTTCTTCATTTTCACAAGTATATCATTAAGTCAATATGGCAGTCAACACAACCTCAATACTTTGCACCTTTCATACATATGAGCAAATACTGGTGCTGAGGCTGATTTCACGTAAGATTAATAGTGTCTGGATTTCCAATTGGCCAGTGTGTCATAAACAGAGCTTCACATATATGAGACTGTAAAGGTTAATCGTTAAGAATGTGTTGATCACTGTTAAATTCATCCTGCACCTTTTTTCATAAAGCCACCCCCTCTTCAAATAAACAGAGGCTTTTTTGAGAAGTTCATTTATCTCAGGTGTACAGTTTTAAATATCAACTGACTCTTGGGCCTGAAGTTCCCCTTTCAGCCTGGTTAAGGGTGATGGCAGTCAGGCCTGAACACTGAGCTGGAAACATTATGGAAACAAAGACTCAGTGATTCACAGATTGTAGCCATGAAAAAAAATCTACATGATGAAAGTGTATTTTCATGTGGCTCACCTCATCTTCTGAGATAAAAATCCTGCATCCTTCTTCAGTTTTATTTTACCCACTAAAATATTTGATGTTCTTTAATTTAAAAAAAAGTACTTTGACAAAGTAAATTACAGTATTTCCTCTCTCTCTCTCTCTCTCTCTCTCTCTCTGTGTGTGTGTGTGTGTGTGTGTGTGTGCAAGCATGCAAATGTGCATGTGAGTGATTATCTGTGTGTGTGTCCTGCCTGTGCAGCACACTGATAAAAACAAAGAACCACAAACCTTGTCCTCTCTCCCACTCTGTCTTTCCCTTTTTCCATTTGGTGTGAAACTCTTGTCAGATCAGCTCCGTAAATTACAGACCACAACCTGTCAGCTGCAGCCAGAGCCTTGCATTGTGTACAGCTGTTGATGCTGAGTAGGATAAGGGCATGTTTTTAATGATTGTAGGTTTATTTTTCTCCAAATTGTATAATCACCGGTTCTGTGGTTATTCAGAAGCACTCCATCCAGAGTAGCTTAACTATTATTATTTATCCTGTTTAGAGTCTTTGGCAGTGACATTAACTGACACTGTACAAATGTGATTAATTTGCTTATAAAACTGTTCTTCAGTGTACTTCGGAGAAATGTGTGTGTGTGTGTGTGTGTGTGTGTGTGTGTGTGTGTGTCATTGGTAAAACTTTAGGCCATAACTGTTTTCATGATTAACACTTCCACATTTAGATTTCCAAATGGAGACCTGTTGGAGTTGAAGTTAATATATTTTTTACAATGTACATGGTCTCTCATAGATGAATGAAATCATGAATATTAGTACAAGTATAATAATATAGTAATATTAACATTATTGTCCAACCATGTAAAAATGTCTTAAAATTAACTGAAAAACAAAGTAAAATAAAATCACATACCAGCAAATGCATGAGTCATAAAATACAACAAAATACCAACACTCCAGTGTTGCTAACAGTAAAATTGAATATTCACACCATTCAATCCACAGTAAAATCACATTTGTTACAAAACTACTCACCTTTAGGCCCAGAGGATCTCTGATTAATTATTGATGTTTGTCTCAGATTTAACTAATGTTTGTTGTTGTTGTTGTTGTTACTGATGTAAACTGGAGAGCCTCAAATTCAGTACATTTTTATTCAAATGTTGAAATGTTTCAAAATGTTTCAAATGTGGATCATTGCATTAATGTCAGTGCAGCATGTACAGTTGTGTTATTGCCACATAATTTATATGGTGTATGTGCCTGTATGATCAGCTGTTACACTGACCTGTTAACACAAATCCTGCCAAAATGCATGAACACTCCTGAAGAAGATGTTTTTAATCACAAGAAGCTCTTTCTGGTTGAAAAGAGGTTAAATAGTTAATACAAAATAATGTATTTGTGCAACTGATTTACTTAATTACTAGCAGATGTTAAAACAGGTCATAAAAACACCAAACGGTTTTTAAACATTTTTATGTCATGTGTGTCTAATGCATTTTAGACATTACTTTATTAAAATCGTAACTGCTTCCATGACTTTACTGTAATTTTCCTCTTTATACATTTAATTGCTGTATATGATGGTGATCAGGTCAGGTATCAGGAAACTGAGGTATGATATGTGGTCAGGTGCGTGTGGGATGTGTGAGAAGACAAAAATACAGAGCTTAGTGTGTGATGGTGCACTCATGTGTTGTTTGACAGCAGGTATAGTACAGGTTTATTTGTCCAAACAAAGAAGGACTTTCCTTCCCCTTCTTAATTCAATAGCTGCATGCATGTGGGAACGGCAGGCAAACCGCAGCACAGACAGAGCCCATTGTTCTTCTTTATTTACCGGCACTCGATGAAAATCAAGAAGTGTTAAAGCCACTGATGTACAATCAGCCTATCAGGTAAATTCTAGTGTAGACCACAGAGTGTGATCATGTCTGTGTCATGGTTAATAAAGCACTAAACATAATCAGCTCAAGTACTTTTTATTGTTGTTTATATAATTATATAGGCTCATAATACAGGCAAAAAAAAAACAAGTCACACCCTTTACCCTTATTAATTTTGTCTCTGGAGGTCATTTAATGTTTGTCTTAAATATTTGAATAAATAAATGTTAATAAATTATGGGCATGTGATCAGCTACACATGCCTATCAGTGTTCATTCTTTCAGTTGCACACCTCTTGTGTTTCTTGATTCACCTTTCGTAGTTTTCATGCTGTATTACTGCAGTGATGTTGACTGAACAGCAGGTGGCAGGATGGAGAAGTTTATTAGACATATATCTTCTCTTACACTGGTCTACATTTGTTTAGAAAGGATTTGCCTCAGATTAAATGTGCTACATCATCCATGCTTTTATAAGATGAATTGGTAAACAAATTATAAAAGTGCTGGATAGCTGATGTTTTCAATGTATATGATGAAGTGTTATTAAACATATTTGTGTACATTATACAATAAATTTATAAATCTCCCACTAGAGAGGACCTGGAAAGTGAATGTATTGTAATGTACAGACAATGTTTTGAAGTAGATCTGGTAACTCTGACAAAAACATTCCTTATGAGTAAAACCCATTCTCTCATTAATTCTCAGAATTTTATTCTGGAAGGTTTTTACTTTAATGTAATTGAAAAGAAAAGAAAAAGTCTGCCCTCAGGTCACAACTCAACTATTTTTACACATATTTCTGTGATTTTTTTCTTCATTAAATAATCTTTTAAAGAATGAAGACAAAGAAATGTCTGACTGTCTCTGCATTAATGTGGAGTTAGGGCTTATCACTTTTAAGTTGAATGAATTTGTTTTGTTTATATGTTTTTGTTATTAGTTATGCCACTCAATGGGTCAAACCTAATACGTCTATTTCTAAGCATTAGAATAAAACAATACAAATCCATATTATGCTCAGAAATTTAGATGAACATTTTAAAGTTCTATTTTAAGGTAGAAACTGCAACTTTGGAGAGTGTTTGATGTTGTGTTTTGCTAATGTCATTTACTACATGAAGCTAAGATATAGACAGGTACATTTAATGAGCTAATGCAGTATTTGACCAAACATCTTACTTGAAGTTGCATGGACGTGTGCACTGTGACATAGATGATAGATTATAGGATATATGTGGATGTAAAACTGTTTGTCTGAGTCATAATGTTTTATGTTGTTTTGTTGTGAAATAATGACACACACAATAACAAAAATATATCAAAATCACTTCAAGTTTCAAGATTCTTTAAAATTGTACATGATTTTACATTCCTAGTTTAACATTTCTAGGTTGTTGTTTTTTTTTAGATTTATTGAATACAGAAAAATAAAGGCCATTAATTCTGCTGTGAGCTGAGGTAGCACAAAATTAATCCAATACAGCAAATTCTTTTAACTACAATACAGAGTAAAATGCAGAGGTGGGAGAGTGAGATGGAATTTTTCATTTGGAATAGATGGTCAAAACGTTCTTAAAAAGTAAATGGGGATTCAAAGTGAGATATTTCACTTTCTACAGTAGGCCACAGCTCCATATGCTACTACACCTATAACAGCCACTAAAGCGGCGCCTCCACACAGCAGCATCGGCAGCTCTGTGGAGCTTGAAGGTTTGGCAGTTTTAGGACTCGAGAACTGTGGCTCCAGGGTCTCAGCTGTCACCTGTGAAGTTTTAACTGAATGTTCCTCTGCATCAGAGAGAGAAATCTGTGAGAATTTTAAGTGGTCAAGTGTTTGACTCTGTACAGGAGGTTCCACTGCCATTGGTGCTAGAATAGAAGGAGGATGGAGGCCCTGAGAAGATAACAGCTCCTCTGCTTCGAAGGATCCGGTTGAAGGGATCGGTGTGGATGTGCACGAAGGTGGATCGAGCTTTACAATAGGCAGAGGAGGCAGGGCCATTGGGGGAACCACTTGCATGAACTCTGCAGGCTCTTTCTCCATGTGAGGTTCCTCTGCAGACACCAGGAGCCCCTCAGTTTCAGGGGCTTGGAGGTCCTGTTCCTCCTCCCTGAGCTCAACCAGCTCCTTTTCTCCACCCAATACACTTAACACACTGGTCTGCATCTCCTCATCTTCCTCTTCTTCCTCCTCCATTCTCCTCCTCTCCTCCTCTCTGGACTCTGCTGCTGCCCTCTCCGCTTCTTCTAGCATCTCAGCCTCCTCATGCTCCAAGTGGACCATGTCAGAGTTGAAGGAGTGGTTCTCCTCAGCCAGGACAGCACCCTCACTACTGTCCAGGCTCTTAGTGTCCTCAGGGTCTACATCTCCCATTGTGGACCATGACTCAGCCAACAGGCTCTCGCTCTGCCAGGGTCCAGGGCTCTCTGTCTGGGTCAGAGGCAGTGCAGCATGGCTGGGACTCAGGGACCTGGCCTCCCCATCATCTCCGCCCGCCCTGCTGGACTCGACTGGGGCCTTTCCCTCCAGAATGAAGGCTGCTGCAGAGGGAGAACAAATCATATTCGTTTAGCTCTCTAGTCCATTACATTACTTTTAAAGTAAGTAAAAACCTGCTGGCAGTGGTAGATCACACAGGTGATATTAATGGCATGATTTCTCTTATAATAAACCAGTGGAGACTTTTCACACAAGCACTGGATTTCATTCACAAGTTTGGGAAGTAATATGTTCTATGTTATGATTTTACAGAATTAAAATAAACAAAATAAAAGACATTGTAATCAGTAAGTACCACTTAAAATATGAATGGAATTAGGTTCAATCAGAATCTTGGTTTTCATTTTAATTTGTCATTTATTGCTCTATGTCAACAGTCGTGCAAATATTCATTAGAGTACAATCATGAAGAAATAAAGGCATAAGTTATAAATTTGATTAAAGATACATGAATTTAAAAAATATAATTTTTTTTTTTTTTTTTTTGGGGGGGGGGTGTTAAAATCACACTTTGTCTAATTATTTCTAAACCTGTCAATTACTACTGATCCTTGCAGCACGTTTTGGTGAATATCTTTTAAAATCCAACAATTTCAAGCTTAATTACAGTTAAACGGAATACATTTGAATGAAGTTAGATACTGTTACTTACTATTGCAAGGTTTTAATTAGTAAAACTTTTAAGCCTGCTCAGTTTTTTTTTTTTTTTTTTAAATATAAAAGGTAATCATAAAGTCAAAGGTGACAATATACATTACTCTGAAGAAGTGATTGGAATAGTTACATTACTTATTAACAAGGTGACTAGTAATCTTGAGAGTATTGAAAGTCATCTCGAGAGTCTGGTTTCAACCAGCTCAACATGTAAGGTGTCATGAGATAACTTCTGTTATGATTTGTCACCTATTACATTCCAAACATTCCCAACACCATTTTGTCATTATGTGGACTCAACTGCAGGTGAATAGTGGTGCACTCACTGTTTGCTAAATAAAAGAAGAAGCCACTTTCACTTCACACAACTGATGAAGTGTTCTGTGTCAAAGACATGTAAATGACTTTTTAAAATTCCAACAGGTGGTCAATATTTTGTCTCAAATTGTATATGTTACACATCATTGCTTTTTGAGAGATTTTATCTGTCTAAATGATTTGTATGCATCTGTGGTCCCATTCTCAAAATTCTGCACATAGTTCCTTAGATAATAGTCATGTGTAACATGACTAAAAGCTTCTCCATGTATCCTTAACAGGTCTGTGAGTGACATCAGTGACACTGTGTTTGGAAAAACTTGCTCACTGGCTGCTCAGTTTTGCTGCATCTGAGTCTATCTATATCCTCCGACCTGCATATCTTGCTATCTTTAGGCTTTATATACATCTCCATCTGTTTACCAAGGAGTGGAAGCTATTTGAGTGATTTGACATGCTGGGGGAAATGGTCAAGTTAAGAGCATAAAATCAAGGTATTCATTATATATAAAATAGAATTCTGTGTAATTATAATACTTTCAAATATTCTTATTTAAACAAATACTTTGAAACCCCCATGCACGTACAGCTTTTTTATCTCAAGGTGACCTTTTTGACCCCTAGTGCTACGTCTGAGTTTTGATTACAGAAAGTATTCAGCGCCCTGCCCACCCCAAAATAGAAACTCACTCGCACTTACGTGTCCACTTGTATCATGTTTAGTTACAACATGTAGCCTGTGTGTTTAATATCTGCTCCCTAACTAGGACAAATCCCTCCATGGGGCTTGAATACCTGTTACATTTGCAGTTAACGTTACATGAAGTGGTGAATCTAAAAGCTCACATGTGTTATGGACTTCTATGAGCAAAGGTAACAGTGCTAATATTGCAAACAATTAGTTGCTGTACAAAACAAAAAATGGGGGAAAGGACACGTTAGATCATAAACAGGATCCTGTCTGCCTGTGTGTCAGGTGTTAGGCAGAATAAATTAATCAATTAAGTAAATTGTGTTATAAAGTGACTGCATTCAGAAACATTTCGGACTTCAAACCACAAGTTTTAGATTACTGTATTTGACTCCAACTCAGTGCTGTTTTAAAGAACACCCACAAAAACATAAATAATTCATAAAAAGATCTTATCAATCTGTATGAATATGTAGGGAAGTATCAAGACTAGTACTGCTTTGTTATATATATACATGGTGAAACACAGTTTCTTCTGTGCTGCCTCAAAGGTGAAAATAAAATCCTTTCCTTCTTACGCAACAGTTGGTACCTTTTGTTCCCCCAAAATCAATAAAACACCCAATTTGGCTTTGCACAAGTACTTCCATTACACAACACTTTAAAAACTAAATCACTAGAGGTTTTTGTCACAGATACCAGACCTGGTAAGTCTGTTTTCCCCTCTATACTTTAGATTTTACATAAATAGTCTCATTGTTTTAGTAGTGCTTTTCTGACTGAAACACTCGCTGTCGTTTCACTCCAGCCCTTCAAAGTGGTCAGACTCTGAAACAGATGCCTCAGACGTCACCAATTTAATGACCAACTAGCTGCCATATTGTCTAAAGTGCTGCAGACTTCAATCCCACTAACACGGCTGACCTGAACATTAAAGTTGGCCACAAAAATCCTTCAGATCCTTCACACATACCAAGGCTGTGTCTATGTCTCTGCTGAGAACCTAATCGACCTTTCCTCCTCTGTGATCCTCTTTGACTTAATGGCCTACTTGTGTAATTGGATCCCATTGATCCCATGCAAGAAATAATATATTACAATAAATAATAAGTAAGATTTAGGGCAGTCTTTGTGTGCTTATGTATGAAGGAGACTTTGCATGAAGAGTGATTTTTAGGAAAGGTCAGCTTGAATGTCAAAGTTGGAAAATTGGTTGAGTTTTGTGTTTTATATAAGGTAAGATTTTGCCCTTTGCTACATTCCCCTGTAGTAATCCTCACACTGTTATGTTTACGGACAACATAAATAACGAGAATATGATACACAAAGAATAAAAACCAAATGACATTCTGTATTTGAAACATAGTCTGGTCTTGACCTGGGGACTGTTGTACATTTTGCTAAAACTTTAAGTAACCTCAGTAAAAAGAAAACATCCAGCATACCTGGGTCTTCTTGGTGCGGTGCTGAATAATTTGCTAGATGAGATGCAGAGGTTTAATGGCACAAAGTGTATTCAGACACGAAGGCACAAAACGACATGCAGGCAGACATGCATGCTAGATCTGGCAACCTAATACAAGATGGACAAGCTGTGCTAAACTCTCTCTCTCTCTCTCTCTCTCTCTCTCTCTCTCTCTCTCTCTCACCCATCCCATTCATGACATAACAGCTGGCCGCTGAGCAGTCTGTGTGTGTTCTCCATGTTTTCATAGTGTAATGCAGGAAAACACTGACATGGGTGGAAAAGAAACATTTCCCTCTTAGAGTCTAGAGAATTGAGACTTTAACCTTAGTGTTTGTTGTTAAAAGGTCAACAGAGGTCAGTTGTTTCATGGAGGCTCACAGTGTTATACTCACTGTCCACACACCAGATTATCAGTCAGTCCACTGTGCAGCAAGTCTGAGTGGAAAATGCATGTCAGACAGGGAGAAGAGCTATTTGTAAAGCTGAACTTTCCAAGATCTAGTTCCCTCTGCTGGTGAGACATATACAAGACTGGAAAACTACCAAGAGGCTTTAATTCCGGAAACTACACCACCAACATATTTGCTTGTCCTTTTGGTTTAGTTTAGGTTCACTGATTTTGCCTTTCAAGATCAGAGGAATTGAGTTGACTATTAAAATGGCACCTGGAATCAGTTTTGAACGTATAAAGACCAAACAACAAAGTGATGGAACAACTAAGGGAACTACTTCAACAAAAAACTGATAGATTGCAGCAGTTTTGGGTGAAAAATATTGAAATATTGAACAGGGCTTGAGTTTTCCTCCAGAAACAAAATGACAGATGGAGAGCCATGCATGCTGACCACAATATTTATCCCATAAAACAGACTAAATGTGTAAATTAAGGTGAACTGAGCATATTCTAATAATTCAATAATGATATGTTAAACAGTTAACCAGAAATAAAGTTAAGAAAAAGCATTATTAAATACTAAAGAGAAAATAAACAATATAATGAGTAATGATAATTTAATGAGTGGGAAAATTCTGTTTGATATATTTATTTTAATTAAGTTCTCTTGAGTGTGTTATTTTTCTTTTTGTTCTTTTTTAAATGTTATTTGTTAAAAAATAAATATTTCAAACATGAATTAATTTATCCAAACATTATTTTTGGTAAAACTACATTTTATGTTGGAGATTTATTAAAGACAGCAATATTCCTAGTAAATCTAAACCAGAATATGTAATGCTATCATGTGTCATTTTGTTACCAGATTTAAAAATAATAATTAATATTTTGCTCGGCCAGCACATTTTAAAAAGGTGCCACTATTACCAAGTGCTTGCTCCTGGAAGACTGTTGGACTAGGTGTCTGTGAATTGGAATAAGAGCCAAGTTGACATTATTCATCAATGAAGGTTTTCCAGGTAAACTCACCACTTACAATGCACTGGGATAAAATAAATTAGAATTTTTTTCGAGGTGAAATGAACCTTTAGTAATAACGAAAAAATATATTTAATTTTAATTATTGATATTTTAATTAATGTTGCATTTCATTCTGTTTCTTTCATATATTACAATAAATATTATGATATATTAAGGTCGTATATACATCTCTAGTATAGGATAAAGTGCATTACATGGAAAAACATTTTCTTAAATAATGTAAAAAAATAAAATAAAAATTACCATTTCCTTTTTTTTCTCTTCGACAGTTTAGTTTTCCGGTTTTTGCACATGATTAGCAACGTAACCGGAAGTAAATATCACGTGACATCGCAAATCAGCTGATCCTCCGTAGACATCTTTTCGAGTCACGACTGCAGCGATTAATTCAAACCCCATCATCCGTGATTTTTAGGTAAAGAAATATCCAATTGGAACTCACATCACTTTAATAAAAGTAGTTTTTATCGGTGTGTCTTTTCCCATTGGGCTTAATTTTTGTGTTTATTGTCTTTTTGTCCTCACAGGCCCGGGCGGATATTTGACAGCTGCAACCATGGCGCTGAGCGATGCCGACGTACAGAAGCAGGTAATGAGCAGTTTTAACCTTCAAAATGACACTTCACCAGGAACCGTAACATTTGAGCCGATGTCTAAGCGTCATAAATGTGTTATTGCAAGGCGAAAAACGCTTTGGCTTGTAGTGAAATTATGAAAATAGTGCAGATGGAATGTAATGACATTGAAAAAGTTACATGATGCTAGCATTGAAATGAAAACATATAAAAGGCATAACGCAGTATGAGGGATGCTTTGACTGGGGATTTTATATGTGGAACTACTAATTATATAAAATTATCCGCTGTTTTGACGTTACTGTTGCAGGATAAGTCATGGCTGACATACAGAGGAACATATTTCCAAATGATCACATGATGAACACATGCCAGGGCCTAATGAGGAACAAGAGCCAGTTTCATAAAGATGGTTTAGACTAGTCTAAACTATCCTGAGCCTCAGTTGTCTTCCCAGATTTGTATCCCCCCACCCTCACCCCCTGGTGTCTGGAATCACCAGATTTTTATTTTATTTTTTTTAATATTGTTTAATTTTCAGTTTTATATTTATTGATTCATTTATTTCAGTTCAGTGTCAAGCGGTACATGTTTGTTACTTTATATATATTTTTTACATTGACATATAATTAAGTAGTTATCCAGTTCAAGAAAGCAAAAATTGTTAATCCAGGAATTGATGTTAGGCAGTAAAATAGGTATGTATTTTGTTCTGCTCCATACTACTGTCATTATTTCTTTAAAAATCCTCTATCTGTCCAATTCTAATCTAGTACTTAATTAAAGTCCATCTTTGTGAAGATGACTCATGGTGTGAGCTACTGTATAAAAATCAAACTAGCCACAGAAGTAAACTAGTAAAGGTTTGTAGTCAGTCTTTCTAAAGAAAATGGAAAGAAGAATGTGTCACCATAGTGGCAAAACCAGACTACTCAATGAAATCACAGTAGGATGACAAAACATTCCTAACTCTCAGTATGATGGAGCTAACTCCCTGCAATATCCTTTGTCTGAATATAACAACAGATAAAAATCAAATGTTGAACTAATACACATATAAAACCCCAGAAGAGCTATGCTTATAATTTAATTTTTCTGATAAGGATGTCATACTTTCCTTATTAATTGTTATGATGTTATTTATTTCTACAGATCAAGCATATGATGGCCTTCATTGAGCAAGAGGCCAATGAGAAGGCAGAAGAGATTGATGCAAAGGTATTAACACATACACCTGTCACAATTAACCACACAATAATGTACACAGTAATGGTAGTAGATCATCGATCAGTTTGAAGTGATTCCAGAAACGACTTCAGTTTGATCTTTTTGTATTGTACATTTAGAGAAAATCAGGCACTGTGCATTGTGTTTTGAGTTGAAATGAGATGCCCTCATTACTCCAGGCAGTGTACTTAGTAGTGCAATGCAGCCCTTATTGTTATTAAATGCCCAAAGTGATAAAACTTTCCACCACAGGGGGAGCTAAATACACAGTACAAATGTGTCAGTGAACCTCAATAAGCACAACTCAGAAAATCTATGGTTCTTGAGAACTGAGAAACTTAACTCACCAGTATTGCTTTTGGCAGGTTCTGGTTTGTTGAATTCCAAGTCATCTGGCCTTCCATTTCATGCTTATTTTCTTGATTGAGCAATGGAGACTGAATTGAATTTAAATAATGAATTATCCAAAACTGTGTGGTGGATGTTTTTTTTTTTTTTTTTTTTTTTTTTTTTTTTTTACATCAGATTTCTAGGTTAGACACTTTAAACATCCTGACTTTGGGCTTAATATAATTTGTATATAATCTAGTGGGCACATAACCCTGCTTAAATATCACATATTAAAGACATCAGAAGAGAAACAAATTGATTTCCATTATCACTTGGCTTAAATTAACTATATCTTACCATTTAGGCAGAAGAAGAGTTCAACATTGAGAAGGGCCGTCTGGTCCAAACTCAGAGATTGAAGATAATGGAGTACTATGAGAAGAAAGAGAAGCAGATCGAGCAGCAGAAGAAAATGTGAGTCATGACTAGACATCACAGGACACATGTTCTCTGTTAGTTTGCTTTTTTAAGAACAAAGGAAAAGCTGTGTGTGACACACAGCTTCTGTAATTTTATTTAGTTTTATTTTACTGTGTCTGTTTTGTAACCGTCTCCCTGGTTTCTGCACAAAGCACAGTGGTACTTGTATACATAAACACATCTAAGGTGTGCATTGTTTGTGTGCTTTAGTCAGATGTCAAATCTGATGAATCAGGCTCGACTGAAGGTCCTGAAGGCCCGTGATGACATGATCTCGGTAAGCCATTGGACATCTAAAATGTACAGTTGTATATTTTGTTAATAATCTAAGACTAATGAATTATGTGAATAATACAGCCATGGGATGGTGTAAATAATCCCTAACTTTATCTTTTATTACAAGGAAATGCTGAACGAGGCCCGCCAACGGCTTGCTAATGTTGCAAAAGACCCTGCCAGGTATCCAGCTCTGATGGATGGTTTGATGTTGCAGGTTAGTATTTATTGTAAGTGTCTACATTTGTTGTTAGATTGTTCACGGTTTGGTAACATAACACTAATCTTTCATATCAGGGTTTCTATCAACTTCTGGAGTCAAAAGTGACCATTCGTTGTCGTAAGCAAGATGTTCAGTTGGTACAGGTGAGTAATTTTTTTTTTTTTTAATGTTTGTACGGTTAATATATTTTTCTGAATTAAATGTGTTTTAACTGTTGTTTTTAGGCATCTATACAGAGGAATATTCCCATATATAAAGCAGCTGTTAAGACCAATCTGGAGGTCCGCATCGACCAGGACAATTTCCTCCACCCAGATGTGTAAGAGTCATCTCATTTTGATACAGATTTTAACAAAGGTACATTTTTGTTATAACTAAGTTCGATTGATGTATTTTTCATGTTTCTTCTTTCAGCTCTGGAGGCATTGAGATCTATAACGGTGATGGGAAAATCAAGGTGTCCAACACCCTAGAGAGCAGACTGGACCTCATGGCTCAGCAGGTAGGAAGTGAAGCAATACCTGATTTATGCTGTCCAACTTTAATTTCTTCAACTTATAGTAATAAAAATTTAATAAGGGTAGCTTTTCTAATATCCACTGGTTGTATTTTTGTCTACATAAGAAACCCACAATTACATGCTAGTTTTTTTTGGCAACTTGTGTTAGTCCCAGAAATATTTCTATATAAGATATTTTAACATTCCTTAAACCTTCACAGTCTACTTTCCAACCTAAAATCCATAATTCTATATTTTATTAATGAGGAGTGTTCTATATTTGCAGATGATGCCTGAAATCCGAGTGGCTCTCTTCGGTGCCAATCCAAACCGCAAGTTCATGGACTGAAAACAACCACCATATTAAAGGAGAACTCTACTTTTATTTTCTATTTTGTCATATGAACGGTATCATTCTTGTCTGTGATATGAAATTCCAGCTCAAAAAGAGATGCATTGTTGTTGTGTGATGTATTGCTGTATTTTTTTCCTGTGCATTAAGGGACATAAAAGATGTGTGTCATGGTTACTGCACAGTTGTAGTGACTGGTTTACTCTGCTGCTCCTGTTGGAGGGTTTCAGTTTACACCGACTGGTCAGGGACAATGGGATTGGCTGACCGGCTGGGTCCTTAACAGGTCGTTCTCAAATTAGATCAGTCTTCATGACAAACACAGCATTGAAGTCACAATTTTCAAGTTTCATTCACCTCTCCCCCACAAAATAAGTTGCTTGGGGCATTGTTTTGCTAATGGGTGTCTGCTCCAACCAATCAAAGATAACAAATAGTATCCTAGATACCAACTGATGACCATACATGACCTTACTAAGTTAATTTATTGATGTTACATCAACTGTATGTCATTCTGTCATGATCTATCAGAATGGGTGATATCATTCCAGTGGGTGCACTGTCTGTATATGAGGTTTCCAGATTAAATTATATGTATGTGTGATTGTGTTTTGTTTTTGTTTTTCTTTTTTGTTTGTGTATTCAACTGAAAATGTTATATTGTGGAAATGTATAACATAATAAAAAAAATATAAACCATTAGTATCACTTCTATGTTTTTTTTTTCTCAAACTGTGTCTTCGGTGTTTGGTAGCGTACAGTTTTTCCTTTTTTTGCAGTGGCTAACACTGACCATTCATGCCCCATTCATTAAGTTATCACATGGTATTTGTCAGACAAAAATGTCTCAATTATCCAGTTGCTCAGTGTTTTGCTGACAAGCTAGACTGTGAAAGCAGAGTTTCGTGGACAGAGCAGAGACAGCACACCGACAGGATCCCTAGTGAGTATTTTGCATTTTAAGTTAGACAAATTAGATTCTATGACGCTTTTTTTTGGTTAAATTTCAAGTAACAGCCTGAGGATGTTGTTTCTTTGGCTTTTTAAACATTTTTTAAATAAATTAGGTTACTAGTCAAGATAAGGTTTATGAATGTGGTAACATGCAAGTTCAGCTGCTTATTAATATGTAAATGTTTTTAAATCTGTTTGTCAAATATATTTATCCAGTATACCTCAAAACATTTCCACTGAGGCAGATGGACTTCTAATGTATTTAGTTTCTATCTAACGGAGGTTTTCTCGCTTCACAGCTCCAGACAATAGAGTCCTGCTCACTGTGGAGGCTGTGTGATCATGTTATAGGAGGACTACAGCACCCTCCCGTGGCTCACAAGGACATGGTGATCTCATTCTGCCAGGCTGTGGTCACTTGTGTGCTCCTTGTGTGGTTTGTCAGGGTAACTGATGGGATGCCTGACCCAGCTCACAGGGACCTGCTGCTGCGTCAGGAGGCTTCCAGACAGACGGGAGGCACTGTGGCTCTCACAGCAGCCGAGCAGAAGCTGGACTCTTACCTGCACCGGTTAAAGGAGCAGGAGATGTCTGCTGCACAGTTTCTCCCTGCTTTGCACTTCTTCAAAGCAAAGCCACTCATCCAGAAGAGCTCGATTTTTAAACTCCTGCAGAAGATGCCCAAAGGTGACGTAAAGATCTTCATTTTTTTTTATCCTGCTGTGAAGTTTCAGTTTGTCAGTCTGAGCTTTCTAACTACATTTTGTCAACAGGTGCAGCCCTTCATGTTCATGGTTCATCTCTGGTCAGTGTTGAGTGGCTGGTGAAAAATGTCACCTACAGGCCACACTGCTACATCTGCTTTACCTGGGATAACTCCGTCCGCTTCCTGTTCTCTGACCGCCAGCCTTTTCCACGATGGGACTGTTTCTACTGGCAGCTGCTTGAGACCTTTAGGGCCAGAGTAGGAGACCCAACAGGTTTTGATAACAGGTAAAAAAAATATTCCATATTTAACAGTTAATCTACCTTTAAATATTGCAGATGAGAATTTGATTTAATGAATGTGAACAAAACAATTTAAATCACATACAACATAGAACAAGAATAATAAGAAAAAATGCTGCAATAGGTATAAACCAGCTGTCATCTATTATGTTCAGTCTTGAAAAAGTAGAATGTCATCGATTTTGTTGGATGGACTTTTATTTGGCAAGTGTATTTGAATTGTTGTGGTATACCTCAACATTATGTGACATTGACAAACCAGCAGACTGAGGAACAGCTTCTTGTCCAGGGCTGTTATCTCCCTCCCCTCCCCTTTCATACATACTTCAACCCCAAGAACACACGCAAACATTACTTTTTCACTTTATCGCTTCTCCAAAAAATGAAATTAAAAATAAGTAACAGAGTGATAGAGTACTATGCAGCAATACTAATCATTACATATCTGCTTTTAAAAATTAATTTAGCAGCAACCATAATAGATCAAATTGTAGGTCTAAGCAAGTACTTTAATATTCCATTAAGGAATAATAACTGAATTTTGAATATTTTGAATATATTTTGAATATTTATATATATTTTTTCATCATCGACAAAGTAATGGAGTCATTAAAAATATACAGCGGTTATTCAAGGTTTGGAAAAAAATGTCAAAAAGTGCAAATATTTAGTGTACTACACTTTTCTTAATGTATAAAAGTACATTATATCCAAAAATGGAACTGATGTTAGTTTTAAAAGATATTAATTCATTGTTGGAGTGATAATCCACCAGAATAATAATCAAAGGTTTTATACTGATGAAATTATCTGTCTTTGGTGACATATGTTTCATTATTATATTTCTCATTATAGTATTTCATTATTATGAAATATAAGACACAGGCATATATTTTCGAACATATTTATTTACATATTGCTATTTATATTCTGAGAGTACTGTTCTTAATTTACACTGTATTCTCATGTATTTTCTTATCTAGTTGTTATTCAGGTACAAATAAAACAAACACAGTTTTAGAAATTAGAGATGTCTTTCATGCTGAGTAATCAAAAAGGCCCTTATCTGGTTTTAGTATGTTTTTTTGTTAAGTTTGTCTCCTTAAAAACGTGGTTAGAAAAAATGGAGAAGTCCCGAACAGAATTTCCTTGTACAGTGTAGTGTCAGTCAGTCAGTGTTATCACAGGTAACAGTATGAATGAATGTGGCATTACTTAGTGTAAGTGAACTAGACACAGAAGACTGACATTTACATTCTGTTTTTCAGATATTTAGAATAAAATTAACTGCAGAAAAGTCACTATTTACCTCGTGTTTTTACACAGCAGGAAATGTACTGTTTGTTGAACAAAATGTCTTTCCATTTTAAGTGTATCCTCTGTGATGTGTGTGGAAATGTCTAAACTGCATTTAGCAATTACTTAAATTTCAAAGCAAACAGTGCAATAATGTCTAAAATATTCCTCTGCTACATATGTATCCAATTCAAATCTAATCTAACTTTATTTATAAAGCACTTTAAAACAACCACAAAGTGTTGTACAGGAAAATAAATAGATAAAAAAAAAAAAAAATACAGAGTAAAATACAAGAATAGACAAAAGCAATAAAAGCTGTACAATTAAAAGCAACAACAAATTATGAATAAGAGCCATAAAACCAATACCAAGTAAAACAGCTGAGTAAGAATGATACATTTAAAACATCTCACATGGTTTCAAAAACAAAGGAGAAAAAATGGGTTTTAAGAAGGGATTTAAAAACAGACAGAGAAGAGGCCTGTCTGATATGGAGGCAGGTCGTTCCATAGTTTAGGTATCTGTTGTGTCTGGTGTTTCATTTAGTGTAAATGGTGATGTGCTGTTGTAGAATCTGACCATTTTGTTTATTATTCTTTACTGTTGTATAAATACAAGTAAATATTAAAAATATTTGTGTGGAGAGAGGGCTTTTCGCTTTCAATAGTAGATTCAAAAAATTGCACAATACTTTCCTGTGATCTTTATTTTTAAATCAGCTGACCTGAAACAACTTTCCACTGAGATTTTTTTGTTTTGTTTTTGCTTTGTTTATTTATGCCTTAGAAATATATGAGTTCTAGTTAATTCTTGTTTTGCTGTTTTTGTTTTTGTTTTGTTTTTTCTAAACTAAAGCTTTCAAGACCATAGATTTCTCCACCAGGTGAATTTCCTAATCTAAAGCTTAAAACCTGTATCACTAAACATTATTGAATTGAAATTGAAATATGCAATTTAAACCCTAATCAGATTGAATTATTTTTGGATGGTTTCAGTTTAATGCAGCACCTTACACTGTTCACCGAAGACCCAGACAATCAGTACCCAAGCCAGGATGTTGTGTGGGAGAAGTTTGAGAAAGCCTTCATTGCAGCCGCGGGGTTGATCACCCACGCTCCTGTGCTAAGGGACTATTTTTACAGAGGCTTAGAGGAACTTCACAGTGACAACATCATGTATGCGGAGCTCAGGAGCGGCCTTTCAAGGGTTTGTGTTCATACCTTGTATCTATGTATATTCCAGCTCATTCAAAGCTTCAACCTCTCTTAACCCATAAAAACCCAGGCATCCATCACTGACCAAAACCATCTACTGATCTAAAATGTTTATACCTGTTGATCCACTGATCCTATTAATACATGTAAATAATTGGTGTAAAATACAGTTGTCATCTTTTCGTTGTCAATAGGTATGACCCATTTGGACGTTCAGAGGCTCTGTAGTGAACCTAGAAACACCGTCATCTTCTACAACATTGATTCACCAGTGAAATCCATGGAGTTTGATAAAAAAATAATTTATTGGACACACTTTATGTTCAGTTAATGATATATTTTACTACAAAAGTAACTTTTGACTTGACTTTTAACTGAGTTTTTATCGACATCTTAATAATCAGTGAATTAAATATAGGAACATATCTGATTTATACTGATAAAATACAAAATACAGAGGATAATATTATAAATAAATGGTGATAATTCAATTAAGAAAGGTTAGATATAGAGAAAGTAGCATTTGCCTTAAAAAAAGATGGGTCTTTATGGGTTAAGCACCCACGATAGATGTAATATTATTCATTCCCCTGCAAAGAGAGCAGTGATTTACAGTGAAAATAGACTGATCTTCTTGTACTTTCTAAGTGTGACTAAACCCTGTCTATGTTCTAGACGTACGACCTTGATGGAACCATTCATGATAAAGTCTGGACTCTGAAGACATTCCAGGAAGTTACAAAGAAATTCGTAGCAAATCATCCAGACTTTATGGGCGCTCGGATTATAATTTCTGTCCACAGGTACCCTATCTCTTAATAATGTAATTATACAAATATGATTTAGTGCAGTCACGATCAAATAATCTCCAGGAAGGAGACAGATGTAGTTAATTATATGACCAATCATTCAAAATTTGGCTAATATGAAGAACTGACAAAGATGTGTTCTGGAAAATAATTAATTGCATTTGCGCAATTCAATATATTATTTACTGTCTCATTCCGCTGATCAGTAAATGGACATGGCAATGTAGCTTTCAGAGACAGGAACCCATTTAGCAGATTCCAGTCAGTGTCCCATGTGTCTTGGTGAGACTTTACTTCTAAGTTCTGTAGTTTGAAAGTACAGTTTATTTCCATCTGTTGAACCTTTGGTCAAAATCTTTGATAGTTGGTAGTTTTCTTACATTTAGGTAATGCAAAATAGGTACAAACAGGGAAAAAAAAACATGCACCAAAGTAGACATTTTACTTAATTTTTAGTAAAACAGACAGCTTTTTTTTGTCTCAGTAGATATAAATCTCTGTGTTTGTTTTTCTCCAGGGAACTGAGTGTATCTGAGGTCACAGCAGCTGTCAAAGAAGCCATTCAATTGCAGAGGGACTTCCCAGATATCGTTGCAGGGTTTGACATGGTAAGAAGGCTCTGTCTTTATTCTTATATGTGAAGACTGTAACCGCTGCTAAATAATGTCTTCTGTTTGTTTCATATGTGACTGGGTTCTGATTAACAACACTGTGATTTCAAGGTGGGCAGGGAGGACGGTGGGAGGACACTTTGGTATTTCAGGAAGGCACTGTCTCTGCCGGCTGAACTAGGTGCAACACTACCATATTTTTTTCATGCAGGAGAGACAGGTGAGTGACATGTATGCTCAAACATACAGAGTATGGCTGTCTTTTAGATTACCACACAAAAGAAAATAAAATCACTATAGATCTGTCTGTTGATAACTGCACTCCTCAATTAAATGATGACAAATTATAAACCTTTATATTTATATTGTATGTGTGTTTATGCACAGATGATGAAGGCACAGATGTGGATCAAAATGTCCTTGATGCCCTTCTGTTTAACACCAAACGCATTGGGCATGGCTATGCTTTGGCTCACCACCCACTGGCCAAAGAGCTTTCCAGAAAAGGAAACGTGGCTGTGGAGCTGTGCCCCATCTCAAACCAGGTCAGATAACGCAGTGTTGGAACTGTTGATCAAAGTTTATTGAGGTTCACAGGTATGGAGTATGGTAGTGCCCCCTCAAAATATATAATTCCCTTCATTTCGGATCATTATTATTAATCATAAATGTGTATCTAAACTTGAACAAGCTGAAATAGAATACAAACAACAGACAAAAGACAGAAAAACAAAACTTGTTCAAGTGTGTGTCACCAACAGCCATTAGAAGTGTTTAAGTAATTTAATTCATTTTGTTGTCCTCCATGTTGTTATTATGGTATTTTATTAGTACAGATATGCCTATAGTTAATGACTTTAAAAACAATGTGCACCTGCCTTATATAATGTAATGTGTTTGGTGTTTTACCTGCAGGTACTGAAGCTGGTGTCAGATCTGAGAAACCACCCTGCCACTGTGCTGATGGCCGAGGGCCACCCCATGGTGATCAGCTCTGATGATCCGTCTCTGTTCGGGACCACAGGTCTCTCATATGATTTCTATCAAGCTTTTGTGGGCATTGGTGGGCTAAAAGCAAACCTGGGAACTCTAAAAGAACTGGCAGGAAACTCTATTAGGTAAGACTCAGTAGAATGTTTTTCACGTTTGTCTGTGTTTTGACTTAATTCTCCCTCACCTGATATGTTTAAAAACTCCACCCAATGATTATGAAAGGTCTTCAGATGAGAGTGAGAAGTGGTGATGTCCCAGGGTGAAATAAAAAAGGCAGACAAGGCACTTATGCTGAACCATATGAGGGTGTGAAAAGGTTCATTTGCACCTTTAAAAAAAAGCCGTCTGCCCATGTATCCATCTGTCTCTACCAGTTACATTCAAAATCAATGTTCGCCATTGATGTAACATATGGTATGTAAGTAGTTTTCAGATCAGTGCAGCTGAAAATGTGATATCAAATGGAATGTGGACACATGATTGGATTTATGCCCTTGTTTAAACATTTTACTTTCAGCAGTGTAAATATAGCCACCACAAATATGTCAATATCAATTTAAATGTAATCTTTGCTGTATCTAGAGTATTTTTAACATTTTACGTTATGGACAGAAACCCCTTAATGAAAGGGAAATAAAATTCTTAAACACAAATTCATCAAACTCCTGTGATATATGCAGTGATAGAATACAGATAGAATAGAATAGATGCTTCAATTCAATGCTTCAACCTCAAAAAAGACAAAACAAACAAACAAAAAAAAAAAACATTTTTGTCAGAGTGTCTGGTATCTTTGGAGGAAAACAATATAATAACTTCAACTCCATATCATAAGTCATAGACTCCCACAGTACAGATGAGGGTAGCACTAACATGATCAGGCAGTATTAAATAACTTTCAGTGGAAGTAGTTTGGCGAGACATTTTCACCCATTAATTTTTTTATTTTGTATTATTTGGCTGATTTTTTTATTAAGTAAGGAAGTATTAAGACCAACAATTTTGCTTGTCATCACAGTAGTCATATAATTTCAATTAAAGCCCAAAACTTCTGCTCTTGGCAACATCAAAATACTCTGTACGTGCCCTTATTAGAATAGGTTATTTCTAAAATAGGTCATTTAGTGAATGAGATGCACACAGAGTTTAATTATATTTGAGCCTTGTACAGGATTTTCTATCTTAGTAGAAAATGTACTTCAGTCCATGTGTCATTGACTTGTTCTAATAAACATCTGTGTAAATTAATTTACAACATACAGTCTTTACAGTGTCTGCTCTCAACATCTTTATCCAGTAGCTGCTCACAAGAATCCCCTTTAGAGAGAATTTATGATACGAGCAGTGCTTTCAATCTAATACTAAGTTATAAAATACCTTGATTCTTGACCACCAGAACATGAGGTAATTCTAAGATATAGACTGGTATGTTTATTGATTTCTTGAGTCTGGGATTATTACCTCCGCCAAGGAGGTTATGTTTTCACCTGGGTTTGTTTGTCCGTTTGTTAGTTAGCAACATAACTCGAAAAGTTATGGATGGATTTTGATTAAATTTTCAGGGTTTGTTGGCAATGACACATGGAAGAACCCATTGACTTTTGGGGGTGATCTGGAAGAAATCCTGGATTCTGGATCACTTTGAAATTTTCATTAACAATGGGGTCGATGGGGCCAAAGATTTTGTTTCTCAGTATCTCAGTTAATTATTGACCAAACCTAATGAAATTTTTAGGAAATGTTCGCTCTGAGACAAGGA
>JAPSES010000120.1:10518272-10529808 GCA_029822895.1 Maxillicosta whitleyi | reverse complement strand
GCCGAAACTGCAAACCAATGGACAATGAAGAGGAGTGTTTCTGCTGCAGGGAGTGGGACTGAGTTATCCCACAAATGAAAGAGTTGGAGCGAGATACTTGGTTTCAAAGTCTAGATGTGTCTGGCCATAGCACTTCCCCAGATGTCTGCATAACAGAGCATCAGGACTTCTTGCGGTAAGTGGTGTGCCAGAAAAAGTATTGAGATTTGTCCTACATTTGTTGCATGTAGCGTACCGTTTACCGCAAAGTAATATTCCGCCGCTGCTGAGAAACTAGTCCCTCAACATGCGACAAGTCTTTTGATGCAATGTCCATTTCGTTCCAAACATTCCTCTATCTATAACACAGATATTTACATCGACAGCCTGGCACAATAACTGATTTGCTTTGGGTGTTTGTTTTGGACTGGGTATGGCTGTTTTAGTGGTCAGCGAGCTGAGGTATGTTCACTTTCGCTAGCCTAGCATCAGTCAACTCTGATTTTACCAAGACTGCGTGGAATAAAATAAAAAAAAGAACAATTAAACTACACATTTCCTACACTCAGGCTGACTCTGAAATGAGGCCCAATGTAAAAAATTCCGGAGTATCACTTTAAAGTTATGTTTTTTTGTTTTTTTTAAGAAAAATGTTTTTCCAGACAAAAAAATGTATAAATAATTTGTAAGGATACTTGCAAAGCTTTACCATATCAAAAATATCAACAGTGTCCTATAAATGTGTTATATTTAGTAGGTAGGTAGCAGGTATATTTGTTTCAGATTTTAAACATACTTTTGACTCTTAACTTAAAGGAATATGATGATAATTACATTTGATCGTTTGTTTGCAAGCCACAGATAAGATTGTTTTAAAATGTTTGGTCAAAATAAAGAAAAAATTAAAGTGTTGATTTCATCCATGAGACATTTGTGACATTTTGAGATAGTTTGTTTCTCCTGTACATGAGGCAGGGTCTTATGTGTCTTCAGCCAGCAGACCAGCAGATGGCGGTAAGAGTCTAACACTGGAAGCCTTCAGATCACAGAGGTACTGAATTTGATCTGGTGATTGACATGAACCTGGCATTTTCTTAGCCGCCCATTCGCCCACACTCAGAGCAGTAGCAATCAAGGCTCCCTCTGAAGTGCAGTAAAAGGACATTTGCTCCCTTTTTACAGCACTTTTAAGAGAGCACCAGCCGTCCTAAGGGTTGTCATTTTCCAGTTTGTGAGTGGGTGGCTGTCGGCTGTGGTTTGTCACACAGTGGACCTGGAGGAGACGTTCAGGGATGTGATGGTCCATGTCTTTGGACCCAGACAAGGGAGGAAGACATGCAGCTGTGGGGCCAAAGGGCCCTGTGGTCACACATTCCGAAACTCCTCCAGCACTGCCTACAGCCATGACCAAAATATCAGATCCAGTCATGCAAACAATGTGGTCAAAACATCACGCTTCCACTCACACATATAGATGTTTACATTCTGTTCCAGACAACAATGTATGCTCGTTGGCAAGAATAGGTGATGTGTGAGCTATCTGACATATCATAAACATCATAAATTTGCCCTCACAGTTCTTAAGGTAATCATGAGATGACAGTCCCATATATATGTACACTTCTTTAAATTTAGGCTATAGAACTGTACTATATGTTCCCAAACGTGACACGTCATGTGACAATCAGTACCATACTGAAACCAGTACAGAGAGTACCCGAAGAGATTAGGTCTGTAGTTGTTCAATTTATGTTAAAAAAAATATTGTTGTAATCTTGTTAGATCCTACACACCTCACAACAATAGATATTTATGCTACACATGCTGAAAACACATGTATGTGTTATTTTATTTTGGATTCCTGACATGGCTAGAACTACAAATTTAGCAGGCACTTTGATTTACGTTGCTTCCACAAGCTTTGTAATGTCATCCCTAGAACCTATGCTCATTGTGAGTTTTATCTTTTGCATGAAACTGAGATGCAAATAATACAATGATTAGTTTACAAATAGGTATATGAATCAAATAGATGATTTGAGAATATCAGTCTTTAATAAATACTTGTAACAAGTTGTGTGAGATAAAGTTTTTGAACAATATAACCCTATTTTAGGTAAAGGCAGTTACCAAAAAGAAACTATTACTTATTATGAAATTATTTTACATTTGTATCCCTTGAACCTAACTCACATTATTACCAGACTATTCTGGAAGTAGACATCCTGCTTGACTTGCAGGTCTAGGTGGTTGTCATGAGGTCATCAATGGTCTCAATTTGAGCTTGTTAGTTGGAAGTGGTCAGGAGGCAGTTTTCCCCCCTCAACCACTGATGTGAATACCATCATTATGTCCTGTGTAGCATCTCAGAGTGGTAGTTTGTGTGGGGCTCTCTCACTCCATCACCGTCGTCCATGTATGGGTCTTCCGCAGGCAGGATCTGCTGCAGTGTTGTTATTTACATTCCATGTAGGGCAAAGAAAAAATAGCTAGTTGTTTTCATTCATTTATTTTACTATGAGGGTATTTTAGTCAAGATGCTAAAGGTTTTGCATGAATAGAACCCAGGAGCAATTACATCCAAATTATAAGAATCTGATGGAAATAAATTATGTAGTGTTTGTATTTATAAACTGTTTGTTACTATTGTGAAGACTGGAAATATTTTTAGCTTTTCATGGAGACAAAATGCTCAGTCAATGAAAAAATTCACCAGGGGGCACTAGTTATTTACAAGCCTCAAACTAAATATGGCTTGATGAGTTCCGAAGTGTTTCGGATATCCGGCATTGCAGTTCTGTCAGTGTTGTGTTGTTATTGTAACCTAGAAATGGCCTTGCATCAGATGTCTTCAGGCATGGGCCAGTGGCAACCACAGCACAGCCACACCAGCCACGGCTTTAGCCAGCGAACCAGAATGGGCAGACAGATCTGTCAACCAGTGGCTTCCGGAGTTTGTTTTCTAAGTGCTCGTCTTCTTAAGTGCATGCTTTCGCGGACATTTATTTTTTGGGACTACACACGCGGCAACCACAAAGCTACTTGCAAGGGAGTTAGGCCGGAGAGGAACAATCACAAGGAGATTTTAGGAAGTGTGGGCTTGTGACTGCAAATCTTATGTTAACAAGTGCTTTGTGGAAGACACAACATGAACCCCAGTAATACTCAAGTTTATCTGAGTTATGAATATGATTTTTGCACAATTTATCTTGTTTAGGGGCTTGAAGGGAAATTATAGTGGGAGTGTCAAGAGCAAAGCTTCCCAAATGAGAAAGCTGTAAAGTGGAGTACTGCCTCATCACAGGTTACTGCTTTAATATAGACATGACTTTTGAGCAGTTCTGTGATGAATGACTTCTAAAATTTTCCAATTTATCCCATCTGAATGCCTTATTCTTGAGGTCAAACTCATATATACTAATCATGACAAGATGTTGCTCCTCAGAACACAATCATTTGGAAATATTATGCCCTGGTTCAAGAATCTGTGGTGTGATTATATGTGTTGACAAGAAGACAGGGATATAAACAGCATCAAAGAGCTGGCACTGCTAGTTTTATACTGTGACATCGTTCAAAATAGCATCTGCTACATGGCATTGTTTCCTGCACTCCAGTGTGACACTTGAAGGGCACATGCGTAGCAGTCTCATTAAGGGTGAACTTTGAACAGGGAGGTCACAAGCAAAAACACAAAACCACATGAGACCTCAGTGACTTGTGTCTCATCATGCCTGAGATATACTGCACTCATTGCAGCAAGGTTTGTTGATAGATTGGCTGGATCATGTTCTGTGTTGTGCATTTTCCACAAAGCACATGGCTCCCTTGTGTCACACAAAACACTTGGCCCTCTTTAATAACCAATAAGACTTTGCATGCTTTAGACGGCACCATGCACTTTGTGCACTTTGTACACTTGGTGTTCTGCAGCCATGCCAGAAGCTTTACCTGCCCTACAAAGACCGTTCAGTTAATCTGCAGTCTTCGTTGGTTTGTCAGATATTGTCACAAATCCTTTTTGTAAAATCAAGAAGTGTTAATAAAGTTGTATTTGTTTTATCCAGATAATAAGCCAGTGAGACGCAACAAAAGTAAAAAAAAAAAAAAAATCTGCATCATCCTTTAGTAATGAAATAATGACTGTAAATAAAGCATTTTTATTTAATTTGGGACACATCACTGCCTGCAGTGCAGGGGATGATAAAGTTTTCTTCATTATGTTTAGCTGAACACCTGGACAGTCTTATGTATGTTTACATGCACTCAGTGAGTATAGTTTTGGGCTTGTATGTTAAGCAGAAAACTCCTCGCCTAAAAACATATTTCTAAACAGTTTTCTTGTCTTCAGTAAAGTTATACTCATCTTTGTCGAATCACATCCGAGTGCTGCAATGCAGTGAGTTATTGCTCCTTAGATTAAAAAAAAAAAAAAAAAAAAAAAAAAAAAAAAGTGTGTCATACCATCTGTTTAACACCAGAGGGCGATAACATCATGTGAGTGGGATGGGCCGAGTTGCAGCATTTTTAACAAAGTCAAAAGAAGATTACAACTTGTACAACCTGGGACTTCTTTGATATTTTGTTATGAGAATTCACTCCATGCTTTTCCAGCCAGACTTTTTCATTCATCCTCTTCATGATTGTGCTTTAGTGTCAATGACATCAAGTGTCTATAGAGCACAAAATTTTCTTTAATGCAGGGTTAATACAGACATATAGAAGATTAAGTAGTCATAAATACCAAACATATATGATAATAGACATCATTCCACCATGGACAAATCATGTTTCATTCATTTCAACATTGCATACTGATGAAGAAATTTTCTAAGATGATCATAATTCTATTCTATTCTAGTTTAGTCTAGTCTAGTCTAGTCTAGTCTTGTCTTGTCTAGTCTATTCAAGTGTAGTCTGCTTTATTCTAGTCTATAATTTGGATTACTTAGTTTACTTGGAAACGTATGTATTAAAGATGTATAAATAAAATAAATAAACTATAATATTACGGTGTTAAAATACTTACAAAAGTATAGTTATTGACTGAGAAACCTCCAGTG
Organism: Maxillicosta whitleyi; assembly: GCA_029822895.1. NCBI lineage: Eukaryota > Metazoa > Chordata > Actinopteri > Perciformes > Neosebastidae > Maxillicosta > Maxillicosta whitleyi. The sequence goes on along the minus strand of JAPSES010000120.1, from coordinate 10,524,766 downwards.
ACCAAAATGTCATGCTGCACGTTTACTGCTATCATTGGTCTACAATGTTACATTGCAATATGTGTGGTTGTTAAACCTAGGGAAATTGTTCCTTTTTGCCATCACACACCTGTCCACTAGTCACCACTACTGAGTTGCCTCCCTATCTGATTACCTGATCCACGCTCGTATAGCTGCTTCACCATCAGCAGTCAGTCATCGACACAGAAATCTTAAGTGTGTTATCCAGCAATTTATGCACTCGATTAGTATCCATGGATGAATTGTTTTATTAGCATTATCATCATCATTATTATTGTTATTATTATTTATTTCTATATTTATTTTAATAAATCTAATAAGCTTGCTCTTTGGAGGTTATAATTTAATATGATTTGTCTGAGGGAGGGGTAGCATCTTTGATCAGCTCTCTGTGGTTATAGATTTCATCCATCAGAGGCCATGACAAAAATAAATGATTTGATTTTTGTTGTGTTGGCAGTATGACAGCAGCACAGTCCAGGATGACTCACTCTCTCAGCAGTATGCCATTCCTGGCGATCTCCTCTAGCCGTCAGCCAAATTGCCCTGATCCTTTACTCATTGCCGCCTCCTGCACACCCTCACACACACTCTCTGTAAAGCAAGGTGGCTGCATCCTCAGGGCTGGCGGCATGGTTTTCATCCCATAGGAGTGAGAACGTGCAAAGCAATGAGCAAATGTGTTGAGAGAATTCCTCACATTCTCCTGCTCCGTCCTGGTGGCCTGGCTTGGTGTTGGGTTCCTGGGAGAGAGCGAAGAGGAGCCAGGGAATCGGCTGCCGACTCAGCAGCTGACACCTCCTCTGATCTCTAGCTCTTCCTACAGCCATAAACCAAATTCTCTGACTTTCCAGCATAGCTGCACAGTGGACAAAACCACTCTCGCAGCCTCGAGGTCTGTGATGGATATGGTACTGACTAAACCTTTGTCAGGTGATACTATTTAGTATAGCATTGGATAGAAAACAACTAACTTCACCTGTAAAAATCTACAAAAATACTAAATAGGAGTTTCTAACATGTCACTTTATTACTCTGACCTTGATCAAATATCTTGTCAGTTATTGCTGTGCTCTGTAGCCTGCATGTTGGCTGATATAATGACATTAATAATCGCCATGGACCCTGGAATTACATGCGTTTAAATGTAGTCCATGTGGGTCGGATGACAGAAACAGATAAGTGCAATAAAGCTCTGGGTCAGATTTAAAAACTGGCAGTACACAGCAGTATAAAGCACACGTTTAGGTTGGATCCCATGTAAAGCTGAAAAAACATTTAGGTGAAAGATTGTTTAACAGACTCATTACATTCATTCAGTTGTCAGGGGATGCAAAGGGGGTTGCTGACCTCATATGGAGGTCAGTGGGCATGATGTAAAGCTTTCCGCATCCTTCAGGCTGTGTTATGACTATAAGTAACTAAACTCTTCTTGGCCTTAGTTTACTTTTGCTCAAAATGGGATACTGATAATGGTTTATATCTGATGAGAAAAGTCTGCAGTTAAATCTGAGTTATAATCTTTGATGGAGGGAGGGGAGCTAATGTGGGGTTACAGGAATACAATAATATTTATTTCTTTTGCTTTGCTGTTTGTTTATATATAATATATAAAACCATGCTTACTTTTTAATTGTCTGAAATGTATTACTAATATTTATTCAAACAATCTGCTTACTCAGAGCTGTTTTGCTGAAGAATCTTTATGCTAGAACAAACAAAACAAAACAAAAAAATGCTGCGTCACAAGCATCGTAAAAGTCACCTCTGATTTGCCTGTGTTCCCCTTAGTCACTCTACGCCCAGTTTAGCAGCAGCCACATCTTTCTCTGCTAGGTGTACACACTGTACTCTGGAAGGATATTTTTACTGGGAGCTGTTCTTTGTCTCTGTGGTTCAGCTCATAGGTGGTCACAAAAAATAACGTGAAAATCAGAGTACATTTCTTTTGGATTTCACGTAGCATGAATGTTGTGGTAACAATGTGTGACTGCTAGTATCTGGAGAATAGTAGCTACTGTTTCTCCCTGTGTCATGGATTTACAAAACAGCAGAGGACAGAGCATAACCCGGAACAGTGTTTGGCTGTTGAATTATGCATCTGCTGATTCAGCAAAAATCTGGACCTGAAGCTGCTTATTGGGGTGGTACCTTACTCTAAGTCCCTGTCCCCCAAATGAAAATACAGTTCTTTTTCATTGATCGTTGCATCGCTGTGCTTTTCTGTTCAATAAAAATTCCTCTCACTTTAAAGTTTGACAACTTTTCAGAGGCTATGTAACTGTAAATGATAGGTTTTGTCTGTGAAATACAGTATGTCTGTAGCAGGTTTTAGATTACAATCCAAGAGCAGCAATGAACTTGATGAAAATATCTCATGCTCTGACAGTATTTCATGTTTCATATGGATATAAATATGAATATCCTCGGTTTATTATAAACTACTGCTTCGGTTTTGATATAATCCAATCTCTATGCAAAGGCCTGTGCAGCCTCCCTATGTTTTCTCTAAGTTCACACTTCGGCTGAGTAGTGTTGCCTTTCTATGTCAGTGATTCTGATGTCATTTCTCAGAAATCCCCTGCTATCCATGGGTCTTCCCAGCTGTTGTTTCAGCATCATCTTTTAAACCCCATGTTAATAAAAGTGTAATTAAAAGAGCTTTACATCTTCTTGTATCCAGTTACTTACACTTTTATAATATGCACAAAAGCTGTTTGTATGGATATTCCCTCTGGTCCCTACTGATTGATGTGTGTGTGTGTGTGTCTGTGTGTGTGTGTGTGTGTGTGTGTGTGTGCCTGTGTGTGCCTGTGTGCCTAGATGTCAACTAAATAGATCCTATAATTGCAACGAAGACAGCTGACCCACTCATAGTAAACTGCAGACACTCTGCTGACTTGAGTCTCTTGTTTCGACATCGTCTGCCTTGGGTTTAATATAATAAGTCTGGAAAACAATTGGCTGTGGTATGTGGCTAAGATTTCATCTACTTGGGTCTGTCATTTCGTTGTCTTTACTGTGTCTCTATTGGGAAGGAAACAGAAAAGTGGAGCTTAATTGAAGATCAGGTGGATGGAACAGTTGACTTCTGTCTCTTTGTGTAATCATATTGGGATGCTTAGTTTGTAGCAATATGTGAATTAGTTTGAGTGGTATAAAATACTACAGCTCTGTCCAAAAAGTGCATTAGCTTCTGATTTGTGCATTTTAGAAAAGTGTTACAGCTAAAAAGCAGCCTCAGCTTCATGCCAGTGCAACAGTAATAGCTGAATTCATCTCAGAGCTCAGCACTATCTCATTAACTGTGCCCAGACTCAATTGATTTAAGTTTCACTTTGTCAATAACCCAGTAGTTTTGTCTATTCAGGCTATTGGTTGCCTTCGTTTGCATAGCCATGTGCTTACGCTGCAAATCAAGAGGCTGTCTCATTAATTTGCTATTCAGTGTGATCCGGTCTGTCTGGTCCACTGGGACTAAAAAGATTGTCTTTATTCCTTAGTAGCCAGGTTCCATATATCTGAATTTGAGTGTCCATGGTGCAAGTTTAACATTTGTAGTGAAAACAGATACAACCAAAGATACAACATAAACTGTGGCTAATGTTAGACCTTAAGTATAGTAAGTTAAATATATATTTGATTTGGGTCTGAGCTATTTATGGATTATACAGTCACCTGTCATCAGAATAAGATCCAAGATACATGTTTAAATATCATCTTACAGTGTCTCTTGACTACATTAATGAAACTAAGCAAAGTTGGTGTAAAAAATATTTATGCCAATGATGGAACAGGCAACATTTTTATGTCACAGTTTTGATCAAGGTCTCTACTTAAAAAAAAAAAAAATGCTATGGGAAAATTCACACCAAAATAAACGTGATTGGGACTTATTCCCATAAAATATGTCTGAGTAGCACTGATGTGTCAGTTGAGAGGAAGTTCATTCTATATGTTGTTGTGTTGTTCGAGTAAGTAAAATTTAAGCGATATACCTGATAATTATTTAAAGAAAATCACATGTAACATACTTGTGAAGTTAGTTAAGGCAGCAGAAGCCAACGTGGGAGAGAAAACACCTTCTTTCTCCATTTCTCAGCCCAAAACAAAAGAATAAAAATAGAGATAGATGAGCTGACGTCATTTCATATTGTTATGGAAGGGTAAAACTACATTTCCAAGCTTCCATATTATGAAAAATCTGAATAATAGTCACATCCAGGTTGAAAAAACATGCAAGATGCAAAAGTCTCATAAGTTTTCAATTAATTGGAATCACTGATTGCTGAAAGTAAATTATAGAATTTTTGACTAATGATAATAAAACAAAAACCAACAAACAAAAAACAAAAAACCACCAAGCCCTGCAGGTAGAGGTCAGATATCTGTTGTACAGTGAATATTTCAACATCCCTCCCCCCAAAATGTAAGGTGGTTAAGTAAAATCCTTTCCAGTATTACTGAAATATACTTTTGTTGCATCCAATGACTATCACAATACATCACTGATTTGTATGAAAAACCAGTGTAAATACAGTTTTACCTTACTGAATGATATAATGTCATATTGTAGGTGTTAATGTAACTCAGTGGTGTTTAAATATATATACACCTATTTGCATCATTTTTATTTTTTTGAAGATTTGACTTTGGGAGGTTTAGAGTGTTTTCTCTGTTGTTCTCCATAATAGGTTGTCTTGCTGCTGCCGTTTATCACCAACAGGGCCTCCTCCGTTGCTAAGGTGGGCCTGAAGCTCCCTGGCAGCAGAGGGCACCTCAGGGCCCCAGAGCCTGGTGCTCTGTGACGTGAGGGAATTCCCCTGAGTCTGTGGCTCCTACCAGTACCTTAAAGATACGATACAAACAGGGATATAAAGGAGGGTGAACCCAGTGAACTCAGATTCCACAGTTTTTCCACTTTCTCAATGGTCATATTGTAGATAGTGTAGAGCAAAATTAAATGCAGGTATGTCATAAAAGACAGTGTGCACACTTGTTTTGCATTATAGAAAGAACAGAAACCTAAAATATAAAATAAAGAGAAAATCATGTTTTGATTTGAGCCATCATCAACTTCAGACCACATCCTGTATCTATTAATTTGTGGACCATCTCTAAACAGTGCAACGTATTTGATGTATGCAGGTCATATTATTCTGTTACTGGGTGTGTTCTTAAAATAATAACTCGCAATCTGACCAGGCAAAATATTTTGTTGTGTAAACTTCCGGAACAAACAGCTAAGGAAGTGTCAGACAGGATTGCCATTTGGTCCCTGTCAGACTGTTTTTACACCTTCCTTCTAAATAAGGCAGCAGGCTGCCAGGACATATGACCACTGTCCCGATTTGGGTCCCGGACACAGTATCCATCCATCTATCCTATGATTGCTCAACGCCAGCGAAAGTCCAACACACTCACACCCTCCCCTCAGGACTCCCAAAATATTTGCCTTCAGAATAAAAGCACAATATATTACTAGTACAGAAAGGAAAGGTAACTGCTTTCCTAAAAATGAGAAAATCTTACATTAAATTTGTGATATAATGACTGTGTTTTGGTGGATTTTTGACAGCTAAGTAGAGCTGAGAGATCTAGGTGGTTACCTGATTTGTACTGTGAACAAATATCATTTTTTCACAATTAACAACAAACTAAAACATCTTTATCTACTCAAACGTTAGGCTGGGCTGTTTTTCCCTTGTTTTATATCAAATTAATCTGTCGGGAAAATAATCCTCAGTTCTCGAGTTACTTGATTTGCATCACCATTTTCTGTCTATCTAAAAAAAAGTTGATTATAAAACTAAATGAAATTTAAAAAAAAAAAAATCTCAACAGGAGAAGATTAAAAATGACTGCCTTTCAAGGTTCAGTATGTAAGCTTCAAAGAAAGAAGGCTCTAACTCTACAAACTGAATGTAATATTTATATAATTATGGTTTCACTTGATATAAGAATTGATGTGTTTTGTTCCATAGAATGAACCAGTTGAAGCTGTGCATTCACAGTCATTCAGACCTCTTCCTCCTCTTTTAGTTTTTATTCAGTGTTAGGGTCCATTATTGTCATCTACTGAGTGAAGAGAATTAGTATACTGTTAAACACCCACCTACCTATCTAAATAATGACTCTAATAAAGGCACATTTTTGTGGCCACTGAAGATTGGCATTCCTCAGTTTAAAAACAAGATCCAACAAAATAGTAAGTGAATAACCTAAGAAAATATTAATATGAAATGTCTTAAGAGACGTAAATTAAATTTTAACAAAATGATGCCTGTTACTAAATATTTTACGCATTTGTAGGTCCACTGCAATCTGTAATACCAGATACCAACACCATGTCTGGCATGGTAGTGCCTTGCATGGTACATTAGCATAGTAGCCACCTTACTAGTGTGTGTGTGTGTGTGTGTGTGTGTGTGTGTGTGTGTGTGTGTGTGTGTGTGTGTGTGTGTGTGTGTGTG
>JAPSES010000120.1:10434016-10515028 GCA_029822895.1 Maxillicosta whitleyi | reverse complement strand
TCTCTCTCTCTCTCTCTCTCTCTCTCTCTCTCTCTCTCTCTCTCTCTCTCTCTCTCTCTCTCTCTCTCTCTCCCTCCCTCTCCTTTACATCCTGTTCAGTGTAAGATGAGTTCATGCAGCCCCTGCATCCATGAGTTTATGTGGGCGTTGTGTTATTAATATGCTCTGATATTAGATTGGGGTTCAGGGGAAATCTCATCCACCACCTTCTCCATACATATAGTTTTACTATATGTGCAGATGTACAGTTAAACTTTACTTTAGAGACATTGTACAGAACTAATGTAGACAGTATGAGTGATAAATGTTGGGACAAATGAAGTCACTGACATACCATGTAATAAAAGGAACAGTTACTGTAGACTCTGTTAAAACATCAGTGACATAAATGACAGACGATAGGCCTAGCTAATGGTCATGCTTTATGATTGTATAACACAGCAAATACCAGTTGAAATGACAGTGTAACGTAATAAGAATGGCTTATCATGGTATAAATAGTTGCTGCAGTGCAGTAAACCTCTAGGATGAGTTTATCTGGCTTCATTAAAAAGAGCCCAATATGTTTGATGCTTTTGATTGGGGAAACTAGAGCAAATGATGTAATGCTTCTAAATTTAGGTTTTAATGTGACAAAGATCTAACAGAGTAGGACTGACTGCTTTATGAACACTCTGTACAACACTGTGTGCAGCCACACTGTGTAAAACTGCTAAGTTTCATGGTCTTTTCCTGTTATTTACAGTTTCTACCTCCAATCATTTTGTCTGATGAAGACAAGCCCCTATAGTACAGTACAGTGCTTGGTCAATGTCAATCATGTATGTTTTAGGTATAGTTATAGAATACTTCCACTTTTACCTGGGGGCTTTATGATCACGATGGGTGCTCAAATGAAGTGTGTAAATGTTGCTCAAAAAGATTTTCCCATGGCCTCATAATGGCCTCATACTATAATCATCCACTATTTGCACATTCCTTATTCAGTTTGTTTCTCCCTTTCTATCAGATTGGTCACTATTTTAAAGAACACAGACAGTTTTCCTGCCTTTAGCTGCCAGCTGGTGGTTGTGTAAGGGTTTATTCAACATTATTTCATCAGTAAAAGCAGGAAGCTGACTTTTAACAGGTCATCTCTTTTACAACATGCCATCTCCACCATTTCCCTTCAAATCATGCCTTTTAGATTGTTTGTCAGTGTAAAGGTCACTGTGTGTATGTGCCAAAATGTTCATCCTGTCTTCTTTTGAGATTTACTGTCTTCTGTCTCTTTTTTTTCTGGTGTTTTTAGAGACACTTTCAGGATGAATGCAAGTTCAAGGAGACTTTGCTGCCCAACAACTACAACGCCTATGAGTCTTTTGTTTACAAGGGCTTCTACATCGCTCTCAGCAAGCATGGCCGCGTAAAAAGAGGCAACAAGGCCACCACCGCCATGACTGTCACACATTTCCTCCCACGACTATGAGTGAAACTGGCAATAACTCAGTAATTTGCACATATGGATGTACTTCCAGGTAACACAGAATTGCATATTCATGATGTACACACCAATGGACTGTGGGAAAAATATTTATTCTGTTTATATATATGTATATTTGGTTAGCTGTCTTTATATATGTATGTATGCCATACTGTGCTGCTTATTGTTTTTATGGTTATGGATAGGGAGAGCTGAAGCCTTTGCCTGTCTCACTTTACCTTGGTGCTTGCTGTAACAGAACTATGTGTCACTTCCTTTTTTGAGATGGAGGATGAGCTATATTCTGTGCTTTTAAAGAGTGAAATGAATACTTTTTATTACCTCAAAGAACCACTTTACTAGATTAAGGGATGCATGGATTGCTGAAATATCTGCTAAGTTTATAATTTTCTTTGGAACCTTTGAGCGCTTGATAGTCCTCTGCTTGTTTATTGGTGACAGGCAGTAGGGAAAAGAGACTACTTAAATGCACTACCTTTGCTGCACGATTTAAAGGTGCCTTGGTGTTCCCACTTGTGGCCCCCTTAAACTTGCATGTAAGAGACACCCACTGGAGTCAGAAATAGGGCTGTCACTCTGGAGAGGGCCTCAGAAGGGGGGTTGACTATCTCTGGTTTATTTTCTTTTCTGTAATTAGATCGATTAAGTAATATACAATCTGTGGTCGTGACCAGAGAGCAGTCAGCCATAGATGTGAGGGAGACACTGGCGTGAGGCCAAAAGTTTGACTGTGTGGCATCGCCAGCAAATAAACAGGGTGGGATGATTTTCGCATGGAGTGAAAACTCTTGAATTTTTTAGTTTGGACCTGGCTTGCCTCTGCACAAGACTCAAGCGGGCAGATAGAGTGCACAGTAGAAATGTATCTGCACATTGTCTTGGACAGTGCCCCTGAAGTATTTGACTTTGGGTTTCTATTGTTGAATTGCAAAACTTACAGAGATGTAGTGTGCTAGCAGCTGCTGTTGAAAATGATGTCTACTGTTCATGAAACCAATGAAAAATGATGTAAATAGTTGTAATGTGAAGCAAATGTACAAGAAGAATTCAGGAGCTTTTATGCTGCTTTGTTGCAGTTGCCTGGACAAGGCAAAAAGAGTTCAGGTTGCACAGTGACCATCGATGATGGTGCCTAAATATTCTGGAATTGTTCCCATATGTTGTTTGTTTCTTTCTTTAATTCTTGTGTCAGTGTGTTTGGGGGAGTATGTGCGTGCCCTGGACCATTTCCCCTCTCGTCTGTGTGCTCTGCAGCAGCACTGCAGCAACAGTGAGGTGTGGAGAGCTGTAGGCAGATAATATTAACTGCAATTATAGAAGAATCAAACATGTCCTGAAGGACTAAAGGACAGTGAGGTTTGTGGACAGGATGCACACTATGAGATTTCTGTATTGTCATTAAAGACACATTTACTTTTTATTTGTGAACTTTATCATATAAATTTGAATGGTAGAAAGATATAATGAATGAAAACTGATAAAGTACCTTTGTACAGTGAAATGTATTCACTGAAGTATATGTATGTATGCTTGGAGTAATATAATTTTTTTATAAGCTAAAGACATACCGTCCTTTGAAAACTTTTTTTCCATGCTCACCAATATGTATTTCAGATTTTGTTATACATTTTAAGTTTGTTAAAATCCTATAGAGTGCATCTACCCTTTAGTGGCTGCATGGTCTACTTTCTGCAGCTGTTTACTTGAAAACCTGGAGCTCAACAGAAGCTTCCCTCGTTTCTGCTGCTTAGCGAGGAAGTACAACTATTTAAATCCAGGAAAGATGTATGTGAGGGAGCCGGTACGCCGTCATTGTTGTTTGTCAGACCCTCTGCAAGAATGTGGATCTGCCAGGATGACAGGCAGTCTCCTACATACCTGAGCAGAACCCCTCTGAGTTCTATCACCTCCACCTCCTACCTCTGACTATCCCTCACCCCCCACCCATGACAGGGACCTTGGGATTCCAGCTGTAACCCAGGCACTTCCTCCTCTCCTTTCAGCCTTTTTTAGTTCAAGGTCAGAGTCATGGACCAGGCTTGGCCCCAGGTCCAGGGTGGTCTCCATATGGGTTGTACTGTTTCAGTGAAATAGGAAATTGAGATATCTTTTAGGTGCATAAACCAATTTTTGTTCATGCACAAACATGATAATCTGTTGAATGATGGTAGGGTTTATAAATTAGAGAGGATCACCCAGTGCGAGTCACCAGAAACTTCTGAAGATCAAGAGTTTACAGGTTATATCTCCACAATCTGCAATATATTTTTGAAATAATCCAACTTCCCTTGCCTTGTGTCTTTGAAATGTAGCTCCACAACATGCTGCTTTCTGTCCTTTTCAAGTATTTGTGTTGAGATAGGCCTACATCTTGGGAGGGAACATCTGCAGAGATAATGCAGTGTGTTCGGAGCTGGCAGGGAGCAGAGTCATGCTGAGCTTTGATTCTGCTACTGCACTGAAACCTGCAAGATGGCAACCCTGCCATCCTCAGGATCAACCTGACTTTGACCATGTACTGACACAGCACAGTATCTCTTGCTGCTCACACTGATTTACAACAGTATTCTTCTCACAGATAAACCTCTTATCCTTTTTACTTTGCTCTGAGGACAATGTAGCTGTGAAATGCTACATCCTATCATGCTTATCATAACGCAGTGCAGCAGAGCACATTTAATGGGAGCTTACATAAAACTTTCAAAAGACAAAAATACTTGTTGCTGTTGTAGTTGAGGCTGCATGCAGTACCTGTACTGTAAATCTCATATTTGTTTTAAAAAACAAAACAACAATTTAATAGTCATTTTGAGTAAAATATCAAACAAAATGCAATCCATGTTTTAACTTGAAGAAAGTGTGGAAGTGATTTTTGTGCATGCACAGCAATAAGCACTTTGCTTGCCCACCTTACAATCATGATGTCAGACGTCAGTTGTAGCACCTTATAATGACATCTTGATGATAAACCAGTTCTCTGTCTTGTCATTAGTCATGAAATCAAGCTGGCTCCCTAAAAGGTTTATATCTAAAGTTAAAAGCTCACATTTCAGCTTTGACCAAAAAGTTTTATCTGTCTCTTTTTTTCTTTCCACAGCTTATAATAGATTTAAAAAAAATTAATTTAATTCAAGGTGAGGAATATCTTTTTTTTTTTTTTCTTTTTTTTTTTAAATAATATGTAAAGTACTATTAGCATGTCTTAGCCCCATGCTTGATCAGGGGTGTGTGCTTCATGTTTGATTGTGTCAACAAAACTTTTTTTTAAACTCCTGCTCAAAAGGGAGTAAGCCTCCACTCGATTCCTCTGATCTCTGTTTTCATATACCTCACCTTCTGCCTTAGTTTTGGTTTGCTGATGACTGTAAATTAAGAAGACACAAACTTCAGTTATTTGTTTCTGAAAAGAGACAATGCGAAGTAAGAATATTACAAATGTTTTCCTTTTATTTTTGTACGTATGTGCTGTGCACAGCAGTCTACTGTATTCCTTAGATACCAATTAAAGTTTGTTTTTGTAAGTGGTTGCCATTGAAGTGTCATTCTCTCTGTTGCTTTTAAATCTGACACTGAATTTAGCTTGATTTTAGTGTATGAGGCTGTATTTTAATTATTTCATTTTATTGCCTCAAAATAGTAAATTACAAAATGGTATTTTGATGCCTCACACTTAAAATCGGGGATGGACTTTGCGGGTAAATGTTTTCACATTAGAGGAGACAAAATGTGAAGGTAATTTACTCAACGTTCGATGTAAACGAGTGATTGGGTCAGTGGCTCCCTCTGCTGGAGAAAGGAGTGAACTGTATTTGGGCAGGTGCGTAAAAGAACGTCTGATTCACTTTGGTAGGCAAAACCAACGAATTTAATAAGATACTATTATTTATTGAAATACAGTAGATTTTATTCCTGACGTGATAAACAAATAATTGTATTTGACTTAAGCAGCATGTGTTTTATTGCTCAGTAGGCTACGTTACGCTTCCGGTCCCAACAAATCTAACCAGTGGCGTTTGTACCATGAAGACCCAGTTTAAATAAATGTTTAAGGTGGATGAGTCAGGACCAAAAATAAGACTCCTGTTGTGTGACCAAGAGCATCGGGATAAACAGACAGAGGTGGAAGTGGCCCTTCCGCTACAGCAAAGCCGCACATCTGCTTTGGGGGCGAGTTTCTTTTTTTACGTAAATGATGTGAGCAGGAGTGGCACTTGGGGGGACTTTAAATAGGAACGGTCTGCAAAGTTTGGGACAACAGAGCATCTGAAAACTTCAGCTCTAACAGCTCGCAGTGGAAACCACCGGTTTGTTCCAGGATGGACGTCAACAGAGGACTGGGAATGAAGGACACTATGCTGGCGCTCTTGTTCGCTCTCCTGCAGGGATTTCCTCTCGGGGAATCGGCCCCAAACCCATCACCTCTGGTGGGATCCAACTGGGGGAACCCGAGGAGATACATTCACCTGCAGACATCCACAGATCTCAACAACTTCTACTTAGAGATCAAACTGGATGGAACTGTGCGCAAAACTACAGCCAGAAGTTCATATAGTGAGCATGCTTTCCTTGATTTATACCAATACCAAAAAGAAAATTGGGGTTTTCTATCAGTAACCGTTGCTCACTCTTCCCTTTTCCCCTCAGGTGTGATTTTAGTAAAAAGTGAAACAAGAGAGCGCGTTGCCATCCTGGGCGTCAAGAGCAGCCGCTTCCTGTGTATGGATGGAGAAGGCACCCCGTTCAGCTCTGTAAGCAAACTATTGCACATTTATCAAACTGAATTTGGACTAAAACATCCATTTATTTATTTATTTATTTATTTATGTATTTATTTATTTATTTATTTATTTATGTCTTTCTCTCTTCTTTTTTTGGGGGGTGGGGGCATCTTTCTGGGGTTTTACGCACTTTTATGCATCCAGTTTAAAGACACTGTGGGTTTTCTTAAATGTATTCTCTATCATTTATTTTGCTATTTCCTTTCAATAGTTGTTAAATTACCCAACTTTTCCGGGACAGATTGATAAAAAATAATTGGGTTAACACAAGAGTAATAGGGTAGAAAGAGAATAAGAAAATATACGGACGTAGGTTAGCTATAGGAAAAAGTTCAACTGTTCCAAATAGTCAAAATCTCAAGGTTTAATTTTTTATGTTTATAAAAATCTAATATGTTCACGGGCCATTTTGTTTTCAATGGAAATTCAAGATTTAATTATGATTCACACCATGTCTGATCTCATGTGAGAAAGGGATATCAGACATGTAGCTAGATAACATTTGGATAACTGACATCAGTAAAATAAAATGTAAAATTACTCTCTAAATCTTAATTTAAATCAACACCTTGTAAGCGCACAGAAATATAACTACGTTTTTATTTGATTAAATTCTGTTTTCTTTAGACCATCTGCCTCAGGGACGACTGTCTGTTCAACCACAAGCTTCTGGAGAACAACCGGGACGTGTACTACTCCAGCAGGACCGGCATCCTGTTCAACCTGGAGGGCTCCAGGCAGGTGTACGTGGCCGGTCAGAACCTGCCGCAGACCTCCCTCTTCCTCCCCAAGAAGAACACGGTGCCGCTGGAGCGCCTTCTGCTGCACAGGGAGAAGAGGAACCAGGTGGTGGATCCCTCAGACCCGCACAATGTCTACCTGGGCCACACCGAGGAGGGCTCGGATTCCCGTGCTGTGCCGGAGGTGGAAGACACGGACCTGGAGGTGGAGGCAGAGGTGGAGGTGGAGGTCGGGGACGACGGACGCAACGTGTCCCGAGAGACGCAGTTTTCTCCGTCCGCCCACGACCCCTGGAACGTGCTGTCATCAAACCAGGGCAGCCCACGGAGCTATGGGATCCTGGAGTGATTCGGGTGACACGTGTAGGTCCCCTTACCATCAGTGAGTCAGTAAAATTGGATTTTATGATCATTCCAGAGATAAAGTCATAGGATTTTTTTTTTTTTTTTTTTTGAGACGCAATCTTTCCTACTTCTTACACTGATTAAATAGTATCCATTCAGTATCACCAGTTTAGAAAAAGTTGCGCGTTTATGCACTACATGTGCAAAATGTCAGACTTGACTTGCACCTGTTTTGCACAATACTGTCTTGAAGCTGTTTGTAGCTGCATTTTACAGTAAAGTTGTACAGGGTGGATATAGCTGCGGACTTCATCACAACTGTCTTTGAATAAGCCCGATGATCTTTTCTAGAGAATGTTGCAATCATACCGCATCTGTAATATCCAGATTATTGATTCCCAGCAGTTGGCATCTTTTCAAAGCAGTGAACTGTAAGTAAGCTGCCCAAAGATTCATTTTTCTTGGTTCATTTTTAAGGATGCAGGCATATCGGCAAGCTTTTTTCATCTTTCTAAATAATAAAAAAAAATGTCTTTGTCTTTTCTTTCTGTGGGTTTTGCAGCAGGTCTGACAAACCCTCAGATAAAAGTGACATGTTATCTCAAGACAGAGGCCTAATTTAGTCTTCTACTGGAAGATTTAAGGCGCTCTCTTACTGATATGAAAGTAGACAGGCATGATATAAAAATGTCAGAAAATATACCAACATTCCTATGAGCTGTATTTAGTAGCATTGAGGTTATATGTGTTTACCATGCCCGTATCCTGAAGTCTTTAGTTCACATCATTTAACTGGAATAGTTATCTCATTTCCTGCAATTAGCTACATGAAAAAGCAGCCATTTTAAAACATTTTATAATCAATTGCAGTCCTTTCTAATATCTAAGAGTTTATGACTTGAAGGAACATCATTACAAGGTGAGGAACCTTCTGAGAAATGAATCCTGATATTAAATCTGAACTCTTGCTAAGTGACTTTCAGGTGCTGGTCACCACCAGCAAACACAAAGACCAGTCCCAAAGAGTATTTATTTATTTAAATCCATTCCTTTATTGTTATTTATGATATTTATAAGGATGCTTTACAGTCAAATGTACATGCAATATATGAAAACATGGATTGTCCTTGAATGTATGAGCTGGAGTTGATGGAAAAAATAAACTTATAAACGAAACAGATGTGAGTGTTGATTCATTTAGACTAACTTCATTGTACAAGTATAAGCTTGTGCTGCATCTTTTGTAAAGACAATTGTGTCTTATGTGAACAGAAGTCATGAATAAGCAGGTTTAACAGTGACCATGACACATAACAGGTCTCATCAAGTGCTCAACATCCACCTAATCAGTTCAGAGGTACATGAGCTGCTGCACTCATGTGCTATTATTTTAGCCTTATTTTGGTCACTGTCATTCTACAGCATCAAATGAGAATTAAAGATGGGATATTCTTTAAAATCATTATTAAAATAAAATTAATCAGAGGCTTTAAAACAACAGCTGTTCATGGGTTGGGGCTCAGTGGTCAATGCAGAGCAGAGAACATGCTCTAAATTGAGCTACTGAGGATGAGAAAAGTGAGTCAATCATAAAAGGCATCTGGGACACAACTCATTTTTATCCAATTACCTTGGACAATAAAACTTGAAAATGTTCTTTAATTCTACAGCTAGATGACATTTTGATAGATGTAAACTATGTAATATCAGAACACATAGACTGCAACTATGATACAGTGAAGAAAATACCCTGTTATATTTAGGAGTGCGTTACATGTCAGGTTTTTGAGGTACTAACATTATTACGGTGTCGATTGCCTGCATGTCTGAACAATTCTTTGCCTTGAATCCAAGACAAAAGTCCAGAGTCAGGAAAAACTATGGGCACCAAACATCAAATACATCTACGGACTAAATTTGCATTCAGTGTTACATGGTTTACAACTGTAGATATAAATACTTTTCTGTCTCACATGAAACCCAACAAAATGTCTGTGTTGTCATAGAATATTGCACAACTAAAATAAGCAGCATCACAAGTGTAACACAGGACAAATATCACCTTTGATATGCTATGACTGTTTCCAGTAAAATAATATATAATCTGACTTTGGTTGCTTGAGTAAAATGAAGAAATAAATCAAGTAAACAGTGAAGTACCATTCCATACTGACCCACTGTGTTGAGGATGATGGCTTCCCTTCAAAATGCATTATTATTCCATCAGGAGTTTTCTGACTACTGATCCACAGTTAAACATTATGGATTACAGGAAATGATCAGTTACACTGCATTAGTGCTGCTGTACATAGTTTGCATTTAGTTACATGATGTAACTTTGGGTCTTTGCTCCTTTTTCCCCTTTAGTGTTAATGATGATTCCACTGTCTATTATACGTGCATCTATACACATGTGTACATATGCACAAGTGCATTTCTATCCTATTATCTTTGTTATTTTCTATTCAGCAGCATTCAGAATTTCCAGGTGGTCCTTTCTGTTGGTAAAAACACAGTGAGCAGCAGAGAGGACTGGCCCGGACTCAGACGGGGACAGGGTGAGGATAAAGCGGCTGATTCCAGTATTCGGGCAAGGGGAGAATAGATGGGACATCTTTACTCCTTTGGGCAAAGAGGACTGTAAGTCCTCCACCATGTGCCTGCTGGCTACACGAATGTAAGCACCATGGCTCACCACCAGAGCATGGAGCGACACTCCCTGGAGACCGTCATCAGCCAAACCACAGGGGGGAACCTCTGAGTCGGAAGCATCTACAGCTCTTGACGCTCCTGCACAGGCATCCTGTCCTGACCAGCCGTGCTCATCTAACATTTGCTTGAAAAGGACTTTAAGGAATTTTTTAAATCTCAGCTTCACCTGGAAATAAAATGAGATGAACCAAAGCTTAGAGACTCACAAACAAATCCCAAACATTTCTCTTTAGTCGCAGAGTGACTAGACTGATTTCTCTAGCATCTGCTAAAGGGTTTGTCTCTTTCTATAGCTGGCCCACTTTCATAGACTTACTCACAAATAGATACATTTTTGATTTCAAGGATACATCGTATGATGCCATATATTGATATTCTACAACTATCTAAACCTCCAGATCCTGCTACAGCAGCAGCTGAGCTCATCCCCATTTGCCATCACCTTACACCAGGAGTAGTTTGTAAAAATCACATCAAAGCTCTTTTGCAATTTTATCAACTTATATAACTTACATATCATTCATGCATATAATACTTAAAATACTGTATTTAATATGTATCCAGCTCCATATAATGACTAAACATGGCCTTTGACCTGAACTCAATTGTTCAACAAAAACAAACAAAAAAATCAATCAAAAACAAATATACAGCAAAATCATTAGGTTTGACTTTTAAAAAGCTAAAATAACATTGTTCTCCACCTTGACGATTCTACTGCTTGAAATATGTTAAACACGCTGTATTTATATGTAAAATATGTCAAGCTTGAGAATCTATGAGGAGGGCAAGATGTTCAATTTTCAGGCAAACTAAGCTTTAAAAATTGCTAAAGTAAATATACCACCCCAAATTTGTGTTGCTACTACACATGTTCAACGCTCTGTGTTCTTTCCGGACCATTTTACTGCCATTTCTGCATACTGCTAAATTTTTATCTTGAACAGTCTAAGACTAATATAAAACAATGCCACATCCCTCTGCCATGTATATGAAAAATATCACATATATTGTGTTTGGTTGAAAAAAAACAAAAAAAACAGGTGGAATCACATATTAAATTTTGATTTAAAAAGAATTTAAAGGGTTAAAATTCTAAACCTTATTGAACATTTGTTGTTTTAAGCAGAGATGAAGTGGTTTAAGTGATTTATGCAGGGAAAAAAGCAGATAATGTAATTGTGATGATTTTGTAGTAGGTTTTTTACATGTACGTTTCTGGCTCAATGATCCCTACAAGGTGAAAAAAGTGTCAGTAGTGTATAACAGACATCTAAGTGTAAGTGACATTAGATTAAAAAAAACACAAAAAAAACAACATTTTTGCAGAAATTCATGGCATGACTTACATGTGAAATTATGCCAAAGTCATAATGATCACCCTAGGGGTCCCTAAGGGTATGCAACCTGATAGGAATCTGTGACCCATGTACAGATTGTGACCATGTTGTTGGGAAAACAACATCACTTATACAGAGTTAAATGAGCTTTTTTTATGCATAGAGTAAAATTAGTGTTCAGATTTCTAAAATGCAATGTCCTGAGATGAACACTACATGGCACTGTTGCACAAGGAATACTCTAAATGTGTTAAACGTCAATGAATTGTACAGAATTACTACATCAGCGTCGAAATGATGACTCATGGCTGCATCTGACTCACCTGGTCTAAAGTCTCTCCTCCTGGTGGGGTATAGTCACGACATGACTGACCAGCAGCGTTGGCCATATTCTTGAGGTCCTCTTTAGGTCGTCCTTCAGCAATGCCAAAACCCTGCGTATACCACAGATCCACAGTATGAAAGGGTTCAGAAAAGAAAGTGCTGCATTACCACATGTAAAGCTTTATTTGTGAGTAGTGTAAAGGCAGGAGATCATACCCTCTCTCTGAGTAACGGATCCAAAACCATAGCAGTGCCAGAACAATGAGTGTTGTTCTGCAGAATGATTTCAGCTGTCTGAGAGAGCAGAAATGAGGTTCGAGAATTACTGAGTCAATACATTAATAAGAGCTAAAAGAATCTGTTATGGACACACTAACAATGAGTTGGTGTCAGCATCAGTGAGTTAAAGACCACAGACACATGAATTTACACACAACTATTTCACCTCTGGATGTCACTACCAAGCATGTGGGATTTTCTAACTATTAATGAAAAAATAACAGATGTTTACTGGTTTTATTGAAATATTCACTTCAAGGGAAGGTACAAGTTGTTGAACACATACATCATTCATAATCAAGTGGTCAGTCTCCCTACAGGATTCTGAAATAGTTTGAGATAAAAGGACATTTTACAGCATAAAATGCCCTAAAGTACAAAGAATGTTTTGATCTCAACTGGAAAAAGTAATGTTCAGGTGCCGTAATTTCTTTAAAAAAGAAAAAAAAAAAAAATTCTAATGTAATTATGACCCAATGTTACAAGTGATTCAGAAACATGTACTAAATTTAAACATTCACAGCTTAATTTTATCACTTAACTGCTTTTTTTATTTCAGTCTCCTCTCATTTTCCATCATTTCTACTAGGATTTCACTCTATGACACAAATCTAGAGGTGTATAATAATAAACTGACTGACAATGTGATGATTCCAGGTCATTTAAAGTCAGCAAATCTCATTTTTAATATTAGCTAATGACAATTATCAGAGCCAAGTTCTGCCGATACTGGGTTTGTAAAATCCTTTAGCCCAGATTAATCATCTGAACCAATGAATTAATCATCTCAACACAGTGCACTTTGTTCCTTCTGTTTTTTAGGGGAAATGTCAAAAACACTAACAGCAGAAGGTTCTTAAATGAAATCTAACCTCAGAAATGACCAGACAATATTCTTTACACTCCTGAAATTACTTTTAAGGACCCTTCAACACCTTCAGCTCTACAAATGACATGTCTGCACCTCATGATCATTTCAGCTGTGTGAGAACTCCATAGTATAATCATGTAACCACAGTAAATTATAATTGTTACATATAGTAATGGATATTAATCATAATCTAAGACAGTGATGAATGGAATTTTGCATAATTTATGATTTGCATTAATTTATACACTGTAACACTTGATCAGTCGAATTTTGTCTAATTAATGCATTGTTTCCTGGTGTAAATAAATGCTATATTTATGTATACAAGTATTATCGTTTTAATCAGGCAATGCTGGAATTAATATTTTAAAAGTAGGGATGCACCAATGCGGATACCATTATTGAGTATTGGTCTGAAACTGAGTATGAGTACTCGCACTTGTAAAAATGCTCAGATACAACTGCCTCTGCGGACAAAGTTCTGTCCATTTTCTAGGTGCTCATGGATGTGTACCCAGATGGAGAATACCATGGGGAAAAACTACTGACATATTTATGGCAACTACCCAGAGACTACCCTCGGTCCCGTCCTACTTATAATACTATGGGGGCATTTATCTTTTCCCTACCTCCTGAAGCTTCACTTTTAAACCTTACCAGCCAAAATGCTGCAACATTAGTATCACATTAGTGTTACCTCTGTCGTCTCCATGTTTGTTAATACTGACTTTCTTCTTCTTCTCAAAAACATTGTCATGGCATTATCAAGTACTCATATTGGTACTCGGTATCGGCAAGTACTCAAATATAAGTACTTGTACTCAGTCTGGGAAAAAAAAAGTGGTATCAGTGCATCCATATTTTAAAGCAATCAAAAAAAATCGCACTGTCAGTATCCGGTATTTCATATAGGCTAGTTAGTTGAGGTAAATAATAACGTGTCAATTATCATTTGTTATGCAAGCACAAAAACACAGACAATGCTGTGTGATGTAATGATGTTCTTTTTCAGTAACAAATGTCAATAGAAAGGACGAAGGGGAACAGTCACTTTCACTCCATGTCACATTATCTGTATGTGAGAGCCAGATGGAGCATCTGTTAGCAAAGTCAAAAATCACATTTAAGTGCATGACCATAAGTTTCAGTTAAATAATGGGGAAACAACAAACACACACACACACACACACACACACACACACACACACACACACACACACACACACACACCTTAATTAAAATACTGATCAGATCTAGGTTACAGAATAAGATTATGTGTAACTTGTTTCCTTTCACTATCAAGGCAGACAAAAGCACATTTTCAGAGGTATATCCTAAACCCTCCCTGAAAACTACACCCATCTAAAAGTGTCTCTATTTAAAGTCACTACACTGACCCACATTAAAAATGAATGTGTGTGTGTCACCTGCACAGCTCGCTGTAGGTTGCTGACAAACACATTGCTGAATGTGATGTCTTTGAGGTACTGTCCCACTGCCTCAGCCTGCAGCACACCTGTCTCTGACAGAGGATTGTCCACACCCTGACCTAAGGACACGCAGTACAGCAGACAATTTTAAACCAGCAGATTAACAGCTTTAAAGGAAAATACTCTGGGTCTACTCGTGATATTCACTTGATAATATACAACCATTATAATATCACCTAATAGAGGTCAAATTAAGCTAAATTAATTGTAGTACAGGAAATATGAGGACATGCTTTAAATAATGTACCTTGCAGGAGTTTATCCCTGTTGGACTGTGTTTCCCCACTGTGAAAAAAGACACAATACATTTACAGGTACCACATAAATAAATCTGTCGTCTTGTACTTGTTCACACAATGTCACTGTGTCGTCTTTTGAACGTCTTAAGCCGCACAGTGACATTTCCAATCCATCTGTTTTCATTATCAAGAAATAGAGAAGGCTGCTGACAATTAAAACAAAAACTTACTGTCGTACGAGCGTTAAGCTAAATGTAAACATCTTGAGTTGCGGCGCCTCTCATCAGAGTCTCACGCGGCTCCATTTACTTCCTGGTTCACGTAGATGACGTTGACTTACGTCATGACTAAAGGTGCGGAAACCTGAGGCGGTCATCAGCGTTGAGACCAAAGGACACTCACTCCTGTGCCTTTCTGTGACTCTTCTGTTGAAACCTGGAAATAAGTTCAGTGGTCACTTCCATGTGTGAAGCCTCATAATGGCGAAGTACTGTTGATTAGTTAGTTGTTGGATGTCGTCTTGGTTTTATGTCAAAATGTGAAAAGCATGAGGAGGAGGACTGTGTAAACACGAGTTCTAATTGAACCAGGAAATTTACTGGTCGATTCATGGATCAAATACCTGTTGTGAATTGTTAGAGAACAGCAAGTAGTGCAAAAGTCTTGAAACACTGAACAGCTGCACATGTGCATTCAAACGTTTAGCGGTCACATAAGTTCACCTGTAAAGGTTATAGTGTATTTTAAATTCATCCGTAACTTTTTATAAGTAATGACTGCGTATATATATATTTATTTTTATTATCCATTTTTTTTCTGGATCCACCACTTTATGGTATGTGTAACTGATATATCCTGGGTTTAAAAATGATTTAAGATATGTTTGTTATCAAAGACACTTACTTCCTTCTGCGGCTTTTACAAGTAGATTCCATTGATAAGACACATTTCTACTAGAACCATAACACCATAAATAATCACATGAACTGTGTATAAAAATACAGCATATTAACTATGTGTGTTCATCGCCCTCTACTGGTACAAGGTTAAAAAAACACTGACAAAATGGTAAAAGTCAAAATAAAAAATGACAAGGAGAAATTTATAGAATTTTATTGAGAAATTGTTGAGGTACACTGTGTGGTTGCACATGGGGATAGTGGGAGAGGGTTTGGAAGAACAACCACACTGTGAACGATAATAAACATTCTGGTGATTTAAATGTATGGGAACCTCAAAAAACAATCTCCCCACTTTATCAAATAAATCGATCTAAACATGCCAATAAAACTCCAAGTAGAAAAATAACATGTCTTTTTTTTGTCTTTATGATACAAGTATAACATACAGAACAGGCCATCTTTGACTTAGCACCAGATGTACAAAATGACCCACTTAAAGTATAGGCACTTAAAATTGCTAAGTAGGATCTGGTGGCTGACATTTCTTATTTAATCCAGAGAAAAAAGTGACACCCGTCAAACAAATTCAGAGTGAAATGACATGTGTGTGGTGAAGTGTGTATGAGGTAATGCGAGATGGGCTCTCGCTCTATCCGTCCAATTAACCTGAGGTACACAAACATTACAAAGAAGCAGCAAGAATAAGATAGATTATAAGGTACAAATGAAACAAAAATTGCATAAAACATGCTAATCAAATGATCGGCAAACACAAGTACTTCCAGTCCCACACTAACCTGTGTTACGTTCCCTCCAGTACACATACAACAGAAAAGCAAAGAAGACCATTACATACACAACATTTCATAATATAGCAGCACACAAGTGAATCACAATAAGGCAATGACATCTTTGTGTAAGACTAGAAAAGAAAAGCTTCATAGCAGCAAGAAAATGACGTGTATAATCTATTTTTCTCACTTTGGAATTCTCATTTACAAATTATACACAAAACCTTTAAAAAGTACAATTTTCCTGTTCAAAGCTTTTTTTTTTTTTTTTGGAAAACAAACATTTGGCTTCGTGCACAATAGAAGATGCATGAATACAATTTAGATGTTTGTTCAAAAATGTAACGACTATTTCAGGGATCTTTATTCATGGAAAATTGGTTATATACACTTTCACACCATGTAAACCCCTAACCATGTCTATAATTAAGAAAAATGGCAGTTTTAAAACTTCAGTTCAGAGAGCAGTTTAAATTAAAAAAAAAAAAAAAAAAAAAAAAGTAAGAACATAAAAAAACAACTCGAAATATATTTAGGACACGTTTAACTCTTTGGAACTATTGGAAGGTTTGGCTATGAATTAATAAAAATTCAAGTACGGTTAAATAAAAAGCACTCAATCAAAAAAAAAAAAAAATCTAAGTCTACATGTGACTTGGCTTTCCTTAGTTTGCATTGCAACTGATTATGGTGCCATATTTCAACACAACTATAACATGGAATATCCTACGTCTACTCACCTGTTGGGGTGCAGCTTTCAAGACAACATGTGCTACCCCATGGGAATCCAGCCCAGATCAAAGATCAAATAACTTAAAAGAAAAACTAAAACAAAAATGACCCTAATAACCCACTAAAGTCTCCTCAACCACTATCCCCTTACCATTTTTAAGGAGTGTGTTTTAAAAGTGCATCAACATTTTCCAAGCTGCATCCCCTCCCCAAATAACTCAGGTCAATGGTAAAATTGATACAGGAGAAACTGCAGCAGACCCAAACTGATCCCTGGACATCTACCCTTCTCAGATTTACAGGCAGAAACAGGGATTCTTGCTCCTCCTGTGTGTCACTCAAGTATCTTGCAACTGCAGAAATATCATATAGCTTAGTTAACTTTCCCCCTATACGCCATCATTCATTGTTCCACACCTTTAGCATTTTCTTTCACTTCCCACATGCTTTTCACTTCCAAAAACCTCACAGAAATCCTTCAACATGCATCAATCCACTCAACTTGTTAAAAAAAAACATGCTTGTCTCCTCTCTTTACTAACTTGACATCAGTACTATCTCACTGAAAAACATTAAACAGTACTTGTTGCTCTCTAGCTCATAGGTGCTAGACGGAGAACAGAGAATAATGTTTGGAATTGTCTGTTAATCACAAGTAGCCGTGCTGAATTGGAATATGCATGTGTGCTACTCTAGATAAAACAGCAAAAAGCAAGACTGACCTTGCTCTCTGTATAAACCTTTCTAACAGTAGCCACTGCTCCAGGCCACAGACCCCTCCTCTCTGAGCAGGCCCAGCCCACTCCTGGCCAGCACACATCTGCATAAATAGTAAGCAGTGCTACAGGTGTACAGTATGATAAAGAGCAGCGAGCAGCTAGCAGGCCCTCCTCTGGCTGCACACCAGCCCGTTTTAAATGCCATGTACTGTATTATCAGCGTATCAATCACTGCTGCAAGGGCTTTCCTCCACATTGTAAATTAATATGAATCACAAGTGAGGAAAACCCAATAAAATTGTGAATTGATAATGGTTTCTAAAGATAAGAGTAATACAACTAAATACTAGCTAAATAACCAGATATACATCATTTATCATTTATTTTTGCTAGATTTATCAAAAGAAATATGTATATTTCATTTAAGTGTACTTTTTTTTTTTTCAAGTATGAAAATATATTTAGGTTACCCCTCTGGAAACCTAAGGCACTATCAAGTTTTCAAGAAATTATAAGTTTTAAATAGCTTGTCTGAATACATGTGGCCCATACAAAAGGTCAAAATATAACCAGCGGTGTATGAATGGGGCAGAAAGGAGAAAAACTAACAATATCTTAATTTCTAAAAGTTCATAGATTGTCACACCATTCAGACACATGGGAAGGCCTGACTAAAGATACTGGCAGGTCATGCTCTTCGGTCCTTGTAGTTCACTTGTTGACAGGCACGCCTGGTGTGTCAGGTGGTGATGGGAGTTCATATGTTGACATCGCGTACATCTGTGGGGGTGCTGGACTGATCCTGCTGCTCCCTCGCCTTGTTGCCTGCTCCAGCCCTAGTCTCCTGTCGGTACTGCTGGCCCTGCTGCAGGCTAGTGGCCAGAACACGCTCTATTTGCTCTTGGCATGCCCTCAAACAATCCTGAAACAAAAAAGGTCAGGCTTTGTTACACATGCACTTGCTTAAGCTACACAACGCGTGTTTAAAAGCATTCACATCAGGGTAGCTGTGTATAAACCGTCCACCAACAGACACTCAACATTTATCCGCATTGTTGTATGGCATTTCTGGCACATCTGACGTGCTAGTTGTTTTGCAGCTTTGGTCACATGCATGGCATACCAGCAGGGAATTACGTGTCTTGAGGTAGGTGGTCCTGTCTGCACCATGAGCAGAACAATGGGTACCAGCACACTCTGATAGAAAAAAACACAGTGCAGCCAGGTACATGGTAGGCACAGGACTCCTCTCTGACACGAGGCCTGTGCGTGTCTGCGGTATGTGGCCTGTGGAGGGAGGTGAAGGGACAAAAGACTGCAATCTCTTTCTCCACCCCCCTCGGGTTTACAGTGCGGTCAGTGTGATGTGGAGGTCTAGAGGAAATGGCTTTGACCTACTGCACCCTGACCCTCAGAGTTTGGGTGTAAAACTGAATATAGGACAGTGGGACCGGATGTTTTTGGACAACTCTTCCCTGCAGCTATTTAAACTCTTGTGAAATGGGGTCTTCTCAGTGTCTCCGACCGTCTCTTCTGCTCCCTGCAGGTCTGTAGGAGATGTGGGAGGTCTACCTTAGTGAGCCGGCTGCAGGACCCTAAAAGAATGCACGAGGCTCGCAAAGAGGCCAACATTCCTTTGAAATGTACGGATAATTGGAACCTGATGGGCTGCAGTCGGAGCGCCTGTTGTGACGGCTGAGTTGCGGGGCCCATATTGCCATGGAAACGTAACCACAGCCGCTCAGAGACAACCGAGTTGTTCCTCTGGCCCATTGGATGTGGACTTTTTTGGACTAGATTTCTATAATCTGATGTTCTATCACAAGACTGTGTAGCAGCAAACCCATACAATTCTATACTATAAATGTGACATTTGTGGTATTTTACATATTCTTTCATTTAAACCTTGATCAGTGTCTGATCTGCAGGTATGAGGACAACTTAGATTCCTTTCTGTTTCTTGATTGGTGTCTCTACTGGGAGGACAATGCCTGACTTCATTACAAGGACATTTGTCCAGTAGGAGGGGCACACACTCAAACTGGGAGCCATGCGAAGAAATTGCATGTGTCCTACCGCAAGAATGTGGGCTCTCAGTTTTAAGAAGACATTCCCTCTGCCGCTGCTCTTTATAGCAGCAGTCTGGCTCTCTAGCCAAAAGCCAAAGCTTGCTCTCCTCCTTCCCCATGAAAAGTAAATAGCTTCAATCTGCCACTACCAAAGTCATCTCTAATTGTTACTAAAAAGCTCTCTATGCTGCTATCGTGAGATGAAGCAATGATTATTATTAACATGCATTAATATGTAGTAGTAAAATTGATGATTTATTTATTCTTGGCAAGTATCTCCAAATCAGATGCTTTGAGGTGACACTTACCACCTCTGTGTTGGTGATCTTGGCCAGCAGGTCTGTCAGGTTGTCTCGACTCAGCCTCTGGTCAGAGTGGTCCAGCTGCAGACCGCAGACAGCAGCTCCCATGCTGCCGGTGGCAATCATGGAAGGAGGGTTCATAGCAAGGCGGTCATCTGGTGTGGAAAGAGTATTAATGTGTGATTAGTCAAGCAGCAGCTCGAAGCCACTTTTCAAATGTAAAACTAGAAGCAGGAACACTTTTAGAATGGCCAAGAAGAGGTATGAGAGGTGTAAATAACTGAATCCATCACAATATGCAACCTTTACAGTTGAACCCAACTTTCCCACAGTATGAATTTCAACAGACAGAGATGCACACAAGAACCTGAGTGGTTTCCCTCATAGAAGCCTGAACTCTGATTAGAAAAGCAGAATAGGAATCCTCCTACTCGCTGAGCAATGAGTTCCAGCAATGACTCCCTCCGGTCTATATCCAAGTCTGAAGACTTTAAGTGACAACAGGCCTGGAAAGAAGAGGCGGAAGACATGGGAACGAGGATCTCCTCCACAGAACTTCAACTAAAGCTGCTCTAGACCTGCTTCAACTTCTCTAATCAGCTTTTCACATCTACCAAGACAATCTTGAGTTTTACATATTTATGATGCATACTGCATATCCAGCACAAGCAAGACATGAAAGACATGAAAAAAGTACACACAATTACTATACCACACGTCAGTAAGACCAACAACAGCAACCTAATGCAAAACCAAGTGCAAACCAGTCCTGATAGCTTTGATTAAACCCTGCCTTACTACACCCGTCTTTACCTCCAGGGACCAGCTGTCCATAGGAGGAGCTCCTCCCTCATAAGAATAACATCTCTACTCCATATAAAACTCCAAACATTTACATTACTGCACAACCACAGCAGCTCCTTTTTTTTCCCACTGCGGCTGCTTTGTGCTTGGATATAACCAGCTGCTTATGAATAGCAGGCGACCGCTGAAACACACCCAAATATTTTTTTAAAATGTGACACTGAAAACAGCACTAAACAGGGCATGAAACACATTGAAGTAGGCCATGGTTTCAATAACTAGCTCTAGTTAACAAGTGCTTATTGGACAGATATGACCACACTGCTGTTTTCAAGAAATTTAATTGCAGGAAGGTGACATCTTTTCTGTTATTTCCCTTCACTAAATTAGCTTAAGGAGGAAACAGATGAAAGGCCCGCCTTGTGACAGCAGAGTGCTACATATTAAGAGCATTAGGTGATCCTGGAATAGTATTTCATTCCAGGATATGAAAATATTAGTGGGATTCCTAGAATAGGCAAAGGAATGCTATGAAAATTCACCCAGGGAGAGGCCTGAAGGGACATATGAGTTTGTACTTCTCCAGAGCATCCAGAATTTATTTTGGACATAACGCCAGGATGGGAGGAGGAAGGAAGATCACTGGATCACTACCCTGACTTTATAAACCTGGAAGCTTCCTTGTCAACAAACAATACAGGGAATGTAGCACATGAGTTCAGCTGCACCTGAGTCATATTTTACAGTGTGTTTGCTAGTGTAAGACTCTGTATGATACAATCGCTATCATTACCAGTGTATATGGCTTATCTAAACACTGTTTTGATAGCCCTTTTCTCAGGCACTTAGCAGAGAAACCTGGAAATGAGCACTTTAAGTACTCCAGCACAGCTTTAGCAGCTGTGAAGAAAATCCCTACTACAGGCAGTGAATACTAGAAAGAAAGTGGATAAGGGAAATGCAGCCAGAGGAGTATGAGAGAGAAGAAAGAGGTCACAGGCATAGTCACCAATGACTCATGATAGGAGAATGTTTGTGTGTGTGGGAATATTTTTGTGGATGTGGGAATAACATTGTACTTGCAAGTGAGCAAACAAGAAAGAAAAGCCACTAAAAGGCATGTGAAATGATAAGCGGCTGTGTTACCTGTAGCACAGAGGGCAATGAATGTGAGAGTGTGTTTGCGGACCATCGTCAGCTTGTCTTTAGGAAGGGGCAGCCTGCGTATGATGTGTTCTATAAAATCATTGGGGATGACAGAAGCCATGTTCCACTTCAACTTCCCCAACACGACAAGCTCCCAGTCCTGAAAAAAATGATGTCGTTGGAAAGTGAAGGAAAAGTGTCATTCAGTTTGAATTCAAATTCTTGGCAAAATCTATTTAGTCAGAAGGTTAAATGGCATGATGCCATGCTTCCAGTGACCGTGAAAATGATCACAGGCTGTCCTTATTCCCAGAGGAAATGGCTCTGTAAGAAGAGTAACATTTCTTCTCTTTATCTCTCCTCGCTGTATCTTATTATCTGCGTGCCTTTCTCATTCCTTGCATCCTTTGTGTTCATATCGCCGGCATGTGACAAGGTTTGCTCTGCTTAGAGGCGCTGCCAATGAAACAGCTTGGCCCTTCCTTCCTGTCACAAGCCTCAGATAGCTACAATGAGTTTGCATTGCAGACAGTTACACTGTGATGACTGTTCAGGCATTCTATGCACCAGCAAGAAAGGTGTACAGTTTATAACCTGACTTGAGCTTGATAGATGTCAGCTAAAATCTACCAATTTAGAAATCAATTATTTTACACTGCCTGCATTTTAAGTAAAACTGCTTATTTTTTCAGTTAATTGCTTTATTTTAAGGCAAACATAAATAAGCATTTTGACAGTCAGTATTTTAATGTTGTAGGCTTTAGAGTTGAAATAAAAGCCCTAGATTTGATAGTGAGGATTTGGTGCCTTTTTGACATGTCTGAAAGTAAACAAGGAGTTGAATTAAAAAAATACTTGAATTACATTACTTCGGGCTGTGGAAAGTTACAACTCACATTTATGTTTTTTAGGTTTATCAGATATGACAATCAGGTGTAAGAATTGCTATTAGTCATTATAAGTGAGTCATAAATTGATGAGATACCTTTTAGAATATGAGACTAAAACTAAAGATATGTAACTGGGTATTAGGTAGGTATAGTAAATGGGTAGTAAATAGGTATAGTTTGAAATTGTTTATAGATAAGAGCATATGTAGTAAACCTGTTCAGAGTTTGCATTATTCTTACTCATACTCTGCTTTGACTTGTTTTCCACTCCTTATCTCTTTAATTCTTTAAAGTCGTACTGCTATGGAGCATTAGGTCTAGTAGGTCCATAAATGATTTGCAATAAATGCATTTAGTATCTTGTTTCATCAAGAAATAACACATAATAGGGAGTGGCAACACCTGCCCGATCATTAATTGTTAGTTTTCCAGTTCAGTGGGGAAAAAAAAGGCTGATTAAAAGAAATATTAGTTTATCTGTGGAACAAGTAAACTAGTAGACTACAGGAACTACAAGAGACATGTTCAACACTGTGATGAATACATGCTGACAACTCAGCTTTTCACTTCCTCTATGAAGAGGAGTCAAACATACGACAAACTGAAACCCTATCACTAGTAGAGATGATCCCCCACCCACCATGTACTTTTCAAATCTCATTCACGTGGGTTTCCTGTATATAACCTGCCGCACTAAACTTATTTTAGGCCTGTAGAGATAGTCGTCTGCAAAATGAACAAGCATTGGTTTTCTGTCTGTGCACAACTTCCTGACCAACTGCCCTGGCAACAGTCCCCACAATCCCATCTCTCTTCCAGACAAACACACCAGCAGTGATGTGCTCACTACAAGGAAGAATTGCAGCTTCTTTCACTGCCCTTTGCTGCCTTCTCTGTACATCCTGTGAGGATATCCAGGAATCTGACGTCTTACAACAATAATGAGCATCGAATGGGACGGATGTTGTTTCCCTCAGCAGCTGCAGACAACATAAGAGGATGTGTAGAGAGCAAATGCAGCTTGCAGGTCCAACTTTGATAAGCAACTAGAGCTGGGGCCATTCATTTGTTAATCATTTAACAAAAGCCACGAAACTAATATTAGAATCCAAGATCTGTTCCCGTGTTCTGTCAACTTTATTGTAAATTTGTTAGCATTTTGGGGTGTTATTCTCAAAAATGATGAAATGTGAGAATGTTTTAGTAGATAAGTTGGTAATTAAAACAATAATGAATTGGAGCACAAATAGCCATCTCAAAGTGTCCTGATGGTTTATTTAGAGATTAGGTTTAATATGATGTATGTTGATAGGTATCATAAGAAGCTCCTCTGTTAGAGACTAATTTATATCCACGCAGGTATGAGTAAGAGTCTATAAACTATTTAGTATCTAATATAAATACTGAGCACTAAAAATCAGGCAAGTTTTATGCTACATATCTGGCACTAGATGGCATTATATGCCTCTTCAGTCCACATGGATCTAAAGAAAGGATGTGGCTGTGTTGTGCACAGCTACTTTTCTAAGGAAAATGTGATACTTCCTTTGAAACCAATTCAGTGTTACTCATTATATAAATGGTCCCCCCAAAAATGACATTTCATTCAATACTTTCATGAATAAATTAAGTTTTCAAAAGTTCTTACCAGCAGTTCCCGTGCTGTGATGGAATTGTCTGTGTACATGCAGAGTTTTTCTGCAGATAGTGGCCTGCTGTCCTTTAACTTGGAGGCCAAAAACATGCACACAGCTCCAAGAAGCTGCAAATAACTTTTTCTTATGGGCATCACTGCTAAAAATCTATCCAAATAATTAATGGCTAAAGGGAAAATATCTTCATTAGACTTCTCTTCTTCACATACCTAGAAAGGAAAAGAAATATGAAGAAAAAAGTACATAAAGTTATAAGCTTTAGGGTAAAAAATAAGATTATCAGATTATTTCGGTTTACATGATGTGATACAAAAGAGGAGGTAAATGTTTGTTGTTTAGGATTAACATTTGTTCTATGTTGATCTCATCTTATGTCACAAGTTAAAAGACCAATTTTAAAATCCCTTTGAGTCACTCAAGAGTTGCAGAGTCAGAAAAGGCACAGACAAATTAGTTCAATAGGAAGTCGCTAAGCAAAAAAACCTAACCATCGCCATTCAGCTCGTTTCCCTTAAAGGGGGCTTTCCGACTTAAAAAAAAAAAAAAAAAAAATTAAAATCAAAAGAAATCACCTACAGGTTTCACAAAGTTTGCAAAATATCCCCATATTACGTTAAAAATTGTTCCCGACAGTTTAACAAGTACATTTTAGTCACATGAAGTGATTTTTATCTTCAAAAATGAAAGTGGAGTTGCATGCACATTTCCCGACCAGACCCAACGTTCTGGAGGCACTTTCAAAAATTAATAATAATTATTTAAAAAGGAATATGCCGATATTTCAAACATGTAAATTAACTTTATCATCCCCCCTGTCGTATGGACTAGCTAAATGGCAGAAGGCACCAACTTTAAAGCGTTAACCTAATGTAAATATCTAGCTAGGCTACTTCTTTGAAGCTGAATTTTCTTCGTGATGGAATTTCCGTGGCTCCCACGCCTTTGGTGAGTCATTGTCATTCAATTTTCAGATACATTAACTTCAATGATAACTGTCTGTGAGCTAAAATAACTGATTTATGAGCCACAAGTGGCCTAAGCTGGTGTGTCAACATGTAAAAACTCTTACTAGCTAAAGCAGATGTTAGCCCATCAATGCTTAAAATGCCCACAAACCTCGTGCATCCAACCTGCAACCATTCGTCTCATATAAGGCTGAATATCCTTCTGGACTCGCTGGAAATATGAACACTGAGGTAAAAACCTGTCCTCAATAGTTAATAAACTTTGCAACACTCTGTCATCATAAAGGATGTTTGGGTCAGGCTGGGCTTTCAACGCTGTGTCCAACTCGAGGCAATAAAGCTCCATGACTCGGCCGCTTCCTCCCCCTTTTTGGTTAAAATAAAAATACAAAAATAAATATGTCACAATATTGTCGACGGGACTGGGGACAGCGGACCAGAGGAGAAGCGCCCAGGTCGAAGCATGAGGCTGAGACTGTGGGGTTTGCTCGGGTCCTGCTGTCTCTCCGTTCGCTTCTTCCTCTGGACGCTCCGTCATGCGGCTGTAACGTACAGCACCTAATTTCCGGTAAGCGCCTTCAAAATAAAATAATAAAAAAAAAGCCTGCGCTCCTCACAGCTGTTACCGCCGCTGGTCGGGCCAATGTTTTAGCACGTCCTGATAAACGGGTTTCCGCTGTGGTTATCTGCTTCCCTTTAACGTCTCCACTTTCTACAATGTTTTAACAGAGATAGACACGCCGACCATGACGTACACTCATCTGCTCCACAACTGGTTTAGACTGAAGACTGCATTTATGGAACCTCAGAAACACAGTCTATGAACAAGAGGTGCGAGTTGGGATAACTTTTCAACAGTTAGATAATCATGGAATCTAAGGCAGATACTACTGGATGATAATAGTAATAATAATAATAACAATAACAATAATCATAATAATAATAACATAGTAGTAATAATATTATATTATTATTATTATTATTATGTATATTATCATCATCAATTAAATCAAGGAAAACAAGACATACTCAGGTATCTCAGCTCTGAACAAACATTCAACAAATTAAACAAAAATGGGAGAAAGGGATGACTATAGAATTAACAGAGGAAATGTGGAACACAATATGGGAAATGCAAACCTATACAAACTCACTAACCTGGACAGAATTTTTCTGTAAAAATGTTACTTGTTACTTCATAACCCCCAAACAAAAATTTAGACAAATGAGGACCCCACTGTCATGTTTGAAGAGTGGTAGAATAATAGTGGACCACACTCATATATTTTAGTTTTGTCCCTTTATCAGGCTGTTTTGGGAGGAAGTGTCCAAAACAATCTCTAAAGCACTAGGCTTTGAGGTTAATATGTCCTTTCTCACACCATACCTTGGATTTCTTCTGGGGATTTAAGCAAGAATGGTTCATATTTAAAGATTTTTATAGCAGACAGGAAGAATGCTATCAATGAGATCCTGGCTTCAAAAACATGGCCCTTCTGTGCACATCTTCATAAATATTGTGAAACAGTTACATCATATGGGGCAGGTCACTTATAATCTGAGGCTACAAAAGGATATTGGAAAAAGTGGATGTTCCTCTGTAACTTCAAAAATGCTACCCGCATAAACTTGCCTATGCATGTGTAACTTATACACATACACATTTAACTGTGTGGGAATGCATATTCATTTGTGTATTCATTTAGTATTTTTCTTATGTAAGTTGTGATTCTCTGATCCTGCTGTTTGTGTTGTGTATGTTTTACCATGTTTGTAGTAAAATAAGAAAAATAAAGCTTAAAAATAAGTAAATTAAAATTACATCCATTACAGCTAAGATATCAAGGTAACAAAGCTGAATTAGTTGAACATATATGCAAAGAAAGAAAGAAAAAAGATGTGAGAATTCTTTCTGTTACATGAAAAAACAGGAAAATAAGCAACATCACGAAACATGAAGGTCCCCCAAAACATGCATTTTGTGACTAAAACACATGCATTTTATTTCAAATGTCTGCTGCTACATTAACATCCTATTTTCTAAGCATGGTCACTTGAAAGACCAAGACATCAGGCATTTACAACAGGAATTAATTTTTTTTATAGGCTGGGTGTAAACTAAATCATACATCATATCAATGATACTAAGAAAAAAAGCTAAATAATAAACTGTTTAATGGATTAATATAAGCAAGGTTGCTGGAAAAACTGGAAGAATGTGACAACACAAAAGTACAAATCATACTTTGCTTACATTATGTGCTACACTATAGGCAGTTTATGGTATGAACCCTTTGCTGCAACTGCTGTAAGTCTGTATTTGTCTAAACTAGTTCATCAGACATATGTGAAGAATAATTGAAAATGTTTTTATTTGATAAAAACTCAGTGCAAAAATGAGATAAACTCTGATTAATGGTTTTATGCAATAAAAATAATAAACCTAGTCATGGATAACTGCAGTAAACAATGGTAATAAGCATGTGTTGGTGTGTTCTCCCTATTTTCATTTACTTTAATGCTCTTTGGCAGCTTTAGAAAGGAAATTAAAACTAGTTTACTACTGAATACTAGACAGATCCTACAATAGACGCTAAAAAAACATTAAAACAACAACATTTAACTGGGAAGAGCAGGCTAATAACAAGGTTAGTAAGTATCTCATAACAAACCGGGCTCTGTGACATAAATACATATAGCCTAATGACCTGCAAATTTCAAGATATGCCATAGTGTTGTTTAACAATATATTTATTTTCCAGTGGAGAATCACCATCATCTACATGATTGGTGAAGCTAGAGTAACATATGCAATGATAAAAACTGGATTCGGCATGTTGTCTTTATTTGTTTGTGCTTGAGAATATTTTTTTTCACTTCATTGTCCCACCACATGAGCTGAAATCCATGAAACTCTCCATAATACTCATAGAAATGGGTGTGGACGGCACGTTGATTTCTTTCCAGGGAACAGTTTTCCGTAAAGGAAGCCCTTTGGCATGGCAGTGGCATGCAAAAGGATGGAAGTTTGAGGATGAACATGCAAATCTGCAGAGAGTACTTGCAGTCTCTTCAGGATGTCTCAAAGTATTTGTACTTTTAAAACAGGATCTAATCTTTAAAAAACAAGAGTGTGATTATAATAGAAGTGGAAGTCATGAGAAATGACTTCCTTATCACTTGTGATCTCTGAAGGCCATTTCAGTATGGTGTGCTTCTTTGTACAACTGTCAACCCTCATCAGAAACACACACACACACACAAATATCTTTACACACATCTAAACTTGTTGTTTCCAATCATGTGTACGCCCATTTAAAGTTAGAGAAAACTTTCATCTGAGCTGAATGACAAGAGCTAAACTGCACTTCTCTCCAGAGCAGGTTCACCAACTTCCCCTGTCACAGTCACCACCAAAGAGCTGAATGAGATATGGAGTTTCATTGAGAAAAAAAAGAGCACTGTGGAGCTATTATGAGAGTAGACTGTGAAGTGAGAGTGGGAACTGTCTCTGAGGGAATGTCAAGGTTAGCAAGATTAGTTCTACTTCAAAGGAGGGGGTGCATGTTTGAGAGGATTCATCTTAGAATTGAGATTTCATGTCAAAGTTATCCCCCTGTCTGTGCACAAAGTACTTGACAAATCCCTGGGTCAGTGTTTTTGTCCAAATGGGGGCTCTCTGCTAGGGGCCAAAGAACCATGCCAGACAGTCAAAGCTTGACACTTGAGGGAAACAGAGGTGTCAGGCAGATAAAGCACCCTCACTCTTTGCTGCTGTTCGTGCATGTGTCCTATGATAACACATGTCAGCCACTATCACACACTGCGGTCTGCACAGAGGTAACAGAGAGCGCCCAAAGCCCTGGGAAAACGTGGAGGAGCGTGAAATCACCTTGATCCAAAGATTCCTGCCGCATACCAGCCCACTGAACCCACCAGAGCACAGGGGCCCGGAGATGGGCAAGCTGCCACAGATAAAGACAATGAGACAAAGAAAGTGAAAGAGAAAAGGTGCAGGGTAATAGTCAAAGTCTTTAATCCTGGAGATTGGTTAGAAGTTTAACATTGTCTTGTGTATTTCCTGCACCAGATCAAGTCAGTTGTTCCATGAGGGAGGCCTCACTCAGATGTAAACACAGGATTTACTTTTACATGCTGGTTTCAGGGCCAAGCTTGATTACAGGTTGCACATGCGCTCTGAGTCAAGCTAGCTGTTTGGTGTTACTGACAGCAGAGAAGAGGATGCTATGGCAGGAATGCTGTGGTGTGAACAGTGGTGAACACTCCTCCCTGTGCTGAGTGATAGCTGCTGTAGTTCAGCCAGATTAAGTGGCTTCTGTCAGTCACATGGTTGCATACTATATGTGTTCACATCAACTGATTACTTCCCGCTGGGAGTGGGCTGAACACCCATTCCCAAACACTGAAAGTAGGCTACATACAGTTGATGTTCATGGGTAGTGGTGTGTTCTTGCTCTTTCACATGCCATTCTGGTCATGCTGTCATCACCTCTCTATCACACTGGGTCACACTTCAAAGCCAGTCCATCACTGCCACTCACTGCAGAGTGGCTGAGGGAACAGAGGGAAAGAAGGTGGTTTCCAGGAGAAGTCAGTAAAATCATGTGTGGCACCGGGGGAAAAACTCTTTGGAGCAGCCCTGCATCGAACACTCGGTGTGGTTTTTTGTTACCCACCAGAGGATAATTATAATTTTTGGAAATGTAAATCCTACTCACTTCGTGCTTGTGTAACTCCCACCATCAATTGTTACAATGTGATTGGAAGTTCTGTGGTGTGTCCAGTTAATTTGAACTCAATAAGGCAACGGGATTAGAAAATAAATGGAGCATCATCAAATCAGCACAGGAAAGAGGGTGTTTCCCACACTGTGTCTGAGGAATGTTTTGGCTAAACTGAAAGCCATCATTCAAGCTAAAATGCCAACATTTGAGGAGACAATGATGGGACAGATAGCAACATCCGGGCCTGGTCTTTAGTCTGGGTTGTGAACACAAGAGGGTTTCTTTTCCACAGTTTGGGCTCGGGTCTGTGCTGAATCTCCCCCCTCCTCTATTAGGACTGTATACAAGTCTGACGTCCGGCAGCTTGCATCCCTCATTCCTACTAGAGTCTCAGAGAACATTGCCCTATTCTCCAGCATGCACTCAGGAGTAATAGACAGAGGAGGGTAGAGGAAGAGGGTACACTTGAAACAAAAGGGGGTCTATAAGGTGCCAGAACAAGGCATTGTAGCAGACTGCACTGTAATGATGTAAAGAACCCTTAAAGAATGTGAAAAATCTCCTGGATTTGCATTATTAGGAGAATGCATAATGAACAAGGCTGTATTTTACATGGGGTACGTATCTCAGGCTTGCTCTAAAAGGTCCAGTTCTCCTTCTAAAGTGCTTTACAAACACAAAATCTTCTATGTGTTGTGGGTGGGTATGGGCACATTTCACAAAGTGGGAGCCTGGAGTTGGTCATGAGCAGCAAGTGACATTGGTTGGATTTTAAGTGGATGAGATCACATCCTTTCCATTTAACACTGAACAAACTTTAGAAGAAATCATTCGGTATCTGGATAAGATGAGCTTTGCATCTGTCCTATCCTTGCATGCCAGACTGTAGAAAAATAAAGCACACATGTACAGAAATGTTCATGCTATGAAAGCACGGCATGCGTCTGAAAGAGAGACTGATGTTTTTGATGTGCACATACAGCTAGATATTAGTCTGTTATATAACTCTGCCATGGGGGCCCCCTTGTTCTGTTCTAGCAGTCAGCCACAAAGTTCCCCCAGCTTTTCTGCTTATTTTCCTCACAACACACAGATGTCTCAGGGCAGTGCAGAGAGTGGGGGGACTGGGCTTGGGCCAAGAGGCAGCCGCTGCCTGTCACAAGTGAACAAGTGTGTGTGGTCAGAGATTAGGGAAGGAAGGACACAAACAAAAATTCCAGTGGAGGAGCTCCTGTGGCAGCTGTGGTTTTCTGAGTGTGAAGGATGCTGGACAACTGGACCAAGGTGATTGGTCAGTGGGGACATGTGGGTGTGTCCTGGTAGTGGCAAACTTCCTCTGTCTGATCTTAAATGAGAAGAGTGACAATCCATCAGGGACAGGATGTCCAATAGGAAGACAGATCCCTGGGGTAGATAGAAGGCCTTGCAGCTGGCCACTCAGCGACCTTGGATCAAACAAAAGTTGGTCTTTCTCTCTATCCTTCTTCTCTCAAACAGTCTCTGTGTCCATAGAAAAACGAGGCATTAATCAGCAGCAGACGACTGAGCAGTTTCCAGTAAGTCATTTTGTATAAGTTTATTTTAAGGCAATGGGCCTCACTGTTCCACAAATAACATTGCTTTCTTCGTTCATTCACTTCCCTTCAGCTCTGCAACATTTCCACTCCAACACACTTACATTTCCCTCTTGAGAGAGAGGAGGAAATGGGGGGCCTCACCATGTGAACGAAAGCTCTTTGAAAGTAGCTCTAGTGAGGTGATATGCTCCTTATAAACTGTGAGCAGGGAGGGATTCAGGGGTGGACTGCTGGGGCTGGGACTGTCTGGGAGCTGCCTGGCGTTTTCCTGTGTGTGATGCATGCTAACCCTGGGCCCCCTCAACTTCAGCAGCACCATAAAGAGGCCTCTGTAAGGCTGAGTCAGCTCCAGTCTTAATTCACCTCATTGGTCTCATTGCTTGATTAAATTCAGGAGCGTAGACTAAGAGAGCCACTATTTCCTCTGACACATGCAATATCATGCATGATACTGCATGGACAGAAATCAGCCCGTTATCAGTAACTATTAGATGTCAAGTCTACTGGTGGTGCACTTAGAAACAAAAAACAGATTGTGAATTACAGTCAGATGGAAAACACTGAAGCACACAGATAACAAATGTCAGTATAATAGATGAGAGTGGAAAATATTGTTCCTGTGACATAACTCTTTAACTGACTTTTGTCAGAGTTGCTACCATTTTAGTTCACAATAGCTACAGCATTTCTGCTACAATACTGACTATTGGGATTATAGTTAACAAAATTAAAAGCTAAACTAAAAACTATATTTACAACCAGAAACTAAAATAAACTTTAATAAACCATTGTTGATGGGTCTGTGCATACAAGGACAAACAACTTTTTACAATACAGGACATTTAATATACAAATTCTTTTATATCATAGTTGATGTCATGCATTGTGTCATTCTACAATTTTAGCTTGTATATATTAAGGTTTAATACCTGACAAATTAAATATAACACTAAAATTTTAGAAAACTAGCCTCCTACTCTAAATAAAAACAAGCTACTAACTACTTCTTATGCTTGAAAAAGTAACCAAATTAAGTGTGAAAATTAGAAATTAAACACTATGTTGCTCTGCTACACTTATCCAATTTAGTACATAAGACACAGAAAGACCATGTGAAAGGAAACAAAGTATATTTAGTGTGATATTGTCGTGGAACAACCACCATAATTCAACCACAAACCATCTCATTCCTTAGCGATGCAAACAAACACTTTTGGTGATGGTGAAATCTAATGTCTCCCTTCCATATTGTCTAATTTGGCATTCCAAAGAGCCCCAGAAGAAAACCAAGACAAACAGGAGCATACCAGCCCTATCTGCAGGAAATGCCATGATACTAGTTAACACAGTGATGGTGTGATGGCGGGTAAATGACGGCATCATTGTCCCCCAATCCCCTGACACCCAGCCTGGCTTTGATCCTGTCATGGCTGCAGACGAGCTGTGGAGCCAACCTGCTTGGTGACACCCAGGCCATTAGCTCAGGTCTGTAGGCACCAGGGGGTTCCTGTCTGTGAACCTGCTGAGGAAATACACGTACTGGGAAACTTTACAGAAATCCTCTCTATGTGTGAGATATGACACAACACACTGTAATTGCCTTATCCTCTAATATAAAGATGAAACTCAAGCCTCTTCCTGCAAATTATATATTTATACATTTATAAGAATTCCACTATAATTTGTCATCCCCAAAACTATTTTCCCATGTCGTTCCCCTTTTACAGTTTACTTTTAGCACAGCCTTTTTTAGCTCAAGGAGCACAAAATCCAGTTGAACAGGCTGAGGTTAGTTCAGACATAGAAAGAGAGCAAAAAGAACTTCCACTTTGGACAAAACCAGTTGAAATCAAAACCTGAAGATTAGTCTTAATCAAATAACAAGCTTGCAGAACCAGATACCAGGGCTTTGTTACTGAGCAAAGAGCCCTCCAAGCAGGGAGAGGTGGCTCAGACTGATCATGATACAACAGGCTACATGCACACAAACTCATTTCTCACTTCTGGAAACATGACATTTGATCCAGCTGAACATTCCCACAAGGAGTGCCTTGTTTAGCAGTCTATCAGGCTTGTTAATAATAGTTTCAGCCCAGGAGAAAAGTTTTTCCTCTTTGCCTAGAGTCAATGAAACTCATCAGTTCTTCCCACCGAAAGTCTGGGAGGAACACGGTTTATTCTAATAGTTGTTCAGATGTCAGCTGTGGGCTGGACCACGCTGGGAAAAGAGGAGGTTCACAGAGCTGTTGCAGCCTGAAGCTGCAATGGTCCTGTTGATCCTAGGTTACTGCTTCCCAGGACCGAGGCCGTGTCCCTGGGGACCCCTGCTGAAGTTTTGGCTACATCATTCTGCATCCTCAGCACTGTCTATAACATCCTACTGTAGTGACCTATATACTGTCTGCATGACAAGATGTACATGTTAGACATTGCATGCATGATGCTGCAACAGACATGATGAAATACCTGCAACTGCTCATCCTTCAACTTACCTTCAAGCAACACTGCTGTAATACAGTATATCTTGGTCACCAGATAAGAAAAGACATTTAATGGTTTTGTCTTATTGTTTGTTTTAAAACATGTAGGCTAATTACTACTTGTTTTTGTATATATATATATAGGGATGCATACTTGGCATGCACATAATGCTTTGCAAGATTCAACTGTATTCTATAACAACATCCAACAATGGATCCAAGTACTGTGCAAAAAAAAAACTCCTCTCTCAGTGTCACCATAAAACCTGCAATTACTCCATTCTCATGGAAATTAAGGGGGGGAGGGTGCTGCTTCCCTGACAACCTAGGATGTCTTTGTTTCTAAACTTTATGTAATCACTGATAACAGGAAGTAGTGAGGCATGTGTTATGGTCACAGCCACAGCCAGAGCTCAAGCCCTTGGTCAGGATTCCCACTGTCAGTGAGGAAATGAAAGCACAGGGAGGCTGTCTTTATGGTTAGGCCATGAAGACATAAATACTCACTGGGAGAAGCAAGATTTTCAGTCAAAGTGCATAAAAACTGATGAGTATGCAAAGAATGAATTGCACAAGATGAAAAAGCCTCACAGACTGAATTCCATAACTGCACAAAGCCAGTGAGACACAATGCAGCATTGGATTCATTCCCTTGACCTGGTAAAAAAAGCAAACATTCTTGAGGAATGTGTGAAATGTGCAGCGTGGGAGGAGAGGTTTGACACATGTGGCTGTTTGCTAGACATGAAAAGTTGCCAAGGCTTTCAAGGTGCGGCTCCTCTCTCCACTCTTTGCAGTTGTGACTGTCAAAATTTATATTTGTTCTTAGATGTGAAGGGAACTGTACATATTTCTTTCCCAAGGTTCCATTGTGTCAAAACAGCTATAGGCAAGCTAACTGATTCCTGTGTCAAAGCTTATAATTAAGACATAACATCACTTATACCTGCATTGGTCAGTTGATTTTTTTTTGGTCACTGTTCCACATGACTTCTCAACCTTGTAACTGAAGGTCAATGGAAAGGTTTAAATGCAATGGTGTAAGACATTACAAAACACATACAGAATATGATGTAAACTAACAGTCTGAAGAAGTGCTATCAGCTTTAGGTTATGGCTGAAGATTACTGCGGTTCAACAGAGAGGAACAACAAAGGTATCAATGCCCAACAACAGCTGGGCTGGCTTCCTCTAGAGACTTGTGCTGTCACACAACAGCCAACATGACATTTGATATTTCAGTGCACATGTCCAGTCTGGACTAATCATCTTGACATGACACACAGAAGCATTCAAATCTACTAAATGCAGAGGACACATGTCATTTTCAGTTGAGAAATATGTTTCATTCTCATCTTACAGATAAGAAACACAAATTGTATGACATCCAACTGGTTGAGAGAGTATGCACAAGAGAAAGAAAGTGATAACACATTCCCTTATGCTATAATCATTTCCTCCCTCCAGCACAGTTTCTGCCTCGACAGCTAACTCACCAGCTGACAGAGGATGCACTTGGAAATGTACATCAGCAGCAACAAAAAAATAAAAGAAAATCTACAGAGGGACCAGGTTCCTGTATAAAATCAGGCTATGTCCTGCTATTTAAGTGGAGTTTCTGCAGCCACCTGTCATATAGAAAGGTGCGTCATCCTCAGATGACTTATGAAAGGAAGTGAAAAGGCTCAGTCATTATTATCACAGTGAATTGTTTCACGCCATCATAACTAGAGCTATGGTTTGCTTTACCAAACACTTTTCTCAAGAGCTGAATCAACATACACAAAAAAGCAAACAAACTGTGATGCACGTCTGTAAGTTCTTCAGTGTGAGTGACCACTACTTATGAATTTTGTTGTATGTATCAGTGATCTATATTTAAGTCCATAATATTCTACTGAAAAATCAACTCAACTTCCAACAAGATTTGTGTCTATTTATTTCAACAGAATGATGGTAGTAACAACACTTGTACTATGTTGCTGCCCTGATAAGCTTAACAGATCAGTACCTGACCAAGCACTCAAAGTGGAGGTTTTCATAGAAACATTTGTATGAGAGCAGTGCAGCTCCTCTCACAGTTTTGCACAGTCAGTTGATTTTGCCCACAACTGCTGAGTTGCATCTCGGTGCTGAGAGGAACTCTAATGTTCCCACCACCTATGAGACCTCTTGTGACCACCTCTTCACAACTGACATTCATTCAAGTGTTACCGATGTGGAGAAGCAACAATGAGATATAAACAGGCAGTCGGGCACGTGCCAACACGCTTAGCACTGCACCCTCTTTTGACACAGCAAGAAAGCATGTTTTCCCACACAGACTTCAGACACCAAACATGTTCTCACAACCATTCTTTTTGATGATAACAGGAAGGTTTTTGTAATTCTCTACCTAAACAGAAGATCAGCACATGTCTGTTTTTGGGCACAACTATAGCAGGAAACAAGGTGGCATGACTGAGCAGCCTCTATAAAAGATAAAGACTGTGTTTTATTAGTAAAGAGCTATCCAACATCTCTGCCCGACCTTTATTCTGTGTGTGTGACTGGCCACAGGGTACAACCTGTCTCATTCACAGATCCACTGCAACCAATTAGCCTTTACTCATGTTGCCACATCAAATAGCTGCTAATGGAATTAGTTGTTTTTGCACATTATTGTCCTGTTGATGTGATTTTTCATCTACAAGACACACATCTGAACCTGCAGAGGTTTAATCTTCTTTCCAGATGTTTTATCCTCAGGCCACAATTCACATGTGCAAGGGATTTTAGACTAATGCCTTGTGGAGCTTTACATCATCTATCATAAGTAATGCATCCGCATTGTGAGGCATTAGAATCTGTAAGAACTGAGAAATTGTTTGCTGATTTTAATATTATAAACAATTACTGGCTGAGGCTCCTCCCTAGCTCAGTGGTGCAACAGTTCAGCCTCACTGTAATGGAACTTTGTGTGGGCTGAGATTTCTTTGACGTTGGGTCTGAGAAAACTTCCAAGAACACATGAAAATGCTTTTGCAATGTCATATAAGAGAGAATAGGCGCGGTTATCCAGCCGTCTACAGCAGTGGATTGTCCAGCAGATCAAACAAGCTGGCCTGGGGCGCATTATATCAGATTTCATTTTGAGTTGAGGCCCTTCATTCATTTCTGACATTTACAGTTGGATCAGTGCACCCCTCTTCAAGGCCTCTTGGCTCTCAGTCTGCACTGAGGCCCCACCAGCCACTCTGGAAAAACCCAGTGCATCTGACTTGCATTGCCTGGCTCCACTTGTGTGTTCTGTTTGGCCCGTGCTGCTGGAGGAGGAGAGCGGCCCAATTACCAGCCGCTGCTCTGAGACCAATATGATGTCATACTCCCGCTCCGCCATAACAGGCTGCAGATGAGAGGGGCTGGGCCTCTCAGCAGCCTTATGCACTTAACGAAAAGCAGGAAAGCATAAAAAAAAAAAAAAAAACTCAAAATGGCATTGAAAATCCATGAACATTAACATTTTTCTTCATCTAAATGCACTCATTCTCCATTAAAGTGGTCCTTAATGCATCACAGTCTGTTTGTATCTCGACAGACTGGAGAGAGCGAGGATAATAGCTCAGTGTGTATCTCATGACCAAAAGCACCTTGTTTGAATAAGACTGATAACAACCCATGAGAAAACAGTGGGAATGTCATTGTGCTTAAAGACCAATGCATGTCATGAACATGAGGCGGAAGTGAAGTTTTAGAGGCATAAATATTATCAGCAAGCCACACCTGTAAGAAAAATCACTTACATGATGTAGTTTGCTGTGCCCTGTCCTTTGCACTGACACTCCCTCATTCCTTGGAAAATCT
Organism: Maxillicosta whitleyi; assembly: GCA_029822895.1. NCBI lineage: Eukaryota > Metazoa > Chordata > Actinopteri > Perciformes > Neosebastidae > Maxillicosta > Maxillicosta whitleyi. The sequence continues at coordinate 10,476,807 of JAPSES010000120.1, read as the reverse complement.
AGTTATCCAACTGAGTCCTCACATATCAAAGGAGACGGTTTAACAATGACACTAAAACAGGCAGAACAAACACTAAGATATACTTGTAAAGATACAGGCGCATGCACTCATTCACACTCAAAATACACATTCACTAAACTCTGGAGACTACTTAAGTGCTATCCCAGAAGGCCGAGCATTTCCGAGGAAATCTTGAAGCCACATCAGAGAATCTGAAGGGGGCCTGTGGGCTGCAACAGATCTCCTCTCATTTCCCCATGTACTCCATCTCCAACGCCCCACAACCACACACTGCGTATAGGCTAACCCTCTGGAGATGATATATAGCCCAAACTGATAGCAAGCTAAAGCTGAGTGTATAAACAAATGGCTGTAGTTTAGGTGAGCTGGAGTGTGATTTTATTGTTTGGCAATCAAGACAAAGAAAACCTTTGAGGAAAAGGACACCACCAAATATCCAGGTGTTATTCATCTGTAGAGACATTGTTTGCAAGTAAAGGAAAAGCAAGTAGAAGCTGAAATTCATATGTCAAATGAAGATGTGAAAATAAAAGAATAACCAGTGCTCAAGTCATTACAGTATAATTCTTTTTTTTTTTTTTTTTTTTTTTTTTTTACAGTATAATTCTCAGGAAGTCTTCCTTTTTGACAGAAGATTGACTTCTGAAAGGTTTTGTGATCTGTGGTTACATATTTTGTAAAAGGAAAGCTGTGTGCATGCATCCAGACATCCCATAAATTACAGCCCAGATGCAATATATTTAACTTAAAATAATCATGCATATATAAATATGGAAAATCTTCCTCTCAAATGTTTCAACACTTAAATTATGCTTTGTTTTGGACAATCTTAGACCACTCCACGCTGAGCTGACTATGCAATATCAGGTGTATCTGTTGGTATTTGTTGTGGGAGAGTGCAAATCTTTGACAGTAAATTCCTTTCTAAATCTTCACAAGCCCTGGTTCAGATATGGCTGAAGGGAGGGTGAGTTAAACAAAGTCATCCACTTAACCTCAGCATATGGTGGTATAAGAATAAATGTGTTCCTTGGCAAATTAAAAAATGAAAGTATTAATATGTATCATGTCATTAAGTCTCAGAATATTAAAGGGGGGAAAGGGCCAAAGCGTCCTATACAGGCTTAACCGAGGATATGCAGCAGCTATCTGGAGTCCCATCATCCTCTTTCATGAAGGCTGACTCTGCTGTGTAAGAAGACCTCTACCTTGTCAATATGTCTTTGCGTCTGTGTCATAGAGACTGTGTGAGCTATGCCCCGCTTCACATTCCTCTGCCATCCAGCCTCTGTCCAGGCTGGACTTTCCCACAGAACCCTAAACCCTGTGAATGAGAGTAGGCCTTTGTTTCAGGCATTTTTCATCCTGATCCCAGCAACTTCCCCATGGTGGAATGCAACAAGAATGCCAGCACCAGCTACCTGGCATTAGAGAGTCTTTGTACGGAAATAGGAGAGGCTGAAGGAGAGAGCAGGTCAAAGAGGTTTGACAAAGGATAGCTCACTCTCAAGGTGCCCAGCCCACATTACAGAACAACTGAGCAGCACGACTCAGGTCAGGACTCTTAAAGATGGCAAGGTGCACCACGGAGAAGTGAAAAAAAGGACTGTGTGCATTTCTATATGAAGTCCTCCATCACACATGTTTCATCTACTGTACAAATCATTACCTGGAGCAGTGATGTAGCAACTGATTGGCATGCATACACAAGCACAGCTGAAATGTGTGTCTGCTGCAGTTAACAGGTTGTTGTGAGCTTATCACAAGCTGAGAGCCTTAAGGTGCAATTCCATTCATTCCTGCTGTTTTTTTTTTTTTTTTTTTTTTTTTTAAAGTTTTTAAAATTTTGGCAAAGATTTATTGACACTCTGATCATGATTAAATGAGTTTTTCCCTCAACAAGTCACAACAGGGGTTGATACTTGTACTTGTTTTTGAAGAGACAATCAATTTGTGATGGGGCCAACAAAAAACACCATTTGAAAACCTTTAATGAAATAAGGAGAGACTGATCCTGGAAGTCACTTGTGGAAGGGCTACAAGTGGTATGGTATACATGTTAGAGCAAGAGTTCTCTTTGAGGCAAGATGCTCACAGACTGACAGACAGTTACCTGCCCATCAGTAAAGCCATCTCACTAGAAACATGAGCAGCCCAGTTTCAGAGACGACAGCTGATCTTCCTTGGATCCTGGGTCTGATGATAAGGGGCTGAGATAAGATGCTAACTGAAGGGTAACGACAGAGCAATGAAGACAAGGGTGGGCCATCAGGTCATATATCCCCACATGTTACCAGGGGGCCTTAGCCCACCCCCAGTAAGAACCAACCTCCTTCCTTAGCTTTGAAAGACTATTTATAATAAATAACTTCAAAAACAACTGAAAGTGAACATGTATCATTAACCACTAAATAGCAGCGTGACTTGCCATTTGGAGCTCACCAAATAGAAAGCAAATTAACCCCAACTGCAGTTGTGGTCCAAACCAGACCAAATTTGAACCACACTTTTTCTTTCTTGGACCCTTATAGGAGTTTGACTGTTGAATATCGTTTTTCCTAGAAAACTCGCAGATGATCTATTTATTATGCTCAGACTGCCAAGAATCTTGGGAGGACAACTGAACATGTGAGGAGAAGCAAACTCTGTGTTGACCAGACTCCCTTTCTCCCTCCAGAGGGGAAATTTTATGAACTCGCTAGGGAAAGATAAGACTTCTTCCTCGACATGACTGCTCATATTATAGATTCCACTGAAATCACCTCAGTATTTTCACAGACAAAATGTATGGGTTAACATCTATAGATAAGAAACACATCTGCACACACATGCTCCTGAGTCCTGACTTAATGTAAGTCAGGAGAAGCCATTTTGAAATCAGAGGTACAACTGAGTGAGCGTCCGGTCAGTTCAAAGCAGATCAAAATCAAACCCTTCTCTGTCAATTCAAGGCTTATGTGACCAAGAGAAAGTGTTTTTACTCAGGAGCTTTTACCAAATTATGCAAAATTTAGTTTTTATGAAAATATATGTCGATACTTTTAAGCTGTGCTCTCCTTCATCTGATTTACCAATTTTTTTAATGGAGGAGAAAAATCTAAGTCATGCAGCAGGCATTTGCTGCACTTCTTGCAATTTACAAGAACAGACTTCATTATGGTCACCGGACCTGAACATTAGACATGGAGAAAGCAAAAGAGATTCATTTCCTATTTGAAACCTCATTATGCAGTGCAAGCAGGATTGCCACCCCTGAAGCATCCAGAGATGCTGTTAGATAACATACATAAGATCAGAGCAGATGAGGGTCAGTCAGGATGGGGCTTGTTAAAGGGTCTCTGTTTTGGCATTACAGGGGAAACGTCTTCCCTCACACATTCTTCTCATGGGGGAGCATTCCTGCAAAAAGTATGCCCAACCACCACTCACATGTACTGTACTGAGTAGAAAAGTTTAACTGTGCAGAGGCAGAGCCCACTTTAATTTATTTTTAGGGTTGTAAATGTATAATAGAAAGATGTAGTCTCTACATTTTGAAGAAAACAGGCAGCTACAACAACATCAGGGATATTCTTTGGAAAATGACATTACCAGTGATCATCATCTGATAGATGGAGAGCTGGAATACTTACTGGCTCTGTCACATTAAAAAAATCAAGTCAGGCACAAGCATAGATCTAAGCCTGTAAAACCCTCCACAAGAAAAGGGAAAATTTAAGAGTGGTTCTCAAATAGCCAAATTCCATTTTCTCCTCGACGCATCTCAGTGGTGTGCTCACCTAGTAACTGGTAAACACACATCAACAAAGACCAAAAAGCATTAATGAACCACAATATATTCTCCAACAAAAACACTTAAGTGTTGCAACACTGCAAAGCCTGAAGAATAGAATTACTAGTGTTATAGCCTATGTACCCACTTAGACTGTACTCTAATGTGGTTTTAATGCTTAAAACTTTTTACACTATAGGAGAAAGTATTTTCAGGGCAACACCTGACAGAGATAAAGACAGACTTTCAAGGATTAGAAGTGTGATAAACTGTGTACGTAACCACATCCAGCAGCCAGACCTGAACCTCAAACAATAGGGACAAAAACCTCATACATGTGACACGTGCTTGAAAAGAAGACGTCCAGACGTTCAGTCAGACTTTACGCTGGTCCTCAGGGTGTGTTGCTTACATATGTCATGCTGATGCACAGTCAGCACCTGTGATGTGGTCAATGTCATGGACAGGTGCTCATCTAACACCTACCTGACACATGGCCATTAAACATAAATAATTAATAAACACTTACAAAGAGAAGAATCAGTTTATTTGAAATCAGGCTTTATTACTGTATAATCCTCCTAGAATCCACCTGTCTACAGTTTCCCATGGCCTACTTATTGACAATCAGGACTGTCATTGTTTTGGCATGGCATATACCTAATGTGTTCCATTATATATATATACACACACACACACACACACAAAATGTGGAATAGTGGTAAAATCATAGTATAAGTATCTTTACTCTAGTTTTGCATCCGTTTCTTGAAACATACTGCTATATTTGTGTGTTCAGTTTGACCCTGTTTGGTGTTGGAAGTCGATCTTTTTTGACATAAGCTGAATTTTGACATAAGCTGAATCTATTAGGTAATAGTAGCTAGTACTCTACACAGTTGAGGTAGGAAAGAGGCAAAACAGACACTAAAACACATAAAGACTTTTTGCAGAGAATCAGATCCACATCCTCTATACAAAAACCAATCTGTAAGATTGTTGTGCATGTCATTAAGTTAAAAAAATAGTGTCATATGCATCACGTATGTATATATAGTTAACATACATTAACTATATATTATATTTCCTATAATTTTTTTCTCAGCAGATATCAATTTGTTTTCCTCAGCATCAGCTTTTTATTTGCACTTCAAATAAATCAGTGGTAAACCATGTGTGTGACAGTGACTCAAAACTAGATGTAAAGTACACGTCTAATGCTGGTTCTGTGCTGTGAGCGTGGATGGAAGATACCTCCTATACCAAACACCGTGCCTGTGCTGCATGGCAGTGAGATGACTAAGCATAGGCCTGCAGCCTGTGGCACTGTGCAGACATGTTCCATTCTGTCAGACCTCTGCAGCACATAGGCAACATTTCACACGGTCCCCCAACTCTGTCTGAAGCCAGTGAGAACTTCAGAGGTTCTGCTGACAGCCTGCAACAAGCAATCATTGTCCAACTGCAACATTTCACTTGCTTTTATATTGTACAATCATTTTTGTATTAAAACCTCAAAAAAAAAAAGGATATTGTACAGGCACTTTGCAACATCAGGACTTCATACATTCTGAAGTGATATTCGTACTCTGATAAAAGGGAAAATATAACAGAAAGCCTGGTCTTAGTGAGAAAACAATCCACATACTTAACATCACATGATTCAGGGTACTTTTTCCTGTTTTTGATGGTCTATTAGAAAAAAAAAAGTGTTTGCACTGTTCTTTGTGAGTGACTCAGTGTCAGGAAAATGAACACTAAGTCCTATTGCAGGTATTTCCCCCCAAACAGTGAATATCAAAGCTAAGCATTCTCTTTAAACCAGCCCACAGTATCATTCAGAGTGTTCACAGTGTGTGTGGTCTGAGAGTGAAATCTCACTCTGTGTTTTGAGTCTTCAACACCACCTACTGGCCCTGGCAGAAAACAAACTGATAGGAATATTGTAAACTGGTGTGTGATCTGAGTTTTCCCAAACAGCAATGTTAAATACATAATAAGTCACCTTTACATTAAAAACAAACAATCAATAATTTCATGCAAAGTGCTGTATATCTTCCTAAAAATTCCTTTGATGTGATCTCCACTTTGATCCTGACTCGACCACAGATTAATGTATCCTTATTCATCTATTCAGCTGGAGGATGGTTGCTGTTCTCCCTCTGGTTGCTTGTCTCTTCGGTACATTAACATGTATGCCGATTGTCTGTGAATATAATAACAGTCTGTGTATTAAGACTGAGATTAATTATTGGATATCTGATGACATCTAGCAGTGAAGTTACAGACCCTCCACAACAGTGGATACAAAAATGCACCCAAGATAAAGTCATTATTATGCATAAATTAAAATGTATAGTATGAAATTATATTCCATTTCTGCTCTTAGGTCCTCCCAAACAACCTCCAAGTCTTACACACCGGGAGTGGATACACTGTAAAAAACAAAAAACAGGGTGTCTAAAAACAAGATAAAAAACACTAAATATGAGGAAAAAGGGTACTTAAAACAAGTGAAATATTTGCCCGTGCAGCAAGATCATTTCACTTGACAAGATTTCTTGAATTAAGATTGTTAAATCTAGAAATAATCATGTCTGCAGCTGTATGAACACTTAAAATTAAAAAAAAAAAAAAAAAAAAAAAAATCTTAAAACAAGATAAATTATATGACACTTATGAATCTACTTTTTTTTTTTATGTTGGTAATCACCAAATAATTGGCAGTGTGTTTCTTAAAGCTGTGACAGTAAATTAGCTGTTTAAAAAACAATACACGTTTTGTTTCCCCTTTTTTAAGAGTTCAGAAGTTTAAAAGCCCTAATGGCAAAAAGGCAGTCACTTTTACTGAGTACAATAAGGCTTTGTCTTAAGATCTCAATAAATCAGGAAGAAATCAGGAGAAAAAATCTCTACAATGTCAGCAGAGTTCAAGCTTTTAGATGTTATCAATAAAAAAACAAACATAATTTAACTCTAAAAGTAAGCAGGGGCCAGTGTAAGTAGGCCAAAAATGGGACTGAGGTTATTGGCTCTGCTAATTGCTTAAGGCATGGCTGCTGCGTTCTGCTGTGGTTCAAGATGATACATTATTTATCAAATCTGATGCAGAAAAGTCAATTTTCAAAAAGTTATTTTCAATGTCACAACAAATGAACATACATAGATATACCTCAGCACAGGTATTTGGGAGTTTCCAAAGATCTCACTCAAACTATGTGCACAACTGTTAAAGCGCTTATTGTCCAAAAACTGTTGTATTCTTAAGCTTTATGTTTCATGCATTATTTTCAGAACATAGAACTTGCAGAGAAATTCACATGCAATTAACGCATTACTGCTAACAATGAATATAAATTTACCCAAAACGTGGTCCTCCATACGCTGTCTGCACTTCTTTCCAGGAAACCTATGTGTAAAAACAAATCACATATTTGCTTGAAACTGAATTCTACTAATTATAATAAACACATTTTACAACATGCAGTTTTATGTGAACTACAGTATTTATGTAATATAACATGATGGAAAAGGGATCTATTCCTTGTGGTTAATTGTGAAGAGTCTTTATTAATTAGTCCAGTAACTCCAAAACCAGAGATGAAGCACACGAAAGTTAGATGATATTGTCAGTGGCCGTACCTCCTCTACATGGCTGTCATCAGCGTGGTACCAGTGCTTGGTTCCTCTGTGACAGACAAAGGCGGCATAGTGTCCGCACACTGCACTACCTAAATGCACTACAACTGCATACAGGGTGTAAGTGCAGCCATTCTATGAGAAGAAATCAGTAGGTTTTAGAAAAGAAATACATATGGTGAATATAGATGATAAAACAGAAAATTTGTACCTGGACAAAATTTGCAGAGAATGCTTCTTTAACCGTCTCTGAAAGGTCAAGGGTTTCTGGAAATGTCACCTTACAATTAAGTTTGCGTGTGTTTCCATGAGTATTTCTGAATCGCTTCAGGTGCATGCACAAGACAGGAGGCAGAGAGAGCAGCTTGACGCCCTTGAAGAGAAGAAAATATGTTGACCATATTGTTTTTAATTGAACATAAGCACAGAAACACAGAAAAAGTCTCACCTGTTTTGACGGAGTCTTCATCCCACATTGTGCACAAAAGCAACAATTTATGCCTTTGAGCTCATGATGCTCAAAGAAAGATTTCAAGCACTCTTCCTGAAAGAACAAACACTATTTCAAATTCAGGCTCAGAGATTCCAATAATTGTTTTACAAAAAACTGACAAAACAGAGACTGCACCAGAGAAGTGTCGTAGTCCTTGATATGCAGAGGCATGTTGAGCAAGTAGCTGGTCTCAGTTTGGACAGAGGAGCATTCTAAACACTGTAGGTGGGTCTCCACTGAAATCTTGTACAAACTGTGGATCTGACCAGCCTTTATGGGAAATCATATGCAAGTGAATATGCTGTCTATGATCCATTCACTGTTAAATACAGACGACACAACTGATTAGACACCAACCAGAGACTTGTCATCCATCTGCTGCTGGATGCAGTTCAGAATGAACAAGAAGACCTCATCAGCATCGTGTTGAGTGTTAACTGCAAATGAAGAGTTGTTGTTTAGTGAATAATACCCCACATGTGACATTTATGGTGGACAATGTGGCCCTTACGTCGAACACCGTTTCTGTCCAGACAGCGTAGGAAGTCACGATGAGAAACAAGCTGATGGTGATCACTCTGCATGGCTGCAAGGACTCGCTTTAGCTGCAGAGGAACATTAGGACCATCTGCTCTCACATCAGCTGCCTCCCACCTTGTGCAATTCAAACAGATTCATTTATCTGAACTTTTCCAACCATAAGTTCTGTGATATTTACACATCAGAAGCTCCAGATAATTACCTATATAATAGATCTGCTAGTTCCCAGGTAGCAGAGAAAGTCTGCAGTAAAGTGTTCACACAACAGGACAGATGGTGGTTAGGGAGGCCTGGCATCCCTGGGGAAAAAAAAAAAAAAATCATCAGAAAAGGTCAAATAATTCTATCTTTGGTCTTTAAACCACACACATGGTCCTACCATCCATCAGGTGCCCCCTTCATAGCACAGGCAGCAGTTGGTTTATTCTAAAGGAACTAAAAATCAACCATCCACCTAATATAAGCAAAAAATGTTTGCTTTCAGTGTCACTGCCACTGCTGTATGTATAAATGAAGGATTTATTGGTTGTAAAGACAAAAATAATGGTATTTGACTATAATAATATATAGGAGTCATTGAAATGAATGGAACCACAAACACAGAAACCATAATTCAGCCATAACAGGGTCTGAAGAACATCTGGACCTGGGAGAGGACCCATAGAATATCAGATCAACAAAATGAAACAAATCAAAAATTATGGTCATTCTTAAATTTATAATTCTTTTAACTCCCTTCCATCAGCATGACAGTGTTAAATGTTGGAAACAAACAGTGAAAGTGAGGATAGTTTTACTGTAAACATATCCTGCAGAATACCCAGTGTTCAGCTTCTATCAGGTGTTCTACTCACCAAAGCTCCTCATACTTGACGAAAACCAGCTGATGATTCCATACATTTGTTCCATTTGTTCCGATTCTACCGATTCTACCGCTGAGATGAACACAACCAGGGCGCTTTGTTAGGAGTAAAGTTATCCACACAATTCCGACACATTCAGTTCAGTTTCGTTTTCAAAGTTCTGTCGGAATCGAAACTTAAGGGCCACCGTATGTACACACAAGTGATCCTGAACTGAAACAGACGTGATGACACACACTTATCCACTGTATTGTATTTCTCAATCTGCAGTTTTAAGTTTTTTTTTCTTGAAAATTGTTGTCCCTTTATATTACAGTTTATAGTAGTACTGTTATTAATTAAACTACAACAAGCACACTCTATTTAATAACAGTACAGTGTGATAGTGTAGACTTATCTGAAATGTCTGTAACTAGGTTTAATATTCAGGTTTAATGTATATTTGTGGGTACCCTCCTATCTTGTTGAATCACTCACAAAACAGAAAACATATATACGAAAGCTCTTATTTATTGTATTCATTATAAGTGACTGGTAATTGTGATATATTGCAGTGTTCTGACGTCAAATCTACACCAACCAACTCTGGTAACACTGGATTTGATCAGCCTTCATTATTAACCCATGGGTGTAGTCCTTGGGGTCAATATGAACCCATTCTACTGCCTTTGTCTATGGGCTGTGGAAGGCAGCAGAAGGGTTGTTGGTTAACGGTTTTATCATAAATCTATATTATACATTTAGTTATTTGTCATGTGCACAAAAGAGAGCTCAGTGAGACACTAAAACACATGTGATTATCATGTGTTTTTCAATATGAGCAATATGCATATAGAACCTACTGATGCACACTGCAAAGATAAAGGACTTAAGCAGAAATGAAACCACTCTTTATCTGTGGGACATGTTTCCAATGTCTCCACAATGGATTTAAAAAATATACACTCACTTGTATGTTTTCCCCTCATTTCCCAATAAAATTCTTTATATAATGTCAATTAAGTAAAAATATATACTGTAAAATAAGTTAATATAAACCTGCTTGGATGTGACTGACCTAACTCAAGGGGACCACATAGTCTGTGCTAGTTGTTTCACAACTTTTGAAATGGAAATGTGCCTCAAGAAGTGAATGTGGTCCAAGTACACCCATGTCTGGAAGGTCCAGACGTCTGTTAACCTGACGACAATTATTCCAGCAAGTCATACTCTACCAGACAAATGTTTGGACTCACCTTCACATTTAAATGACGTGAGATGGATCACAGATGATGGCCAACAAGAGCTCAGCATCACTGGAAACTCCTTCAAGAAAGTTGGAAAACATTTCAGGTGACCACCGCCTGAAGCTCATGGAGGTCCTCCTTAGTCTGCTTCTGACACAATCACTCACTTTGTGAGGATGGGATGTTCAAGGAAGGTTTGCACGTGTCATCTTCCTTCCAGTTCTTAATGATGGATTTAAGAACTCCAAGGAGTGTTTAGCATTTTTCTTTTTTTTTTTTTTTGTGGTCCTTCCCTTGACTTGTACTTACTATACTTTTTGGGCTCCTTTAAGTGTCCTTACACTACCAGTCAAAAGTTTGGACACACTTAGTTTTTCTTTATTTTCATGACATTGTAGATTCAACAGTGAAAGCATCAAAACTATGAATGAACACGTGGAATTATGTAGTTAAAGTGTGACATAACTTAAAGCATGTTTTCTATTTTAGATTCTTCACAATAGCCACACTTTACTTTTATTACTGCTTTGCAGACCAATGACTAATCTGAAGGAGATTAAGTCTTCAGCAGCTTAGATGGAAATGTTCATTATGGTTCTTCACCAGTTAAAGCTTTATGGAAAAGTAGCAAAGAGGAAACCACTGTTGATGAAATCTCTGTGATTTCACCCAAAGGTATAATGAGCTCCATCTACATAATCTTAATGCTGCGATTGTGGCCAAAGGTTCATGTACTAAAAACTGACATCACAGGGTAAATATTTGTGCATTCTCTTATTTTAGATGATATTTATTTAATTATTTGATATTACTTTGTAAAAAAAAAAGAAAAAAAAAGAAAGAAAATAATAAAGTTTTAACATTGACATTAAAGTGGTTTGGGAAAATTCTTGTTAAATTATATTGACCAGATACAATTTATGGAAGCAACCAAAGAATTAAACATATTTTTCATATGCACTGTATCTGTACTTATTCTGCTGAGAACAAAAAAGAATTAACAATTGACATATTGATACAATAACAAAATATAAAGCAAAAAATGAATTCAAAAATGAAAATAGCAAGAAATCGGAACATGATGTAATGTTCAGTTTTTTTTTTTACTGTCCTTTGTTGTGCCTGAGAGCCTGATAGTATGGTGCAAACATGGCTCTCCACATCTGTTTGAGCATCTGATGAAGTTTAGAAATCCACAGGAATGAAGAAGGAAGAGCTGCAAGTAAAAACAAACAGAAAAAGTAAATATATTTAGTTGTAATTTTTAACACGTAAACAAGTCTAAATACGACATAATAATACAATGCATGTTTTGACCAACCTGGATCTACTCGAATGAACAGCATGTAAAGAAGAACAGCAACAAAACAGACTCTATGCAGTGGGAATGAACCAGAGCCAGTAACCACCAGTTTCCTGTAGATAAATCTGAGCATGGCTTCCAGTTTGTGGAATACAGCTCCTGTATAACAGAAACGAGGCAGAAACTTGAACTATTTGGATTAATTATTTGTATTTACTTGCATATCATTAGGGCTGACATAAAAACCTTGAGGTGTGGCTAAATGTGAAGGGATCTCAGGGTTCTGGTCGTGTGTTGGATTCAAAGGGAGCTTGTGACTGTGACGTTCTTTCTCTTCAACAACATCCAGCGCCATCTGCCTCTGTTCTTCAGTAAACACACAACTTCCAACTTCACCAACAATCATCTCTTGTGCCTCCTCTACGTGTCCAAGAGGTAAAAGTACATGCAGCAGGTACAGCTCTGCGACCGTACCAAACCCTGCTACTCTGCTGTTGGACAGGCAGTGTAACCACACGCTGGCTGCCTCATGAATCACTGCCGGCTCTTCCACTTTAGAATAAAGAAGTATGCTGCCAAAAGGAGACAGATGAATATTACACCAATATTAGAAAAAAGTTTTATTTCTTTTTAGAAAACACCAAGTATAGAGACAAAAAAAGACATACGAAATGAGGAAGTTTCATCAAATTTCCTTCCAAAAAAAATTTAAGATATTAAAGGAGTGATATTTTTCTTTATATGTGCAAATGTCATGACATACGTAGATACTGATGCAACAAATTAAGAAGGACTTAAAACAGGCTGTAGAAATCCACCTAAATTTTTGCCAAAATGACTATAATGATAACTTTGCAGCACCTGGAGGCTTCAAATTCAAATTTTATGAACTATTACAATCCCCAAATACACAAATAAATGAACCAAAGACTAATAAAAGTGGGTTTAACAAAATATGAGCCCTATAAGTATCAGTTTTACAGAATTGGCTAGATAGTGTCAAACCATGACATTTTCACTGTGGACACACAAATAGATTGTTTTTGCTCAGGAGACTTTGCTCAAAGTATTAGTATTTTAAGAATATTGTAACTTTGGCAAGTAAATAATTCCCAAAAAATTCCATATGAGCACCAACATAGCAGCTATTTTATGATTTGAAGGAGGATGATCTTTGTTTTCATCTGTCTATGCTAATTTTTGTCGTGCAGTTAATTGTCAGTTGGTCTAACTTGTTATATTTAGCCTAGTTAACGTATTTAGTTATGAGGGTTATTGTTTTGATTTTATAACTTAAACAAAAGACTTAAAATAGAATGACAAATAAAAAAGGATTTTAGACTCACATTAAAATGACCTTTGAAAGACAGAAATGCAATATATCATTTTGATATTCTAAACATAAGAAGATGGAGGTAGCATGCATTATACCATAATGTGAGCTTTCTTTTAACATTTTTTTTAAGACTGCATTAGTTACGTAACATGCAATACAGCCATGTATCTGTATGAATAGCCTGAATAAGAGTTCTAATTTTAGAGAGCTTTAATACATCTATCTGCAAACCAACAAAAGAAAAATATCTGTTTAAAACAGATTAACAAGCAAAAAGGTAATGAAGTATTTTGTTCCGTTAAATCAATAGTTTCTATTTCTGAAAAAACTTAGCCTTTACATTACATTGTGTTATACTTATACTACATTCATACATTTCTTAGTTTATTGTGTACTTGCTATTTGTTTTATTTATGCTGTTGTCCTTTTGTTGTCTGGTTATGTGCTAGTATCTGGAGAAGTGACACACAATACATGCCACTGCATGGTGTACACTGTATGATTGTGTATATGATAAATAAAGCTCAGCTGATTTGATGTCCTGCTATTTGTGGATGTGGATGCCTGGTGCTACTCACCACATCTGCATTATTTTAGCTGGTATTTTCTCATGGTGCTTGTATTGCTGTAGGACCCAGGAAAGGACATCATGCCAATGATTCATCTCAGCCAATGCTTGAATCCCCAAGATGCATAATCCAGCCTTTAACTCTGCACACCTATAAAGACACAACATCAGGGAACTGAACTAATAGTTATTCAAGGTGATTCAACAACATAGCAGCTTCGGTATTTCACCTGTTGTCATCTTGCTCCACATTGTAGAGACTCTGAAGGGCTCGGTCGCAGGTGTCAAAAGCTGTCTGAAAATCTCTGTGTACCATAAGTTGTTCTGCAGCTGTGTCCAACATGCTGAGCATTGGAGTTAAACTTGAAGGAGGTGGAGGGCTGCAGAGTGTGGTGAAACTATTTGACGTGTTGCTCATGACATTAAAAATAACGAAATATAAAAGTAAAAACAGAAGAGAAACCAATTAGAATGCTACGAGTTTAGTGCGGAATGGTGGTATTAAATGTCAAATAACAGCGTTTCGAGGCTTGAGTTATACATCTCCATCTTGTTTAAGGTGCACGAAGACGCACTTCCGGGACATAGAAAAGTAGCCAATCAACAATCGTGTTGTTTGGACTAAGTACGCCAACCAATCAGGTTACAGCTTCTTCGGCATCATTTTTTTTCCTCGAAACCTGTAAACACGTGTGCGAAGTAGCGAACGTTCCTATCGGTCCACGGAGAATTTTCAGCATTTAGTCTAACATTCTGTAAGTCACATTTATTGTTTACGATTTAATGGGATAAGAAAAACTCTGTTATAACGCATTTCTTAAGATTATCTCTGTGTTAATGTTTAGTTTCATGTGCAGTGTCCCTCGTTGCCTATTGGTTAGCTAACAACCTAGCAAATTGTTTACCAATCGCACTCGTACTTTAACCTAGCTAATTTGGAGAGTTTAATACAGTTTTAAGATTGCCTCTGTAACAGTCTGTTGGGTTTTGATGATGAGAAAGACACTGCTGAGGAGCCATTTAAAGCGCGTTAAAACCACGTTTTTCAGTATCTGTAGAATACGCAAACACTGGCATATTTATAACACGACTGTTCATGTGTTATGGTAATATTTTTATGTATCTGTATTTCTAGGACGTTCTCAAAATGGCAAAAAGTCTAAGAAGCAAATGGAGGAGGAAGATGCGGGCAGAGAAGAGAAAGAAAAATGCTCCTAAAGAATTGGCTCGACTCAAACAAGCTTTAAGTAAGGATAAGAATGGAGAAGCTGTCATGACGGACATGCAGGAGATTGCCACGGTGGTGCCAGCAGACAAGATCAAGAAACAGCCCGATGTTGAAATGAATGAGGAAGAGGGAGATGGTAAGTGAGGAGTTGACAACATGGTCTTAAAGCACTATCCATGTTTATTTTCTGCTGTTTTTATCTGTCTACCATAATTTATATTCCATAATAATTGTATATTAGATTAGTGTTAAGAGTTGTAAACCTGTAAAAGTTGTATTCCATACATAGGTACTGGAAAATGATGCTGTGTGTAGTACATAAGGGGATTTGTGAAGAACGAATCGCAAAGAAGTAAAAATAAGAACCATTGTTACTGTAATGTTTCAATTCTGTATTGATAATTATTGTTTAGTGGCATCGCGTCACAGAATATGTTGCATGTATGCTTATTGTTTTGCCTTTTGCCCCTAGATGGAAGAATGGAAATGGACAGCAAGCGCAACAAGAAAACTCTGTTGAATGAACATGGACAGTACCCTGCATGGATGAGCCAACGACAGGCCAAGAAAATGAAAGGCAAACGGACGGCTAAGAAAGGTGCATCAGGCAAAAAGAAGAAGGGCATTGCCTGGTGAAACAGGAGAAACTAACCTAAGAACTAAGACCTTTACTTTGCTTTCAAGACTTTTGATGCACAAGCCTTGGATCATTTCATGTATTCTTTATATTTACATGATAAAGTGGACTCTGCTGTTGAATCTCATTCTGGTCAGTGGATAACAGTATGGTTGCTGTTCATTAATTCATTGTAGGAAAATGTTTGCTCTTATGGAGCAACAACTCCACTGTGGATTCAGGATATATGAGACAAGAAAGTGAGACGTGCAAAATTGTGTGTTGCTTTTTAGCAGTGAAGGTGAGAAATGGAGGGAACTTTCCACTCTTCAAAACATTAATTTACAGTCTTGCTGTGTTGACTATATTTTGGTATATTTCTTTAGATGTTTTGTTTCACAATGTAAATGACAGTACAATAAAAATGATAGCCCTCAAATGACATGTTTTCCTATAGAATATTTTATTGACTCAAACTAGGTCATTTCAGATGTGTGTAAAGAGTAAATCATTTCCTCTAATATAGGTATTGCAATAGTCATATTACATTTGGGGGGAAAAAAGCATTGCCACAGACCCGAAGGAACATATTGCAGTAAATAGGATGAAATTGATTATCAGCCATTCTGATTTATTATGTATTTGTTGAAATCCTGTCCTTAACAACCTAAACATTATCAGAGATTCAAGTGTAGCATAATGCACGACCTTCTAGGGATCACATCCCCTATATCAGCTCAACATAAGCTGCTGGGAACAGACCAATATTTCCATGACATTGTCCCTTCCACCATCCCTCATCAATCATTTCCACATTGGTGATGATATCATCAGGGTTGAAGGAGATCTCATCATCAGCCTCTGTGTGATAAGAAAACCCAAAATGTCACAATCATTTTTAGAGAACATGTTAACTTATATTAAAGTCCTGAAGAAGTGTCATACCTCCTTGATAGTCATAAATAGCTTTAGCTCTCAAGCCCCCCGAGAGGTCTTCATAGTCATTGTCTACAAAAGAAAACGATGCTCAGTATTTTTTACGGAACATTTCCATGTAATCTGAGTCCTTCACAGATACTGACCTAATGGCTCAGGAGGAAGCGGTGGATTGGCAACTTCTTCATATCCGTCGTCGTCGTCCTCCTCCACTTCTTCTGTCCTCTCTGGTAATGGTGGAGCGTCCATATCTAAGAAATCCTCACTGCGTGGAGGCAGGGCTGGAGGCTCCTCATAGTCTGGTTCATCCTGGATAACACACAGAATATGTATGATTTTAGGATTTTGAAGATAATTGTGAAGTATTTGGAAACAAAAGCCTAAATTGAGGCATATGTGTGTTTGTAGTGTTTTGTTTTCTCATCTATTAAGAGACCCAAATAATGGCCAATTTTTATAAACAAATTTGCAGTCTATTACCCCTCATTGGCCATAATGTTTGAATATTAGACCAAAAAAGTAGTGCATGTTGTTATACATGTCTTCATTGTTAGATACTACAGTTTACTTTGATGCTGCATTCACTTCACTTTTCAAATTGTCACTAATGCAGCAAATGTATGAATGACACCATCGCAATGTTTTTAACAGGGATAAATGGACTTTATTTAGATCAGAGCATCTTACCTCTGGCTCTGGTTGTGGTGGTTCTTGTATTTCAGGTGAATAAAGGTGGGTTGTTTCTTCTGGTATGTTGTACACTGGAGTTACATCTGGGGCAGATGGAGGTGGAAGAGGTTTCTCCCTTCTGCTACTCTCCTGCAAAAAAAAAAATAAACTAAGTCAAATTCACATGCACAGAGGGAGTACAAGCATTGTTAAGTCATGCAGAAGTGCAAATATGCATCTAAAAGTAAAAGTACAAAATACAAGCTTTGAAGTGTAAAATAATTTTTACATTTCATCTGTGTGTGCAGGGCTGCTGAACCTCACATTGTCTTGGACTGTAATAATTCTGTTTCTTGCATATTGTGTCAGAGACTTCACCTTTTCTTTGAAGTTAAGTCTCCATTGCATGTCTGTTTTTTTGTACATCTTTTATGATGCACTGCTACATACAGTTGTGCACGAAATTATTCAACTCCCAATTCTGTAAAGGGTTTTATGGAATTCACTGTACATTTGTAATTGTGCTCATAATGAAATCTTACAAGGATGTGTTAAAGAACCAAATGCAACTAAAATGACATCAATTGTTTTAAATTATTATTAAATGGCTTTTTTATGATTTCTTCATTGACACAATTATTCAATCCTTTTAAGACCACCACTCTTGAGAGCAGAGTCTCATTCAAGTGTTTTCAATTAGGTATTGGGTATTGCTTCACGCTTGGAAGCTGTAATAACTAGAAAAGGATGTTGTACAAAGTACTAAAAATGAATTTCACTTGGGGGTTGAATAAAACTTACAATGATGTGAGCACAGAAAAGACATTTGTGGTTATTTCAGTATAAATGCTGTTATATTTGTAAAATTTCAAGTGCTTCTTTGATTTAATGTTAAATAAGATGACTAAAATGATCAAAATTGATGTCAAACTGGTCAAACACTTAATTCCAGTGGGGGTTGAATAATTTCGTGCACAACTGTACATCCAGAAGTTGTCTTTGTTATGTTTTACAGTCACATCCATGTAGGTTGAAATTAGTCTTGATGTTGGAAAGGCACTCTACGATACAAAAACCCTTAAAATGCATTGAAAACAAAGCACAATATCTGATATACATATCTGTGTTCAACTTTACAGAATAAATGTATAAAGCAATCAGAAAACTAAGTACACTGGTAAAATCTGTTCAAGTAACAAAGTATTTTTACTTTAATTTACACCTCTGTTATTTCTTACTTTTACCATATTTTCCTTTTGAATTTATCTTGTCAGTAGTTGGATGATACAGTAAATCTTTGGGGAAAATTGCTGCGTTTTCTCATAATGTGCTACCTGCTCTGCTCTGCATCTGGCCTCCTCTTGCTCTCTCTTTTCTCTGGCTTGTCTCCTGGCTCGCTCTTCTTCTGCTTTCTTCCTGTTCTCTTCTTCTGAGGCTTTAGCCATGTTCTCGAAGCGTGCCTTGAGTTTATTAGCACCTGCGCTTGCTGCGTAACGCATAGAAATTCAAATGAATACAGTGTATTTGCAAAGCTCTCTCTCACCAGTTTGTAATCACTGAAATCTGAGAAACTACTTGGAGATTTCCTTTTGGATTTATCTCATCAGTAGTTGGATGATACAGTAAAGCTGTGGGGAAAATGTACATACAGGCTTCGAATGGCTGCGTCTTCTCATAAGCAGAGGTAGGAGAGTTCATATCTGAGAAGCCAACTGCACTCTGGAAGACAATAAAGGAGATGGGGGATGCTGAAAGGTGATTGATTACTAAACTTTATATCATACAACATCACATTTAGGGCAAAAACATTAACTAAGACTTTGCTGTTTGTCTCCAGACAAATCACAGCCTAATCGATTACTAGACAACTATAATTAAAATATCCAGTCTTAACACTGACCTTATCCATGCGGTCTGTTTGCACTCCAAATCGACCTCCAAAACCAGATGAATAATCTAGACACAGATGAACTGAATTAGTGTTATGTCCTCTGATAAAATGAACATACACAGATGTAAATGTTTTCTTACCTTTTTGTGACTGGTGTTTCTCTGTTTCACTTTTATACTCATACCCCAAAGCAGATTTGTCTACCTTTTCCTTTTCAACTCCGTATTTCCCCCCAAATCCCTTGGAGTAATCTTTTGAAAAATACGTAACAATAAATAAAAAGGCAAATAAACATGAGGAAAACAGACTCAGGAGTGATTTTTACAACCTTAACTCACCTTTTTGTGACTGGTGTTTCTCCGTTTCACCTTTATAATCATACCCCAGAGCTGCTTTATCTACTTTCTCTTTCTCCACGCCGTACTTTCCTCCAAATCCTTTGGCATAATCTGCCAGAATAACAATAGCAAGATGAAGCAAATGTCTCCCAAATAATGTCAAAATTGACCAGTGCTATCACTTTAACTCACCTTTTTGTGACTCATGCTTCTCTGTCTGACCTTTATAGTCGAAGCCCAGAGCAGATTTGTCCACCTTGTCCTTCTCCACTCCATACTTTCCTCCAAACCCCTTAGAATAATCTGAAACATTATGTAGACACTCCTTTAGGTTTCAAAGCACGATCATTGGACATATAAAGATAGACAGGTGACCTACCTTTCTGTGACGCATGTTGCTGAACCTCTCCTTTATATTCAAAGCCCAGTGCAGACTGCACAGGTAACAAATACATTGAAAACATGTAACGTCTGTAAAAAGTCTTTTTTTTTTTAATGTGTAAAAGAATTAAAGACATTCTCACCTTATCCACACGGTCTTTCTGAATACCAAATTTCCCACCAAACCCCTTTGCTGCATCTTTCTGGGATGAGTGTTGGTCAACTTGTGCCACATAGTCATGTCCCTTAGCCACCTTTATATAAGCAGAGGATACAGTGTAAAGAATAAATATGGAGCAGCGAATGACATGAGCATATGTTCATATTTGAGCAACAAACCTTGTCCATTCTGTCCTTCTCCACTCCAAACTTCCCTCCATATCCATAGGATGCTTTGGGAGTGTCTTCCTTTTGCTTCAGCTGCTCATGCTCCACAGCAACCTTATGTCTGAGTTCTGCAACACTACGAATCACACATGGGTAAAAAAAAAAACAACTAAAAACTAAAGTAATTACAGTTCAGCATGATTTGATCAGTCTGTAAAGTGTCCTAAAATCAATTCAAATCATTGCAAAAGCATCAGTGAAGAAGCAATGGAAAAGTAACAAACAAATATTTAGTATTTTGGTATTCTAAGTGTCAGTTAGAGTGTCATTACCTAATTTTTGCAGTCTTATTACAATTTTACAAATTTTTGCACCACCTTTAACCAAACCAGGTAATCAAATTAGATTTATTTACTAAACATTAAATACATGAGTCAATGACATATGAGGATTTTAGCATAACAATGTTAAAACACCAACAAAAACTAAAAAATATTGGTAAGTGATGTTAGTGTTTGTTCAACTACGTAGGTGTTCTCGGTTTAAAAAACATCAGATGACATGACTGTGATTTCTCTTGAAATGAATTTATTTCCTTAAAACCTGATCAACATTGATATAGTAATACAGGGTGTTTAGAAACAAGTATGGTATTTGCTTTTCTTATATGCAAATACAATCCTGAATTCCTGTTATGAAATAAATACTCAGACATATTTTGTTTGTGTTTACTTTAAATGATTGTATATAACTAAATATATCATGTATCATTTTTTAAAAATTGATTTTGTAAACTGAAAAAATGCTGTTGGAAAAAACATAGGTGTCAATGACGCAGCTGTGAATACGGAAAATAATGTTTGTGTCAAATATAGTCAGCACACAGTGTAAAAACAGAAGCTATGAAAAGAAAATCAGTGGAAACCTTGTCATATAAATAAATGCAGCAGTACAGTCTGTGCACAGTCTCACAGTGTCAGCATGGTGGTTTTAATCTCACTGTCAAAGTGTCATAACTCTGCATTAACCATATTAGGACAGACTTGCTGTCTGAGCTTCTGCTCTGCTTCACTTCCTCTTCCTGTTGCAGAAGTGCCTCTGACCTGCCTCTCTTTTCACCTTCCTTTAAACTGTTAGTCTGTCATATCATATCATATCATGCGTCAGGTTGTGAAAATCACCTGATGTGTTCTTTACGGCCTGAACCCTCGATGGTCTTGGCTCCCCACCTCTGTTCCTGCTCTGTTATGTCATTCTGAAAAACAAAAGAGCTGATAATGAACCAGTAAATCCCACAAAGTAAGTAACAATCAACTGCAGAGTTGATGCACCAAGCATATATCACCCACAGTGAATGAAATTAATCTGACAGCACCTCAAAGTCAGGATCGGTCTCCCAGTCGTCCCCATCTGAAGTCACCTTCATGCTCACATCATGACCCACAACTGACTTCCACATCTGGTGAAATGAAACACAATGAGCCACATGGATGACATTCAGTACATGATTTAATTCACATATGTTTGTGTCATATTACATCATCTCTACATTTATGCTAAAAACAAACAAAAACTAATGTGCAACCACTTCAGCTGCAGTGACAAAAGAGGAAGTTATTTACAACATGAAGCTCCATTTCCCCATAAAAAAACACACTTTTAGGTTTAATTTCAATTAAATAAACAGAAAATATGAAGGAAATTAGATCCTATAACTGCATATGCTTAAAGGTAGTCCAGCCCAGTGTACACAGTAGATTTTATCTGTAAATATGCCCAATTAATTACAATTTGAGGGAGACATATTAGGTATGAATACATTTTTATGTTCATCCACTACAACATATTTTACAGTCAATATGAAAAAGTTTAACTCTTGGTAGATAATACTAAAGTTAATATAAATTTTGTTTATATTTAAGCGTGTGTAAAGTCACCTAAGACTTAAAAATGTAAGTTTACATGAAGGCATGTGTCATAACAGTGGAAGGACGTCTGGCAAAAGCAACTTCCTTATTGAACTTTAAAGATAAAAATACTTAAATAAATAAACAAATAGAAACCAAGAGAGAAGATACTTAACGGACGTATTAACACTACCTTTTGGTTGTCAGTGGAAAATATCCGTGTTTGGTCGATAAAATCTGAAAGTTGTTCACAGAAGTTGTGACAGTTTCAGAGTCAGATCAGCGTATAACGGGAGCGTGCATCTATAAGGCACACGGTCACGCGCACGGATGTCAACAGTTTTATATTAGTTTAAGTAGAAACTGAATGAACCACAGGCCGAATAAAAAATAAAATAATAATAAAAAAACACTGCATCTATTAAAAGAAAGCTATTGAGTGAAGAACGTTGGGGAAAATTTATTATTAAAATTGTGTCGTTTGTCCAAGCAATTACCCTTGATCTCACGACCTGTTTATTCTGTTTTGTTTTTGCATATGTTAAAAAAACATAAACAAAGAGTTTAAAAACGGCAGAAAATGAAAGGAGGAAAAATACAACAGAAGAGTTTTTTTAGGGCCCCAAATAATATGAACAAGCGCCGCTCACGTTTCAACACCCACAGATTTTTTTAAAGTACATTTACATTTTTACCTGAAAACAGATTGAGACTGTGTCGAGATATCAGTTGTAACATAAACACAACACTAGGAGGCAGACTCACACAGCTTTTACCAGATAAAATAACTCAAAAGACTAATGAAATATTACTAAGGGTAGAGCTCACCTCACAGTCTTGTAACTCAAAAGTGAACCTTAAAACATTAAATGATGTTATGATGGCCAGAGGTCAAAGGTCACAACACTGTAATAATCTATGTACATGTTCTTAGGTGTCTTTGATAACAAATCTTTGGCTGTAACTCAAAAATTTACACAAACCTATTACAGTTTAAAAAAAAAGAAAAAAAAGGTGACATTTATATTTCCAAAAGGATAAAGTTAATTTTTCTCTGTGACATAATATATAGTAAAAAAAAAAAAAAACATTTTTCAGCACATTAAACCTGGATCAGTCCATGTGAAATCACTCATGACCTCCACTAATTCGATTAATATATTAACATTGATATTAAAATCAAGGTGTTTTCTGAAACGGATTGTGATATTTGTTCACTACAGCAACTTCATATTTTGTTCATACATTAATGCAGACATGCTCATTCCTAGATTCCTAATTGTTTTTATGGACCTTTTCAAACACAAGCATTATGCGCTGAGAATATGGGGTGTTTTTTTGTCCCATTTTTAACATCACACTAAAGCACCTTAGAATTCAATGAGACATGAGAATACCATTGAAAAAAATTAAATATCTGATGTGCTTCAATGTAAACACAGAACAGGCCAATGGTTTGTGTTTCAAACCATTAAATATAAAGTGACCCTTGAGTCCATTAATATTAAGTCTATAATTCTAAAGGAACATGAAAAACTCCATTAGCCCATATACTTGATTATGACTCTACATGTTGGCTGCCCTTACCTGCAAAACATTAGAACTTCATCCCTTTATCTCCTCTCAGGGGATTTTCAATAACTCCATGATCACATTGATTAAACTCAGTGAGAACAGTTTTCTTTAAACTGTAAATATACAGTAAACACTTTGGCTACATGTTCATCAAACTTCATATAGGGTACAGTGTTTTGTGTTTTCATTAAATTCTGCACAGATGCACAAAAGAATGTTTGTGTTCAGTAAGGTGAAATTTGTCAACATGCAAATTTGGGTAATAGGCATCTGTGAATCTTTTTGCAGATGTTGCACCATATAGCAACTGATGCATCTATTATGAAAGACTAAGAAGTAATGACATTAAACTTGTTTTTAACAGTAAAATCAAAGCCCCATTTTATGTAAAAACTAGCAACTTGAATGACAGGCGTTAAATCTAAAATATTTATGAATAATTGCTTTTTTTTTTTTTTCTTTAACTTATTTTTATTTTCCAGATTTTTGATTGTGGCAAGCCTGGGCCTAAATGGCGAAAAAAAATAAAATAAATAGAACTAGCAACTGCATTATGTAATAAACTATAAGGGGTGAAATGTGCTTCTAAAAAACAACCATGTAAAGAGGGAGGCTAATTTTTTTCTATATAACCTAAATGACTGGACTTGATGCAAAAAGCTTTCATGCAGATGTCACTCTCAAATAAAAATACCCTTTTATTGATTTTAGTGCCAGCAGTAACAGTGTTTACATCAGAAACAGTTTTACAGCATGGTTAAGACCAGTGTTGGCTTGTGTGTTACAGAATGTTGTTTGCTGAAACTGCAAAATCATTAATGACAAACCATTTATTCCTAGTTACTGGATAAAAATAATAAAAAGAAAAAAAAATTGTTTTAATTTTTCTGCATTTAAATTAACTGAACTTAAATTGACTGTAAATGAAACCCCTAATTGGTCCAAAATTCTGACACACAGAATAGTAAAATATTAATGTTCTATAAGATCGGTCCCTGATCTAAACCACCAATACTTAAATTACATTTATTTTTTTTATACAGCCCTTTTAAATGGTTATTTACAGTTAAATATATTTCAGTAAAGCCAAATAAGTATGTATGATGGGGGAAAAAAAGAAAAGTACAGAGTAGTCATTGTATCAACAGCAAATAATTAAATGAAGAATTGTGATGACGTAAAGGTAAGTAGTAGATTATTATATCATTGCTAGGTATGGACAATAAATTATGCCACATCAAAGTAGTCAGTAATGGGATGGATATTATTAAAACCAACAGCCACTGTCCTAACACCATGGTGACATGTCACCTGACTGACAACTTCACCTGTCAAGAAAGTCTGGATCTGTGCAACATAAATGTGGAGAGAGGATTACTGAAGCCTCCCATCAAGCCTCTAGGGAGACTAATACATGTACATATGTACAGATAGAACAATAATGCTCCTTGATTTCTACAAGGGGAAAGAAAAGACAATACACAGCAGGAATGCATGAGAACGGAAATTGCACTGAAATTGCACTTTGTGTGCATGAAATGAGCAGAAGAGGAAGTGTGTGGACGGTAACAGTTGTGTCCTGCATCTCAAACCATTAAATATAAAGTGACCCTTGAGTCCATTAATATTAAGTCTATAATTCTAAAGGCACAAGAAAAACTCCATCTGCCCAAATAGTTGATTATGAATCTATATGTTGTCTGCCCTTAGCCAGAAAAAAATTATAACTTCATCCCTTTATCTCCTCTCTGGGGGTTTTCAATAACTCCATGATCACATTGATTAAACTCAGTGAGAACAGTTCCCTTTAAACTGTAAATATACAGTAAACACTTTGGCTACAGGTTCATCTTTTTTCATGTAAAGTGCAGTGTTTTGTGTATTCATTAAAAACATGGTTGGACTTGGGTTAGGTCTGCGTCGTCCTTCCATTTTTCATCTGTTCCTTTAACTCTGTGCCTCATCTGTGAAGTTTGCTTAAAGGGAGTCGCTTTCAGAGGTATCCGCCCAGGCACAGCAGCAGCAGGACGTGTACAGTGAGCAGATAGAGGCTGAGCAGCAGAGGGGTGCGCTGACGGGAGCAGAAGGCCACTCGCAGCATCCGCATCAGGCCTGGACCACCTCTCCGAGTCTGCAAGGGGAAGAACACAAGGTTACAAGAAACATTTAGCCTATAAGTCTTTATTATTATGGTGATTAAGATGATAAATAAGACAGAAAATGATGTTAGTGGGTACTTACTCGAGTGACGGCTCCTTCTGGTGGCTCAATAAAGACAGCAGTCTCCGAGTGATCCCCTTCGTGTGCAGAATGCCATTTAGCCGGGCTGTGACTAATGATAATAAAAAAAATGTTAGCTGTCATACTCTGGAGATCAATCAAATGTATCTGAGCTAAAAGAAAGAAATGGGGCAAGCAGAAGAAATGCTGATAAGTTCAACAGAAAACACAAAAAAACCCATGATTTTCCTTAGATTCTTTCCCCAAACAAAGACAATAAAGAAGCCAATATTTATATACCACAGATTGGAACACAATGTGATGACCTAAAGTGATTAAGGCATATTTTCATTTATGGCTGAAGCACATATGCTTGTGTATACAGTGGTTTATTAACTGTCTAACCTTCTCAGCACATTATGTCTCTTTATGCATGTTTTCAGGTAGAATATAATAGATGTAAAATCATGTAGTCAAGTAGTTTTTGGCACCACTCAGCATATTGTAATTCAAATGGTCTAAGAGGTCAGAAGACTTTTCTATTTACGTTTACCTGTGTTTTCAGGCTGTAGAAAATCTGCAAGTGACAGCAATTTTTGGCTAGTTCTACATCTTACAGATTGAACCTTTAATTTCACTGTGAATGTATCAATGTAACATTATGTCGCTTATTTTGTCTTTCATTCATTTTTTATAACTTTTCATACCGCTTGAGTCGATCCTGCACAGCCAGTAGTTGCTCCTCAGCAGCCATCCTCTGCTGAATTTCATCATCAAGCCTGACGTGGACAAATGAACAAACATTACTGTGTCAGAAAGAGCTCATGCCACCTTCATTTCTCCATGAAGGCCATCAGCTTTTGGTCCATTTAATACCTCTGCTGCAGCTCTTTGACTTCAGCTATGTGGGTGTGACTCTCCAGCATGGTACTTCTTTCCTGTGGAGCACCAGGAGCACTGTCCACCTCCTCTGTTCCCTGTGACAAACATTATTCACATTATCTTCAACTCTTACTTCATCCTTGTTCTCTTTTGTCTCTTTATTTTTATGTCTCATGTCTCCAGCATCCCATTAACTCTAAAACTAAAATAGGACAGAATAGAAACATTCCTAAGAACATCCAAGTGCCATTAATCAATTCCCAGTGTGTTATGCACGACAAGTTAAAAAATTGTAAATATAGAATTACATTGATCTGTCTTAACCATTTCAAGATTATTACTATTACTGCTCAATTTTTCTTTTTTCACCTTTATTTTCAAAAAGTGCTGAGCATGTTTCTTACCTCCCTCTGATAGTGCTCCTGCTGAATTTTAGGTTTCTGATTCCGAACTTCTTCCAGCATGGCACTAAGTTGGCGCAGTTGTTGGTCCCTCTCAGAGAGCGTAGCAAGTGTCTGCTGCTTCAGCTGCTCAGCTTGAGCCATCCAATCAATACGCTCCAAACTAAAAACACACACAAAACCCCATTCAAATTCACAAATAACCCAAAGGCTTGTTATTGTGTTTGTATTAAAAAGAAATAAATTCATTAAAATGACACTATTTTCCTGGATCTTCTCACCGTAGTGTTTCTATTTCATGTTTGCCCACTTCCACAACCCTTTCTAGCTCTGTTATGACTCCCAGCATGTCTTCACTCTTCCTCTTCTCCTCAAACAGCTCCTGGCTGACTTTAATCAGTTCTCCAGCTCCCAACCGTGCTAGCTCTGACTTCTGCTTCTTGATCTCAGAGGTTTGTGTTTGAAGCTGCTCCAGCTGATAAGATATGAGAGAGAAAAAGTACTTGAAATTCTGTAGGTGTCAATAAAAAACACCACCAACCACATAACTATTAATAACTGTGAAAAAGCCCAAGTTGTAGTTATCATTAAAGCGGTTACTCACCAGTCTTTCCCTGTCATTCTGCAGGGCTTGTAGTGCATTTTTCAGGCCCCACACTTCTCCAGTGGAGCCTCCAGGACTACTCTGAGCTGTGTGAGGTCCTGCCTTGCTCATCTCCTCCACCTTGAGGCTCAGTTCTTGGGCCTTAGTGACTGCCTGGTCCCTGCTGTCCTGTAGAGAGGCCATGGCTTTAGTAAAAGACTGCTTCTCTGCAGTCAGCTGAGCTGTTACCTCTTTCTCTTCGAGCAGCTTTTGTTCAACAGCCAACAGGTCTCGTGCCAGCTCTGCCACTCGCTCCTGAGCGCTCTCTGACTCTGTCCGCATCACACCTCCCTCCCATCGCAGCTCAGCGAGTTCTTTGCTCTTATTCTCCTGCTCCTGCCTCTCTCTATGTAGGGTCTCCTCCAAACCTTTCACCTGCTCTCTTGTTGCTTCCAGCTGCTCCCTCAGCTTTTCAACCTCTGCCCCGGGAGCATCTACCACCTGTGAAGACGCCTTGCTGTCACCAGCCTGACTAAGAGTCTCTCTTTCCACTTTGCCTTCCACTTCGGCCTCTCTGGCTTTGTTAAGGCTCATCAGCTGGCTTTCCATTTCTTCATGTTCCCTTTCCAGAGACGCAATCCGTTCTCGTTGGGCTGCCAAAAGCTGTTTGTGCTGGGAGTCCTTCATGCTGAGCACTTGGTTAAGTTCATCACGGTAACCATGAAGCTGAGCAGACAGCTTGGCCTTTTCAGCATACAGGTCATCTCTCTGGACCAGCAGAGAACGCAGCTCTTCCTTCAGACTGTTGTTCTCTCCTGCAGCCTCTTGGATTAGGCCGTCTTTCTCCATCATTACCTGGGACACAAAAAGTAAATATATAAATACTGAAACAGGCCTTAAAACACCTGTGATATAATCTTTTGTTGTCTTGTAATTACCTGCAGGTGTTTCTCCTCCAGCTGTTTGTACATGTTGAGGACTCTGTCTCTGTCATCCTGCAAAGATCCCATGGCCTTCATGAAAGAGTCTAGTCTAGCTTTTCTGTTGTTGCTCTCTTCCGCTCCCTTTCGTAGCTTTTCTTCCAGATCACGGAGTTCTCCTCTTTTTTGCTCCAACTCCTTCTCTGCCTCCTGTGCCCTGCTCTCAGCCTCTCTTTTTGCATCCTCTGCAGCCTGGAACATAAGACACAGATACAAATTATGCTTTTATTATACATGAGGTTGTGGAGTATGTATGTACAGTATGTAGTACAGATGAAGAAATACCTGAGCAACAGCTTGCTCCTTCTCTCCCAACATTTCTACTTCTCTCCTTTCCTTCTCATTTAACTCGGTCTGCAGGTTTTCTGTCAAAGCTTTAGAGGAGCGCAGGTCTGTCTCTAGCTGCTCCACATTTAAACAAAGTCGCCTCTCCTCCGATTCTCTCTCCTTCAGCGCAATCCTGGCCTGATCAACTTCAGTCTGTAACTGACCCACAGCCTCGTCTAGAGCCCGAGCCCTCTGATGGAGACTCTCCACCTCATTTTTAAGGGTATGAGCTTCATTTTGTGCAGACATCATTTCAGCTGCAGTTTGCTTGAGCTTGTCCCTCTCCTCCTCAAGAGCAGCTTGGCTCTCACTGAATTTATTTTCCACTTCTTCCAATCTCAGCTGCCATTCTTTGTCTGCTTTCTCCAGTCTGAAACGACAAACATTTCCATATAACATTAAATATTTGGACTGCTGTACTACAAATGTAAGCCAAAGAGAAGAAAAGAAAGGTACCTATCGAGTGAGAGCTGAAGGGCCTCTTTCATGCCAGATTCTTTCTGAAGCTGTTCTGCAAGGTCTTTGGCCCGGGTTTCAGCCTCCCGAACTTCAGCCTCCTTACCCTGAAGGGCACCATTAAAGCGACTTTCCCACTGTCGGGCCTCATCTAAAACTCTGTCTCGATCATCTTGCAGTGAGGACATACAGCGTGAGAAGGCAGCTAACCTCGCCAGAGACTCATCCAGACGAGCTTGCATCTCTTGTGCCCGTCTCTCAGCTCCTTCCAGCATTTCTCTGGCCTCCAGCGTGGCTTCCTCTTCCTTTTCTCTTTCTCTATAAGATTCTTCCAGTCTCAGTTCCATCTCCTTAAGCTCAGCTCCTAGCCTGAATCTCACAGAGTCCAGGGTTTGCTCTGCTTCAACTTTCATCAAAGCCTCTCTCTCTTGAATTTTCTCTTCTAATGTTGTTTTATCAGCTAAAGCCTGTCTCAACTGTTTCTCTGTTGTGTCCATTTGGGTTTTCCAGCTTGTCAGCTCATCTTCATTCTTTTTCAGGTCAGCTAAGTTTTTGGAAATCTCCATTTGAGATTGTTCTTCCTTCTTGTGCAGCTCATCACAACTAAGCTGCAGTGCTTTTGCTTCTCTACCCAACTCACTAATCCTCTCCTGGTACTGAATGCAGTCCTTCTGCATCTGACGAACCTCCAGTTGCTTTTCCCTCAACAGTTCTTCTAACTGACGCGCTCGGCTCTGGCTGCCTTCTTTCACCCTCTGAGCAGACCGAAGTTGTTGTTCCAGCTCTCTTTGCTTTCCAGACTCAGCTTCAGCTTCAGCTCTTTCTCTCTGTGCCTGTCTCATATCTTCCTCCAACCTGGAAGCCCGGTCCCTCTCACTCTGAGCTTCAGCTTCTAGTTCAGCTCGCTCCCTCTCCAACCTCTCCACCACACGCTGAAGTTCTGCAAGGTGTTCTCGGTTATCTGCTCCTTCTTGCTGATAACTGGCAATACTCCCATTGAGTTGTGCCAACTGGTTCATCAAACGCTCCTCTAGATTATCCTTCTCATTTTCAAGGCTTTTTAGGAGGTCTTTAAACTGGGTTTCCCTTTTTTCACCCTCTTCAATCAGACTTTTTTCTCTCTCTTTGGCCTCTTCAAAGCATTTCTCTAGAGGGGTCAATAGGGTCACCTTTTCATTACTGACTTGGAGATCTTGCTCAAGAGAGGACAGTTTGCTCTTGAGCTCAATCTCCCGTTGCTGCCACAGCTCTCTTTCTGTATTAAATGCTGCTTCAATCTCCTTCATTTTATTCTCACTGTCAGTCACTTCTGTTTTTTCCTCAGTAAGTTTTAAGTCGGTTTCTAGTGCGGATTCTTGTTCATCTGGAGTTTCCATTTGATTTAAGTGTGTTTCTTCATTTTCATATTCACTCTCCTTAGGCTCACTTTTCATCATGATTACTGCTGATTGCTGGACAGTAACAATCTCTTCTATAACAGCTGAAGAGGTAAGTGGAGTGGCCTGAATAACGTTGATTTCCTCCTCTTTCTGGGAAAGTTGTTGCTGTAACTCTTTAACCTGATGACCGAAAGAGTCCCTTTCCTCTGCTGTTGTTTCGAACTCATCTTTCAAAGCCCCCAGCTCTTCTTGAAGTCTTTTCAGCTCAATTCTAAGTTTTCTGTCCTCTCGAGCTGTGTCAGTCTTTTCCTGCAACTCTCTGAGTCTTTCATTCTCCTCCTCTAACTCTAATATTTTTTGCTGCTTTGTTTTGGCAAACTTTCTCATTTTGTCTTTCACTGAATCCACTTCTTTTTGTGCTTCTTCCGCCTGCTGTTCAGCTTCCTGCCTGGCAACTTCATGTGACCTCACTTTGGCTGCTAGCTCCTGTCTCTCCTGCCTGGCAGCTTCCAGAACACGTCTCACACGTTCTGCCTCATCACTTACATTTTCATATGACTTGAGCAGAGTTTCATATTCATCTTTCATGCCTTGTACCTTTTCCTCCCATTCTCTGCAAGCCTTGGCAGCCTCCTCTTTTGCCAGCTCAGCTTCTCTTTTACAACCATCTTTTTCATTCAGTATGCCTTCCATTGCCAGCTTGAGGCTCTCACATGACGACACCAGACTTTGGTTCTCTAGTAATGTTCGATCAACCTCATCAATCAGTCTAACGCGTTCGGTACATAGCTTCTCCAGCTCTTCTTCTGTTGTTTCCATTTTCTTCTGCAGCTCAGCTATGAGCTGCTCATTTGATGCTAGCTGCTCCTTTTGAGTTTTGTTGTCTTTGAGGGCCTCTTTACGAGAGATGAGGGCAGCCTGAAGCTTCCGTTGAAGCTGCTGGATCTTTGTCTCACTATCTTTTTCTTCCTCTTGCTTCTGTGGATGTTCAACCTCTAACCTTTGAGTTTTCTCTTGCTCTGCCTTCAGTTCTTCCTGTAATGAAATTATTAATTCATCTTTCTGAGAGACAGTATCCTGCATGGAATGTATGAGGGAGTTCTGTTCAGTAAGTTGGTGACTGAGCTCCATTATTTCATGATTTTTATTGTCCAGAAATTGCTTAAATTCTTCAGCTTCAGCTTGGAGAGCAGCAATGGAGGATGAAGAATTAGCAGAAGCTGCACTGACTGCAGCTTCCATCTCAGCTTTCAGCTTTTCAGCACAAGACTCAGCTTCCTGATACTTGTCTCTAAGATCACCCATTTCCTCTGAAAGTGCCTCAATCTGCCTTTCCTTTTCTGTTAATGCTTGCAGCCCTTTGCTCAATTCCACTAATTCAGTCTCCTTCAGTGACAGGCTGCTGTGAGTTTCCTGCAACTGCTTCTCTAACTCTGTGTTAGCCATCTGTTGGGTCTGGATTTGTTCTCTAAGTGCTTTCAAAGTTTCCTCCATTTGTGAAGAGAGACCTTCAGCCTGTTCTGCAGGATGCTGAATCTGATGACTGGATGTCAGCTGTGATGCATCAGTTTCAGATGAGGCAAAATCTACCCAGTCCTCCTGAGCCCATTCATTTGCTACAGGTTTCTCCACATTTTTAGACACATCCTCTCCCTCCTGGTGGGACAGGTCTTCTCTCTTACTGCTCTCCTCCAATTTTCTCAATTTAGTAAGAAGGACTTCTCGTTCATTACTCTGCACTTCACATCGCTGTGCGAGTTCAGAGTGTTCTTCTTTCTGCTGCTTCAGTTGCTCACGGTGGTGTCTTTCTTTCTCTTTTGCTTTGCGGATGGTTTCTTTGCGTGATTCTTGGGCCTCCAGGACTTTCTTCCGGAGTGTCTCACACTCTGCTTCAAGGGAGGCCACATGGGACTGTAACTCACTCATGTCAGAAGAAGTGTCAGTCTGCTGATAATTTACAGCTTCTTCATTTAATTTTTTATTTAGAGCAAGTGTCTCTGTAAGAACTTGATCCTGCTGGCTAATTTTCTGCTCAAGAGTTTCAATGGCTTCTTCTTTGGACTGCAAAGTCCGCTTAAGTTCAGTAAGTTCAGCCTCCATTTCATGTCTGTCAGTTTTCTCTGTTTCTTCTGGTGCTGTGCTATCTTCTTTTGTTTTCTTTGCCTTTTCAAAATCAGCAACTTTCTTCATGAGCTCTTTACGTTGCACAAGTGCCACCTGCAGCTTCTTTTTTGTGTTTGTCAGTTGAGTTCCCAATTCAATTTTCTCCCTCTGTAATACATCAACTTTTTCATCTGTTTGAAATGTTGATTCTTGAGAACTTTCTGTAGTTTTCTCAAGTTCCTTTATCTGCTCCTTGAGCTTATTGACTTCACTGTCAATGTGGAATTTCTCTTCTTCTGCTTGAAGGAGTTTGGCAGACATACTATCATTAAGATCCATCATCTCTTGCTCTTTTTGACTGAGAAGTAGCTGTAGTTTAGTGATCTCAGAGTCCTTTTTTAACAAAGAGTCATTGTTGAGCTCTGATGTCTGGGAGAAATCCAGCATACTATTCTCCATATCCTGAAGCTTTCTTTCAAGCTCAGAGGAAAGTAACTCTCTGTCCTCCAGCTGAACACTCAACATCCTGGCCTGACCCTGCTGCTCAGAAAGAGTTTGAAGGACCGTTTCCAGTTCTGTCTGCAAGGTTTGGATCTTCTCCTCTTTGACTTTACTCTGAGTGTTCAAAATTTCTACCTCTTCTACTAAAAGTTGCATTTCAACACCATGCTTCTCTGTCACAACATTGCTTTGTAGGGAGAGCTTATCTAATTCATTTCTGGCTGTTTTAAGCTCTTCTCCAAAATCAGTGGCCTGAGATTCAGCTTCCTCCTTAGCAGCAATAAGAATGCGTGTTTCCTCCTCTAGACTCTTGATTTTCTCCTGTGATTCTGCAGCAGCATCCCTAAGCTTCTGGAGCTCTGCCAAAAGTTCACCATACCTTTTCTGGATTTCCTCAGCAAGAACCTGTGCAAAGACCTGGCCAGTTAGCAGATTAGTGTCTGGGGAAGAAGAATTTAAATGAACTTGAACAGTCTCTCGGATGATGACAGATGAAGACTCCACTTGAACTGCAGAGGTTTCCTGTTCCATACTTGTTGCTTCCCATGACTGCAGTTGCAGCTGGCTTAAGTCCTGCAGGCTGGATGGCCATTCCTGGGCCCCGTCTTGATTCACAGCTTCCAGTAGGGTCCAGCTGCTGTGAGCCACCTCAGAATCACTGCTTGCAACCATCTCATCAGAGGAGGTCCCTTTGGATTCTTCTGGAGAGTCAGACTGGTGTCCAATAAGTTCTGGGCTACTCTCAGTATCAGCTGAAATCGAGAGAACAGAAGTGTCCTCTGCAACTAAAGTGACCTCCTCTTCTTGTGTATCCTCCTCCAGTGGGTCAGGAAGAGAAGAATTATCATGGTGGGTCATACTAGCATCCTGAACCTGGTCATTTTCCCCTAAAGTGGCACCACTGGGACTGTGCTCCTTAGTCAGTTCCTGGGACTCTGCTAAGGCTGCCAGTTCATTGTCTTTTTCTAATAGTTGCTGTTCCAGGGAACGTTTGTGTGCTGCAGAAGAAAACAAAGATAACATTAAATGATTCAAAGGAGTGGGCTGTTCATACTTAGACAAACATTTGTGAAGTTTTTGAAAAGATGTCAAATTATGCCACAAAGCTACAGTTATAATTCCTACTGTATATATAAAATAGATAGGATACTTTTTTTTTTTTTTTTTTTACATTTATTACATGCCAATTTATTATTACAAAGCAACGTGGGCAATCAGTTTATCCTTCTAACAAAATGGATGTCATTAAAGGTATTAATACTCTGAAAAGCTTGTTTTTTTTCCCTTTCCTTTTTATATGAGCAACAAATTTAGATTTTTTTTTTTTTTTAATCAAATCGCACATCAACCAAACCAAATTTAGTACCTTTTTGGGATTCAGTTATATCATGTGCTGATGGTTCAGCCATATCTCCTCTTTCAGACATCTGAAAGACAAAATACAATGTGATTACAGATCACAGTACAGAAGGCAAAAATGACATTTTATCTAAGCACTCTGAAGCTTGTACAAATGATGTTACTATTTATATACACATTTGCAGTAATGCTAAGTATGACATAGCAAGAGGTGAAGGCTGATTTAGACTACAGCTTGTCATATTAGTGGATCAGTGTAGAGAGGATTAGACATGCTTGTTCGTGCCAAGTTAAAGTGTTGTCTGTCTGTTAAGGGTCACAGACAGACAGGCCTCTGTTCTATGCTGTCTCAACCTGTTCAAGGTCAGACATAAGTTGTGACCTTGATGAAGATAACATTAATAGTCACGCAGGCTGCGTCCATCTCATAATGAATTTGGCAAATGGTAGGACACAAAAATGTTGAGGACACTGTGCCTTGATTTTGTTGTTATGTATACATTAACTTATGCTAAACTGTCAGACTCACACCTTGCATTTCAAAACTTTATTTAACAATGTAAACTGAGACAGAACTTAGTAGAAACTTCCAACAAACACAATGAGAATAATTTAAGTTAAGCTTTGCAGAGATCACAAAGCCTGTACGAGTATCAGGATTCACACTTGAAGTTTAGATCTCAGTTAAAATAAGCTTCCAACTTTGGGTGGCAAAACAGCTGATAATTACAAAAATTAGCTTTTTGTGATCACTCACTGCTTCAATTTGCTGCTCCAGCTGCTGCATTTTGGCAGTTGCTTCTTCCTGTTCTGTTGCTTTTTTTTGCAGTTGTTCTGAAAATAAGAAATCAAAATATTTTTAATAATCCTTGAAAACTTTACATGAATATATTTGAATTCCAGATGAAAGTGCTCTAACCTTGTAGAATATCTATGTTATTGGTAAGCTGCACACAGCGTTTCTTGCTCTCGTTATGTTCATCTTTCAGCCTTATCAGCTGGGTCTCCATAGACCGCACAGTTTCAATAAACAGGGAAAGGTTACCAGAGTCAGGGCTTTCCTCTGCTGCTGGCACATTTTCTAGAGACAGAGCACGTAAATGCCTCCCAAATTCATCCAAGACCATAGACTTCTTCTGAAAATCTTCATGCTCCTCCCTTAGGGCAGTCAGCTCTTTATTTAGTTTATCAACTTCCAACTTCTCCCTCTCCAAAGCACTCTGGCTGGCATGGACAGCTGCAGACTCTGCTTCTCTCACAGATGCAAGTTCTCTTTCAACCCGATCAATTTCTGCCCTGTTTCTTTCCAGTGCATCATGGGATGCTTGGGTGGCTGTAATCTCAGCCTCTTTAATCAGAGCCAGTTCTCTCTCCAGCATGGCAACATCCATCTTCTCTTTCTGCAGAGCTTCCTGATTAACAAGCTCTGCATCTCTAAGGGAGGCCAGCTCGCTCTCCAGCCTAGCCACCTCTGCTCTCTCATTTTCCTGGGCCTCTAGGCACCTTCGGAGGGCTGAGATTTCGGCATCAGCCTTGCTGGCTTGTTCATCCCACTGCTGCCTCTCCTCCTCCCTCAGCTTGACAGTACTGGCCAGCTCCTGTTCCATCTGATGTAACTGAGTAGTTAAGATCTGTGCAGACAAACCAACAAAAGCATAGAGAAGGAATATATGAGGGGGTGTGTGCTGTGAATGTCAGACAAACAATGCATAATAATGATTTCTACATGTTAGATGTGTCACTTTTCATCATACAGGATGAGTAATAATATAAATGAAGCTTCTGTAAATAACTGGCTGGCAACATATTTAATAATGTCCAAACAAACACAGTGGTGGTAACTGGTAGAGCAGGATCTGGACCTGTTTTTGCTGATCAGCATTGCTGACTTCCTGCTGCAGCATTTCTAGAACTTGAGACCGAG
This sequence comes from Maxillicosta whitleyi, assembly GCA_029822895.1. Lineage (NCBI taxonomy): Eukaryota > Metazoa > Chordata > Actinopteri > Perciformes > Neosebastidae > Maxillicosta > Maxillicosta whitleyi. The sequence continues at coordinate 10,440,063 of JAPSES010000120.1, read as the reverse complement.
AGTTCAGGGTTTCTTCAAGCTCCTCACACCGTCTCTGGGCTGCACGAAAGCCCTGATGGACAACAAAAACAGATACCAAATGAGTATACAATAGACTGATTGACTGTCAAGTGTGCTATTTTTGTCTAGGCATCTGACTTGACAATTATAAAAGGTAACAGTTTTTAATGAAAACTAAAAGCATTTTTCAGTTCAGACTACAAAGCTTTAAGAGAACATAAATCTATGTGTTATAAAATGCAGAAGGTGAATGGATTGACAAGAAATTAAAAAAAAAAAAGAAAATCATTGCAGACACTGGATGTTATACCTGCTGAAGCACACTGTCATTCTGACACTGTGCAGTGACCTTAAGCAGCTCCTCTTCATGTTTCTGGATCTGTTCTTGGAAACGAACATCCTTCTCACAAATCACAGCCTGAAGTATCCGTGCCTGAAAACAAAAGCATCACAAACATTCAACAACCTTTTATCATATAATTCGAGGTCATTATATACAACAAGATACAAGTTTATCACCTGTTCCTTGTGCACATTTTCCTTCTCTTCAAGCAGCTGTTCAACGGCTTCCAGTCGTTCTTTGAGCTCCCTGCTTTTGGCCTCCTCTTCATTCAGCTTACTCTTAAGTTCCTGAAGCTCCTCCTCAACTGCTGCACCAGGTCCTGTAAATGAGCTATCTGGGCTCTGGTGCAAAGAAAAAGATATTTAATGTGAGTTAAAACTGGAGTGTTGATAATGAACAGGTGTGTCATAATACTGTATACATTTACATACATTATTGTATACATATACATACTGCATACAAACTAAAAACTATATGTTGGTCTTTTCTGACTCACTGTTGGTCCTTCTTGTCCTTTCAGTTCATTAATCTGTTTAGTGAGTGAAGCCATCTTTGCTTTGGCCTGCAGCTTGAGCTTGGTGAAGCGAGCTTCAGCTGCTTCACTTTCATTCTGTGGAGCAAAAAGGCCATAAAATATCAATTTCAGAGTCATAAGTTAATAGCAAAAAAAAACAAAAACCCACAGGACATTTACCTTGAGCTGAGCACCTTTGCTGGCCAGCTCAGCATCCTTTTGGACCAGCTGAGCATCTTTATCCCGGATAAGTTCCTTTAGCTGGACCACAAGTTGCTCCAGGTGGGCCAACCTCTCCATAGCCTCCTCAGGTGCCACAGACTCCAGAGAAGCCTGGTCCTCACTGGCAGGGAGCTGAGGCACAAGCATGCCCTGTTAAAGAATAACAAAATAAAACAGGTGGTGCCAGACACTACAAACCCCGCCCCTCAGGCATATTGTAGCTTATTTTGACATTGATCCAACTGATGTCATCATGTCTGTGTGTGCTGATGTCAGCGTAGATATAAAGGGCATAGACAAATTTCAGCCATTTTAAGTAAACCAGGAAAAAAGATTTTTAAAAATTCATTAAAAATTTTAACTTTGACCTATTCTTCCCAAAATGTAATGACGTTTATTTTGGGTCATTGGCAATCTGTAAACCAAATTTGGTTTGAATTCAACCAACAGTTTTGTAGCTTAAATCTGCACGTGACTTTCATCACCAATTTTTCATCAAATCTGCAAAACCATAGCCCAAGTATCATATCACAAACCCATAAGTCTTTCTGTGACTACGCACCTGAATCTCTTCCCTCACGGTGAACAGTTTTTAAGTGTACTTCACCGCCATAAATAATCCATTTGTTTACAAACAGAGTCAGTAGGTCACTTGGGCATTTTTGGAAATTTGTCACAACATGTGTATAGTGGGAAGCAGGGCTTAACGCAGCTGCAGTAACAGCAACAAATATGTTGACCAAGTGAAAGCGGTCAACATACAAATACAAGTCCACCTTTAACTAATTACCTCCGCCAAGCAGGTAATGTTTTTGCCAGGGTTTGTTTGTTAGTTAGCAAGATAACTCAAAAAGTTATGAACAGATTTTAATGAAATTTTCAGGAAATGTTCGCTGAGACAAGGAACAGATAATTAAATTTTGAAGCTGATCTGGATCACTGTCTGGATCCAGGAATTTTTTTTAAGGATTCTATGTTATTATTATTATCATTGACTTTGTTGTAGTATTAACAGATGTCCACCAGATAGCAGTGGAACCCCTGTTTTCTCATATAGCAGCTTTAAATGTGTGACTTGAACTGTGCTGCTTGGCGGAGGTTTGCCCTCTCTGAGTGCTTTTCTAGTTTGTCAATAGTTTCAACAATTGTAATTTAAATACTGGAAACTAAGCTGATAATAGCCTCTCACCTGTTGGTCTACATCTGCGCCCTCCTCTCCAGAGAGCTCCTGGAGGACCGTGGCCAGACGGCTAAACATAAAGATGGCACTGTAAGGAGAAATTATGGGAGAGGCTTGTGAGTGATGTTGATAATGCCTGACATACACAACTTTGGAAACAATTTAGACTGTTGGTGTTCAAATACATTGTTTGCATTTTCTTCTGGAACTCTAAAAAATGTTTTGGTGATGATTTGGTTATTGGTCCCTTAATGAAAAACCAAAATACTTGCAGTGTCCTTATACAACTCTGGCCTCATGGTTGATAGTTGGTTATTCAGTTTAAAGTGTCTAAACCTCATATGCATATCTCATGCACATAATTGCTCATGTAGTGTCAAATTTGATGATGTCACTATTTCAATGTTTAATATATTTGGTTATTGTCAGATTGTATTACGTCTATCAAAAAATCTCTATTTTCTTTGACCACTTTGATGAATTTCAAGTAATTAAGGTAGTTTTAATACAATTTCTATAGAAAATCACAGGTAAATTATTTCATTGTAGTAGACAGAGTAGCCATCTTAACTTGTGACAGATTAAATAGATGTAATAAGGGCTGGGCAATATATCAAATACATTTGACTGACTTTCTAAAACTTGCGAAAAATGTATAGATTGCAAAAGATTATTTCTCTGGAGACCTTCAGCTGCAAATAAAAAATATCATATATTTTGATTTTACATAGTCAGAACTAAACCTTATATCATGGACATGAAAGAGAGGAATGAAATAAAACGTTTTCACAATATCAACAGTAATAATTAATTTATTTTGCATAACACCAAAGTGCTACACATGAAAAAATAAATAAAACACGATACAGAAACACATGAAGTAACAATTAAAGCAGGCTTACCAAACGAACCAACATAAAAAAAAAACAATAATAATCCTTACAGATTCGACCAAATAAACAAATGGAGACCGGGTATAACCGAATTTTTGACATGTAAATAATAATTACTTATTTCTGTTATGACTTCAACATGTTTAAATAAATGTATACGAAGAAACCACGCGAATTGGACTCATTTATTGTTTAAATGTCTTTTAAACGGGATGTTTTTACACGTCTGCGTCAACATATTGGATGCGAACCCCAGCCTGTCTGCTCCAAACTAGACTGCGGCTGCGTCACTCTTTGTGAACGGCAAAGATTATGCTAGCTAACGCGAAAATAACCTGCAAACTTGAACGGCGGCTGTACACCGTCGTCGTTAAAAAGCAATAGAAATATCTGAAGATTAAGAAGCGCTGCTGCGAACAGGATGCTACGTCAAAACTCTGGTCGTTTACACTGACTGTAGTTTCCACGACACAGTAAGTTAGCAGAGGCTACTTAGCTAGCTAACGCTGGTAACTCGTAAATAAGGACAGCTGATTTAAAGAAAACCTGCTGAGTTTTGTCCCTGTGTACATGACAGTTCTGCGGCGAAGCACAGCGAGTGTTGTGATTGTAAAAGCATGGAGCTTTGACTCACCTGTGCGAGTGCTCCCCAGGTAAATGTTTCTGCCTTGTATTTGATATATTTCCTCGGATGGATTTCAGAACATAGCCACATCACCAAACATTCCCGGAAACAAAACTTCCTCCGCTCTGATTGGTCAGACGGGATCAGCGCGTGTAAGGGACTGTCTGCAAAGTCTATCGGATGTAGGGAGCGTCATCATAAAAACGCACATTTAACGTAAACGCAAAATGTGCCAAACTATTTGATCTGTCAGCATCAGGACTACATAAGAAGTGTGATAATGGCGGGACCTGACCAGAGGGTGAACCTGATAATCAACCATGGCCGACAGCTGGGAAGGAGCCTGCTACTGCTGGCACACTACACCACAGTGTTCATGACCTTTGTGGGACGTACTGTCCAGTGGATGGTAGAGGCTGTGAAGTGGACCAGCCTGTTTGCACGGTACACCACATCAGTTTTTGACTCCATCTACAGACACCTGCACTGGGGGAAGAGGAAACCTGTCGGTGTCAGAGAGGTCTGCTCAAGCCCTGACACGGAGCCACAGTGAATTCACTTTTACAGCAACTGAGGATGAAATGACGACCATATGAACAATGATGGAAGCATGAGAAGAAGATGATCCTGAAGGAAGAAAGAAAACGAGGCCTTACTGAAGTCAGAAAACAGTTGCATTTTACTTTTTTAAGTTCTTAAAACATAGCCATTTGTTACCATGTATTACATGTTGTTTAATGTGTATGTAATATCCACTGTCCATATTTTGTTATGATCAGCAAAAGCTCTTCCAAAATGTTCACAACCACTTTTTGGGCTATGTGAAAAGCCCAGGAAAAATGCTTGCTTTGCCATTAATCCCTCAAACCTGCCAAAGGGTCTGTCAATGCAAATGTGGGTCAGGTTTGATGCAAATTACTGTATGGTGTTAAAACAGTATGCCTTTTGATCATTACTTTATTGCACTACAGCAGGAACAGAATGGCATTTATGAATGAAGTCACATTTAATATTTACTATAGCATTACAAATGTTTTGTTTGTACTATATATATTTTATGCTCGTCTTGCAGCATATACAATACTGTATTTTCCTTTAATATATCTGTCTCTTATATATGTCTCTTTTAGCAAAAGAAATACACCAGGTCTTTAGTGTTAAGAATGAAACTAACTTTGCTCCTGGCTTGACAGTTTCCTGTGGAGATGCTTTTATTGTTTTGTGTACATGAGTCTAAAAGATGTTTTTCAAGGTTTAATGTTCAGAAAAAAAAGAAACACACCACTGCTGAATGTAATTCAGAGACAACTAATGTCCAACATCAATAATTCCTGGAATGTTAATGTGATAAATGAGAAAATGAAAATGTGCTTGAGTGAACTGTTGCTTTAAAATGACTCACTGATACATTTAGTGAAGTTTTTACTTTTTAATTTTGTGTTGACATATGTTTAATCTGTTAGCACATTTAGAACAAAGTTTAAATACTGACATATATTTTTCTGTATAATTTGTCTTTTCTGTGTTAAAACACTAACAACTGAGAATGCACTATTAGAAACATTACCAATAGCCACAAATACTGAATAATACAACAAATTACCACATAGTAAAAAAAATGCTAATATTTTTGTTTTTAGTGTACTTAATTATGTACTTCATTATAATGGACTTAAGTTGTAGTTAGAATAAAACTTAACCTGTATTTTTAAGTTCCTGAAACAACCACTTGTTTTGTTTTGTTTTTTTCCATTACTGTTAAACAATAAAGCCTTCTACTAAATGTCCTTTTGGAGGTTTATTTTGAGTACACATGCACGTTGTTGTTGATTATATTCTACATAAGATATAACTTTTCTTATTTATGAAAGTTAAGAAAATAGCTAATCATGTTTTCAAAGTCAACCTGACATTTAAGATAACGTTCTATAAAAACAAAAACAGCCTAAAATGTAATGGAAAGCTTTGAAAGCTTTCGTTCACATTTGTGAAGTAAGACCATCTACAGAATTGGATGAAAAATTATGTGAATATTTGCAGCTCTGATATATAAAATCATGGTATTTTAAGACAATTTTCAAATTTGTCTAAAAGTCAAGTAATTTTACAGTATCCTATTAGAAATATGCACATGACATAACCAATGTTCCCTCTAATTTTTTCCAGCACAGGAAACTGAAATTTGTCTGAGCGGTGTGCCTCAGCACTATGAGCAGGCTTCAAGAACGGCATGCGATCCACACAATAACTAATAATTGATCATCATGTGA
>JAPSES010000120.1:10420415-10433916 GCA_029822895.1 Maxillicosta whitleyi | reverse complement strand
TATATATAAACAAACAACAACAAATGCCTCCATTCACGTCATTCACCCAAGTCCATGGGTTTTCGAATCACTGCTGTAGATGATGTTTCCACATTCATTAGCATCTGAACGTCCAAACTGGTCCTATCTGATGACCATGAAAAGATGACAAACTACATATTACACCAATTATTTGCATGTATTTATAGAACTACCACATTAACAGGGGTTAAATTAATAATTTTACATCAGTAGATGGTTTGATTCGCCGGTAGATGTATGGGTCTTTTTGGGTTAAAATAGGCTAATGTTGAAATACATATGTTGAAATACATATGCAAGTAGTAAATAAACTTTATTTATAAACCATAGCAACATAGCAACCAGGTGCTGTACAAAGCATAGAGGTATGGATAACAGATAGCCTAACGGTTTTAAAAATTAAGCAATATAGAAAAAGTGTATGAAAAAAAGACAGATATTCTAATTCAATAAAACAATAAAGGCTAATTCAAAACTACACAGAAGACAAATACACTTCGCAGTAGAAAGTACAAAACATGATAAATATGAGACTTAATTTTGAAACTATGATTCTGTATGCAAATAAACAAATAATACAGATTTTAAAAACATTTACTAAATTAGGCCTATTATTATTATTATTTATTTATTTATTTGTTTGTTTGTTTGTTTATTTATTTTTAGAATTAGCCAATCCCATCATAGGGTAACAGGGTAGTATAGCTGTTTGAGATTTCGCGCTTGCTACTGGAATAAACACGTCAGTCCGGGATTAAAGGATGTGGGTTGGCCCTGTCTCCTTTAACTCTAATTCACTGGGATCTCAGCTGCTGTTGGTCTGTCATCGTCGAGCACAGAGGGACCAGTGATTTCTACGTCTCACGGTGCTTCACGGAGCTCAGCCTCATGCCCACAGACTGCACTGTTTGTGGGAGTAACAGCCTCCGGTTGTGGACGCGCTCAGGTACGGACATGTTCAGTAACCGAAGGACTGTCGGATAAATCGACGGGCTACTCAAAGCAGAGGATGGATTACTGAACCTCCGGATGTGTTTTCTCGAGCGCACATTTTCTGAGGTTGGATACATTTTAGAGTAATGAATGAGAGCCAGAGGACAACACACAACCCGACCTCGTCTTTGATGTGAATGCAGTGATGCTGTGGCTACAACTGTGACTGAATGAATGCGTAAACGCTGTTTTGGGGTTTTTTTGTTTTGGTTTTTTTGATAACAGCGACAAGGAGAAGAAGTTGGGCGAATGCCGTCCTCGCACAGATGCAGCAGATGTTAGTTTGGTGAAGATTCTGTTAGTAAATCCGAGCAGTCCCCTCGACACAGACCGGAGGATGATCCCCGGGGCTCCTAACACAACCACCACCATGCTGCCCGCCTCCGAGGCTGCCAAGATCTACCAGACCAACTACGTGCGTAACTCCCGAGCCATCGGCGTCCTGTGGGCCATCTTCACCATCCTCTTCGCCATCGTGAATGTGGTGTGTTTCATCCAGCCCTACTGGATAGGAGACGGCGTGGACACCCCTCAGGCGGGCTACTTCGGGCTGTTCCACTACTGCATCGGGAACGGGCTGTCCCGGGACTTGACCTGTAAAGGCAGCTTCACAGAGTTCAGCACCATCCCCTCTGGTGCGTTCAAGGCCGCCTCCTTCTTCATCGGTATGTCCATGGTGCTGGTCCTCACGTGCATCGGCTGCTTTGCGCTCTTCTTCTTCTGCAGCACCGGGACCGTGTACAAGATCTGCGGCTGGATGCAGCTGGCGGCAGGTAGGACACCAACTGTGACTACAGGTGGAGGTTCACGTGGACCAGGGAGTGCATGTGAAGTTTAACTGTGTCACCTCTGAATCCTACTCTGAATGGATCAAAGTGGAAATAGTCCAGTAGTAAAATTCACACTCTTTTCAGAGTCAAATTTGGGACAGGTCAACCTTAAACTCCTTAGTGTCCCCAGTATTTTTAGGACTCCAGAAAACTAACTTTGAGAGAGAACCCCACATCGGGAGTTTCTGTCCCAGTTTCAGTGGATAATTGTGTTTAAATGTGTTGGTAGCCTATAGTCTAATATTGTGAAACTGTTTAAAATGTAGGTGGACTTTACACAAACAGGGAAATGAAACCTTAGATGGACACTCAAAAAATTCACTCAATGCTACATTAGCAGGAATAAAAAAAATATTAAAAACACTTGTACCATAGAGGCTTGTCTCAGACATATAAAACTATACTATGACCTTAAAAAGATACAGTTCCCTTGGGATTTGTTTCCTACAATGAATCAAGAATGAATGAATGAAAGAGTGAATATTTTATGCAAGTGTCACACACATAGCCTACGTGGCCAGCCCATATAGGCTTATAAGGTACTATTGACTTCAAAACAGGAAGATGAACACCAAAATGCATATACGCATCCCAATAACAATTACACCAAACAAGATCATTTTAGTTCAGTTCAGGATACGGAGTTCTTTGTCTGAGTTTCCATGCCTTCCCCAAAACTCTCGCCAAACCATATATTTTATTTTAAAATGATCAGCTCAACATATCCCCAAACATCCAAAACAAATTGGGATTTTTATATCAAATTTTCTCAAACATACTAGTTCTGATGTCATGATATAAAACAGGGGTCACTAACTCCGGGCCTCGAGGCCTGGTATCCTGCATGTTTTAGATGTTTCCCTCTTCCATCACACCTGGTCCAATTAATGATCAGTTCATCAGCTCTGCAGAAGTCTGATAATGATGTAATGACTTTCAGGTGTGATGGAAGAGGGAAATATCTAAAACATGCAGGAGTTGTTGACTGGAGTTGGTGATCCCTGATAAAACAGAAAATGTGCCTCAAACATCCTCCAGTCACATTAAATTAAAAGAAAACATATTAAATTACAAACAAAATTTGAACCTGCTCACACATATGAGAGCAGAATGATATGACATTTCTGCTTTTTTTTCCCATCAATTTGCCTCTACATTCCAAGGATTTGGTTTCCATCCAACATGCTATTTTCAAAGAACTGATTCCACTCAGCTTTATTTCTCAGCCAGATACAGCAGTACTCAAGGGGAAATGAATGTCAGCAAATAACTTTTTATATCATCCTATTTTTGGTAAACTGTTATTGCACTGCATTTGTACCACGGCTTGTCAACACACAGCTTACTATGCTCGAATCAGACGAGAATATCACCAAACTGAAATGTTTTTTGACAGTTTTAGTTGCATAGATTTATTATTCATAATTAACTGTCCAGCTTTAATTTCTGATATCTGGTCTGATAAATTAATTAGTATTTATGCATGTTTTTATTTTAGTATAAAAGTCGTCATGTTTCAGCATATACAGCAAGTGTTAATGCTGGTGTCTCCTTTACTAGTAGAGTTAAACTGCCCTCTTATTTCCACTTGACATAAAGAGGAAATAACTTTAGCGGCTGTAATGACGTTAGTGACTTTACTGGCCCTGAATAGAACAACAGGGGAAGAGATTAAAGCCTGTATTATTTACACTGCCCTTACATTAAGTGGTTAAACCAGTGCACACACTGTGAACAAAGCATAGAAGCATATGTAAAGACTATACTCATGCACATAGAGATAGTACAATACATAAAAAATAATGCTTAACATAGCTTCTTCCTGTGGTGTCTAACCAATATGCAGTAAATGACAGTTCAAAGTGTCTGAGTTCGATTTCTTTTTTTAAGATAAATCTCATTATCACACAGTGTCATACTTTGCATCTCCTTGATGCCTGCTGCAAAATGCTGGATGTTTGCAAATGAGAATTAAATGTCAAAGCTAATAAAATTACATCTGAACTGCATTTTTCTTGTTTTTCATGCAGAAGCAGCACATGATTGTTAAATATCCAACCTCAATCAGTGCAATGGTGTATCCTTAGACCAACGGTTTCCGCAGTAAGCAGCATCCACAGAATGGCATCAGAATGCATACAGCCCTATCTATTGATTAGACACAGAGCAGATAGTCTCTATTGGCCAGATGCTCAGTCTAATCTATACACTATGTTCCCATTTCATAGTAAAATCCTTCTGCTGCTAAAGGATCCCCAGTGTCTCAAGCCCTAGCAGCTGTGAGTTGGATTATCTTGAGGGAGAAAGCACATACCACTGTGATGAGCCCGTCTAATGAGCAGCACAGCTTTGCAGTTTGTGTCTTTGCACTTTTTTCTGTCACAGATCAAAGCTGCTTCTTATTCCTCTTGAGTCACATTTTGGCTTTCACTATTTTCCCACTATGTCAGGGGAGCAGATTTTTTCAGTGTAGAACAGAGTCAGGTGAAGAACTACATCAGATTTCACATGTCACAGCTGATGTAGTCATCTCTCGAGGTTTCTGTAAATGTGGTTACTGGGTCTGTGACAGGGTTGTGTAAAAACATGAGGGTGAGTCAACACTAATAATTACAGCCACGCAGTTTGGCAGCTCCTCAGCTCCTATTGATCATCAGAACTCTTCTGTCAGTGGTCCTCTCATTCACTTTCACTCTTTGAGCCTCATATCCCTTCACCTCCTCTGTTTAATTTACTCACAATCTGTCACTTCGAGGCCACTGTGAAATCAACCATTAAAAGATAGGTGACTTAAATCAGCAATATTGCAGCGTTTTCTCTCTCCAAGCAGCTTCAAATCCCAGTGTGATTGTAAAAAAATCCTCCGTGGCTTAATGCTGTCAGATACCATTTCAGGTGCTATAGGCTGCTGTGATGTGCTATCAGAGGCAACACATACTCCAGTGATGAGATGTCCTGAATGTTTTATGAGCACCATCCTCTAGGAGATGACAGTTTTTAGGAAAATAACTGAGCATAATGATGATCACTACAACTGAAGGGCAATTTCTTTGTTGCGCTGCAGATGTGAAACCATGCACAGCACTGTTTGATGATATATTTTAGTTTGCACACGTAGTTTAATTTGCATAAGTTTGTGCAGTATCTGGCCGGCGTCCTGTACATCAGACAGAGCTGGCATACTGCTGAAGCACAGACAACTACTTCCACCTCTCTTGTGTTAGTCATTTCTGTTAGTGTGTAAATCTTACTCCCATTAGAGGCAGAAAGTTGTATATTTAACATCCACAGTCGCCCACTGATAATACAACAGCTGAAAGGTTGGACGTGCACATCATCAAAGAAAACAGCATGCAAACACTGGGGTACCACCTCATAGGGAGCCATACATTATACAGGCCTAATGTGTAGTTTATGAACATGAAACAATCGAAAATAAAGTTTATTTGTATGGTTTTGTGTTGTAAGCCAATAAGAACAGCTTTTATTGGATAAATCAGTTCATATTAATGCCTGAAATGAAACATACAATTCAAGCAGGATGTTACAGGCACATACAGATTATACAAAAAGTAAAACAAGAACAAACAAAACAGAAAAAAGTGGCTTAAAAATGTACATACTTTTATCACGATGACTTTAGTTTTGTTGAAATACAACTGTATGGGATTGTTGTGAAAAATGTTTCCAAGAATAAGATTGTATCAAGTGTTATATCATCACATTTTGTAATTCTCCCAAATAAATGTGGTGTGATTACAATCAGAGGAACACTCAATTCAACCAAACTCCATATAGTAACATTAGAGGATTTTGCACCTTTTGATAGATCTCCTCTAAACTTTAATGTGTTCATCCTTCACCTTCTGTGTCGATGTTTCATAAAAATCAGTGCTGTAGTTTTACCACATGGTAACAACAACATATTGTTAATAGCAGAGTTAATAATTGAGTCCACATAGAGTTGGAAGCACAATAATGATTTATGTGACTTCTTAGCTTTAATATTCAATCTTCACTACTCTTTTACTAGCATATTAAACTGCAGACTTTATTATGTTTTATGAATAATTAAGCTGTTCATACAGAAAAATGAGACAAATGTAAGAAACTGGTCTCGTTGCATCTAAAAACAGATGCAAACACAAGGTTTGATAGTAATCATGTGGAAGATATTTTTCCTAAAAGGCTTTTAGTAACTTGGAAGTTGATACTGGTCTGGACCACCTTGCCAAGATAATTTCCTGTTTTTTTCCTGTAATTTGTTGCCCATCTGTGGCAGCAGTTTGGAGGAGGATATACATGAGGAAAACTGATTATCCTCAACTTAATAGCTTACAAGGTGGTTATTAATGTGTCAGACTCATAGAATCAGTTAGAAGTTATTTACTTTGTCATCAATAAATTCATTAGTTTTAACACAAAACAGGCAAGCATCTTCAGAAAGTGGCAGTGGTAATGAAAACAGTGGGTTTCTTGATACTCAGTGTGGTGCAGCAGGCAAACAGCACTGATGTGAGGCAGCACATCAGTTCTCAATAACCTGGACGGCCTCCAGAGCTCTGATGGCCATCTGGAGCTCACAGACACACACACATTTGCTCAGTTGAACATGCACACATGAAGGCTGCCGTGGCATAAACAGCTGCCCATTTTCTGTTGCTTCAAATCCATAGAAAGCTATAGAATCCAAGTTGGACGACTCAAAGTGCTGTCGAAGCGTTTCTAACACACGGTCCATTTTCTGGTTGTCTGACCAGCAGCTCCCTGTGCTAAGTGGCTTTCCTCATGGCACACTGTGCCTACTAAGTGGTCCTCCAGAGAGGGGAGTGGGCATTCAGGGCCAACAATAAAAGGTCCATTTGGTAGATGGAGGTTCATTGATCCAAATGCTTCTTCTCAGAGTAACAGGAAGCTGAACTGTAACAGGGGACAGCTACCACTGCATGGGCCTATTTGCCTTTCATGCTCAGTCACCGGTTCAGTCTGATACAGAATAACACTGTGTGTGTGTGTGTGTGCGTGTGCAACAAAGCTTTTTATATGTTTTATGCATGATAACATGATTTGAGATTGCATCTGACTGACTGATTTTATTATACGAGCACTCGTTGTGTGGTATTCAATTTTACACCTCTTCAGAATGATGTCAAGTGGAACTGGGACATGTTGCTTATCACCATCAGATTGTTTCTTGGAAAGGAGAGAAAAAGATAAACAGAGAAATTATCTCTGCCTGTGGAGGAAAGAGGATAATGACAGCTGATCCAGGGAATATATGAAAGCTGGAATGTTCAATTTGAAATACAGCGTGTGTCATTTCTGTTCATGGAGTTACATAAATGAGTTTTCTTCTTAATCTAAAAACTGGAGAGTGAAGTTCATGCTTTAATGTTGGGTCATATTGCTCTCTGAAGAAGGCAGTATGAAAATAGCAGCAACACATTTCATTGATTTTTTTTTTCTTTATTTCTTTCTACTCATTTAAAATTGAATTTATTGAATTATTTACTGTGTGGTTGAGATGGTTCTGATTGACACTGATTTAAAGTTGACGGTTAATGACATCAGCCTGGTCTGATCCTCTGACACGAAATGAAGGACCGGAAGAGTCTGAGAGGCTTACAGTGATCTAACATGACTGCACGAGAGGTTAAGACTCAGACATGAACACACACAAACAGTGAAGGACCCATTAGACCCATTAAATCTCAGCAAGTGATGTGCTCACCTGGAGGTGTTCAGATGAAACCTTCTGCCCTACTCCCTTTGCCTCGTTCACTAAAGTGTCGGCTTGTTTCCCTCCGGAGAAAGAAAACATTTTTCTTTTAAGCTCGGAGAGGTCACAGCAAATGGACAATCATTTTACACAGAGTGAAATAAAAAAAAAAAAGTAAACAATAGGAGCATAAAGAAAAAGCAAAAGTGTGTGAATCAGCCAAATAAAAAGAAAGTCAAGTCAGCTGGAAACCAGAGGGCTCCCTACTGCAGACTAATACTGAGTCTGTGGATTAAGGGAATGGATACAGTTGGCTAATGAGGATTTTTAAAGGGGAAGTAGTGAGTCTTTGACCTTTTTATCAACATCTACCCAGACATTTATAGTTTTCTGACAGCTGTCTCATATTAGCTTTTATGGCATAAACATACAAATAAGAACCAAAATCTAATAGCATAGACTAAACTCAAAGACAGCATTATCCTGACAGTGCCATCAGCACAAACCCTATCTATGGCTTAACAAAAAGAAGAAAAAAATCCTTATTGTCCAACTGAGGGCAAAAATGCATCAAAAGTACTAATACTTTCAAAATAATCTGTTTTATTGCATATTTTCTTCTTAAATCCATAGAAACAAAAGATTAGAAACCTTTCAGACCAGTAAATATGATGCTTTTTGATTATGTTATTCAGTTTCCCTTCTTTCAAATGATGCATTCTCTGTCAAGTTTTCTCATACTCAATATTAATTTGGGTTTTTCATTGACAACAGATTGCTCTTGCCGTCACCCCTCCCGTCAGACACAGATGAATGATTCAGATACAGGTACATCTTTAGACAAATGTATGGGGACACATTCATTTCAAATTGGGGACTGAGCTAAAAATAATATTATGAAATGCGTATATGATGAAAAATCCTACTATAACAAATATCGTAATATGATTTTATGTTGCAATAAATATCACAAGAAACTTTTGTCTTTCATCTTTAGTGTGAATTTGTTAACGCCTGTGCACACAAAATGCTCCACAGTTTCTAATTTTGCTCAACATTGTTATTTGCCATGGTAATTGTTTTGAATGTTCTGCCTCTTCTTTCCTCAACTATTTGTCATGTTCTGACCGTAAATAATCATTTTAAATTACAAGTAACTGTCTGGTTTCTACAACTTCCACAGAAAAATCACCATTTAAATGTCAGAGAAATATTGATTGACATTTATTGTCACAGTTACGGATCATTATCATGACAATATTTCAAAGCTATGGGAATATGAAGTCTGGCAGGCTGTAAGTAGATGTCTCCCAGTATTTTTGTCCATGTAGTGTTTATTTGTAGCCAAACTTATATTTATTTCTCCACAAAGGTCAAACAAGTCCAAGTCTGTGTTGCATGAGTAAAGGTTCTGTCATAGCTTTGACATTTCAAAAAAAAATTATGAAGTAGTCAGCCCATTTTATGAAGATTGACAGGGGTGAAATAGTGGTAGTGGAGTATCTATAAACTACCTCATAAACTACCTTCCACTGGATATTAAAGTAGTCCAAACGTCCTGCTCTGGGTTACAGTTCAAGTCCTGTTAAACCCAGTGCCCATAAACCACAATTAGCAGGCAGTGGAAAACAAAAGGCAGACAAAACAAAATAAAATACTATGCAGTTGTACAATGAGTAAAATATTCACGTTATTCTCATTGCACACTTGTTCATGCACATGTACAACCCGAATTCAAAGTCTGTACAGTTTTACACGGGGGATCATTATTCTGAAATTCCAAAATTTCTATCCACAGTTTCTCACAGATTGGTGGATCTCTACCCACCTTTACTTTCAACAGATTCTGCCTCAGAAGTGCAGATCTAATTAGTTGCAAAATGTTCCGTTTCAGGTTAGCACCACTTGTTTTTCCAGCATTTTGTTAAACCAGTCCCAACCTTTTGGAAACATCCTGCTGCCCTTACATTCAAAATTGCCTTGTTTTTTCCTGAATTGGTAGACTATCTCACTTTAAAAATCAGTTTCTTCTGTTGTGAATTAAACATGAGTTTGAGTTTTCAATTTATATTTTACACAGTGTTCCACGATTTTTAAAACTGGGGTTACATATGGGGAGGAGGAGTTATCATTTCACATAGGTCCATAAAAACACATTACATGAATAGTAAGTACAGTAAATAATACATACTGTAACAGGTGGTGCCAGGCACAACAAACCCCAAACTTCACATGTATTGTAGCTTATTTTGGCTTTAGATTTGAAGTAAATTGAAACAAAATGTATGTGTTAATAGACATTTAAAATGGGAGGAAAAAAAGGATTAAAAATTTGAACTTTGACCTTTCCCCAAAATGTTACACATCTATTCTGGGTCACTGGCAATCTACAAATCCAATTTGGTATGAATTCAACCAATATTTTTGCTGCTCCAGACATTTAAAATTTTGCCCATTTAAAAGTAAATATGGAAAAAAAAAAAAAAAGTTGGTAGGAATTCAATTAATAGTTTTGCTGCTAGAGTGTTGACAAACAAAGACACAAACAAACTGAAACAAAAAAAAATACCCCTTGCCTCCCCTTTGAGAGGGATGTCATAATAAATATTATATACTAAAAAAAACTAATATATAAATGCTAGTGACAATATGCAAAAGCTGTATATAGTAGTTGTTTTAAAAATATCAGTTAGCAGTTGTGTGTAACACCAGCATTCCTTACCAATATGCACTATAGATGCTTCGACAGCCCAAAACACAAACACAACTGACCAATTTCACACAGTGTTGTTCAACATTGGGGTTGGAATTCAAATGGGGTTGGCTGAAATTTCTAGTAATTGATAATAATAAAAAAAAAAATTCTAATAAAAAATATGTGGTAAGTTGAGACAGACCATCCCAATACATAAAAGACATGACAAACTGAAGCAGAAACTGAAGCACTGTGGTTCTGTTTATCTGTCAAAATGTTCACTGTGGTCGCTTTAAGATTCTGCAGCTCTTTCATAGTTTAGTTATTGTTTGTTCAGTATTAATTTTAATCCTTGTAAATACAAGCTGGACTGACTGTACATATCCTGACTAAAGAAAATCAAATTCTTACTTTGTGCAGTAATCTGAACCTGACTTTTCTGCCTCCGTCCATAATAATCTACATTATATAGCCTAAATGATGTTAAAATGGGGTCAAAAGCCAAAAAAATAAAATAAAATGTTTGGAACCACTAATAATGTATGCATTAGTACTGTTCATGCAAATGTAAAGGCTCTTTTCTTAGGTAGGCTTTGAGGAATGGTCAGTGCTGATGCTAAATGCCCCAAAAAGCATAGCATCGGCATCAGAATAAGAGGGCAAAACCAAAAAAAAGGTTGAAGTGTGTATATAAGATCTGCCTCCCACATGATGTACCCACATCAAGCTGTCAGTCTGTGAATAAATGCAAGAACATAGGAGAGGAGGTGTAAAGGTGTCACACAGGGCAGGGTGTTTTTTATGTGGTGTGACTGAATATCATACCAGGATGTTGCAATCACAGACGGACTGGAGGTCGTCATATCATCCTGTCAGCACCTCACAAATCTGCTACCACCATGAGAACAGGCTGACATTAATGTGCAGCAATAATTTCTGGGTAACAGTAGACAGTGTGTAGTGCATGGAGCCACTGGATTGTACTTCACCTAACAAGTCTCTTAAAATTTAACTGTAGCACTGATATATTTGACAACGAGCTGAAGAATATTACCGATCTGGCACTTTAATATTAACACAGTGCTTTGGAGACATAAAAAAGGTAAAGGCACTAAGACAAATAACTATAAATATGACACATCTTGACATTTCATTGCTCTTATAGTCAAGGTCAGATTATTTTTGCACATCTTGCTGATGAATAGCGTTTCATTCGCGAGGTGTGATGGACAGGTGGGACTGAAGGAGTGGCTGAAACCTGTTCGAGGTGAAGTGAGAATGTTGTATTTGATTGGTGAGTCGTCAGGTATTTAGAGCTTTAAGTATGACTGACAGATTTGATTGCAGATAGTTAAGATGGGGAATGAGCAGACAGATGGAGATTATGTGAAGAGACTGTCAAAGCTGCCAAGCAGACGAAAATGACAACTGAAGTCACTGCTGTTCACAGGGTTTTGACTCTAATTGTACTTCACAAGATGAATACTCCTGTGTTCAGATCAATTTTAGAAGAGTGATGAATACTGACGTGGAAAAATACACATGCGAACCACTTTATATTGGGTGTAATGGTTACAAGGTCATTTTGATTTAAGCATTTACACATTAACTGGATGTGGTTTCACTTCCACAAAACAGGTTTGTGTTTTGTTTAGAGAAAAGAGAAAATCTACCTTGCATATTTTTCTTAGTCTTCATGTAATAATACATGATTTTACACCCCCACCTCTTAAAATATTGTTTCTACTCTAACAAAGGTGCTGACTTTAATAATTTATTCTTACCTTTTCTACTTCCCTTTTCTACCTTTCATAAATGATTGATTGTACACATAAACATTTCAGTTTCAGTTCACGTTCCTATAAAATAACGCCACATGATAAATTAATAGAAGGACGGATAGAAAGTGCAGTTCTGTTCAAGACAACGTTTTCCAGGCTTTTTCCATCTTTTTGCTGATTCAATAGGACAGTTTTTTTACTTTACTTTTACAGCATTCCATCAACGTTTTTACAATAAATATTTGGGCTATGAAAATATGTGACACATTTTTTTGACATGCCACACCAATTTCCTGTAATTGGCTGCCAAATTCATGCAGCCTGTAGAAAACTGTCATGAGTCTTGTACAAATTGTTTAAATTTCGTCAACATGCACATATCCCTGAGAATTTATGGTGTTTCATTGATAGGAAGGACTACAGCAACTTGTACATGGGTGCGTCTAAGAAAATGGTCCCTAAAAATTCAAACAAGATATAGATTAATATTATGAAGCCAGTTTGGAAGCATTTTGGGTCTGTTTTAAAATGAATATTTCATGTTGAGGTAAAACAGAAACTATTTTTCAGATAAAACACATTTTTGTATTATTTTTATTCAAAAATGTTCATATAACAAAAGGACACCAAGATATTTTTTTAATTTTTATTCTCTCACAGGTACATTTTGGGACTCAAACTCATTATGCAAAGCAGAATGTTTCACAAAAATGACCACTATTGCAAAATCACTCGCAATTTATTTGTGTTCATATGGACAGGTTTCGCATGTAACGCCAGTGGACATGATGGGTTGAACACCAAACCTGGAATGAGACTGCTGATTCATGAAAAACCTGCATGTCTGGATTAGAAAAACCACTAGTGTCATCAAATTTAACACAGTGTTTTTATTTATAGCGGTATCTTCTTCTTCTCCTTTCGGCTTTTCTCTTCAGGGGTCTCCACAGTGAATCATTAGCCTCCATCTAACCCTGTCTTCTACATCCTCTTCTCTCACATTGACTACCTTCATGTTCTCTTTCACTCCACCCATACACCTCCTCTTTGCTCCTCCTCTAGGCCTCCTGCCTGGTGGTTCCACACTCACCATTCTTCTACCAATATATTCCATCTCTCTCCTCTGGACATGTCTGAACCATCACACCTGACACTTTTCTCCCCCCGTTCCATCCTCCCTGCACACTCTTCATCACCTCTTTTCCACACTCTCCATTGCTCTGGACTGTTGACCCTAAGTATTTAAACTCCTCCCCCTTCTTTCTCTCTCCTCCCTCTAACCTCACTCTTCCACTTGGGTCCCTCTCATTCACACACATGGACTCTGTCTTGCTGTGGCTAACCCTCGTTCCTCTCCTTTCTAGTGCAAATCTCCACTTTTCAAGCCTCTCCTCCACCTGTTCCCTGCTCTCACTACAGATCACAATGTCATCTGCAAACATCATAGTCCATGCAGATTCCT
>JAPSES010000120.1:10382555-10408173 GCA_029822895.1 Maxillicosta whitleyi | reverse complement strand
ATGCCCCCCCCCCCCCCACACACACACACACACACACACACATCAGTCACCTTATTTGCAAGAACATGAATCACACCGATGGCTACAGCTGGCACAAGAAATACACCATAATAAGTAGATTGACGTGTGTGTTAGAGGGTATTTGTGTACGTGTAGAAGCATGTGGTGTTTGGACAAAGAGGTCTAGATTAAGACGCCACCGCTCTTGATTGTCCCTGTGGCTGCTGCCAACAGATGTCAGCTGGGGCGACTTCAGGAGCGCAGACACAGAGGCAGAGAAGGGCTGCATCAAAAAACAGGAGGTTTGAGAGACTTTATTGACACTTTTAAAATGTTTTTTTTTTTTCGTATTTGAAATTGTTGATGTACAGTTCCTCCTTTATTTTCAAACCATTACATAAACACAAAAAAGACTCTATAACATCTACACCAAAAGAGAAAAGGAACACATTTGTCAGACTTTTAATGGAAATCTATCTCATATTTTAAATATTGTGATTTCTGTTTGAGTATCAATAAATAATTGTATTGTACATTATTAAATGATGGCATGTTCATACACTAAGCTGAACTACATGCTATACTTTTCTCATCTCATTAATCAAAAGCTCAGTCAGAAATACTGCACATATACAACTGTTGCCCTTTTTGTTCAACCTGCAGAAACAATCTAATAACACAAGAACATAATAAGAATAATGGATTAGAATTTTATAGCGCTTTCAAGTCACCCAAAGCACTTTACATTGTTGTAGTGCTTTACATTATTCATTCACTCTCACATTCTCCTTCTGGTGGTGGTAAACTACATTTGTAGCCACAGCTGCCCTGGCGCAGGCTGATGGAATTGAGGAGGCCAATTCACAGCTACGGCCCCTCCGACCACCACAGAACATTTGTACACCAGTGTGAGTGGCACTGGAGGCGAGGAGGGTGAAGTGTCTTGCTCAAGGACACGACAGACTGACTTGAATAGAGCAGGAGGGGGGTTGGATTTGTGTGCTGTATATGTTTTTAGTTTTTACTAAAGGCATTTCTTTTTGCATGTGGTGCAGTGATCATGGTGTCATGTAAACTTTGGAGTGAAGTTGAGCTTCATGCCAGTTGTGGCTCTTACAGAACACACCCCATGTACATAACCCTAACCCTCGACACACACACACACACACAAAACAAATTTATAGCTACTTTATTTTATGAAAGGTCCACAACATGAACGTTTCATGGGCTCGCAGTTGCTAGCAGCTCCCTGGGTCCCTGGTGGTTTCTGTTGGAATCAGTGCCGGTTCAGTGGTCCGTCTCTAGTTCACATACAAGAAGGAATTAACCCCATGTCATATAGTATAAAATTATTATTTTAAAGCATTTTCTTTAGAGAAAGTCCACAATGAGAATCATAAAATATACAGGAAAACAGAAGTGTGTGGTTGAAGTTTTGTTTCTGATTAAATTCTTTTAATTCTTTTCAGTTCATGTTCTGGTTAGGCATCCATGATTTTTTTTTTCTGTACTCAATAGTTGTTTTTCACAATGACTTTCTCAGAATTTTAGTCTGTGAAATGTGAGGAAATGTTTTCTTTTCCTCAATCTCCATTTTTATTAGTTGAGCAAAAATACAGAGGACATAGAATCATCACTGACTATAGGCTGAATGAAAACCCAGAGTAATGCATGACTTTCTAGGATTCTTCAAACCTCAGTACTCCACTGTTATAGTCAAATGGAGGAATATGCCAGACATGAGTCTCCAGAGTAAAAGCAGAGAGTGAGCTGCAGAGATGTTCAGTAATTGACCTGTTCTTCCCTCTGTGGTGAAAAGGAGCTCTCATGAGTCCAGTGTGGACTTTAGCTCATTGTTACCCTCCTCCAGCAGCGTTAGAGTGTGATGAAAGGAGCAGTCAGCAGGGCCACACAAGACTATTCAACATCTCTGAACAGCTGGTGCTCTCAGTTTTGCTGCTGACCCAAATCATCTGAAGCATTGGATGTAGAAAACACAGATCACTTGGCTGTTTTTTGGCTGTTATGTATAGATATGGCTCTAAGGTTTTAAGTTTTGCCACTTGAAATTCTCACTTATTTGAAGACTCAAAATGACCTGACACGATTCCTCATCTGATGGTTTCATAATATGTTTTATTTATTATGTATGGCAAGGATTGTGTGCAGGCTGCTGCTGTGGTGAAGAGGGCTGCAGGGATGTGGAGATGAGGGGGAATTTATTCATTGGGAGATGAAGAGGCTGACCCCATTGACTCACCCCTGTTACAGCTGTGTGCCATTTGTGAGGTTGTGTGTACTTACACCACGACGTGTTGTTCTGTCGCTGTGAAACAAAACAATTTTGCCCAAGGTGAAAGATTACCCTCAGCCTACTTTAGAGACATTTGGAATCAGTTTTGGAGAATAAAAACCACTTTTGTTTGAGCTTTTCCAGCTTTTCAGATAAGAGCTGAACAAAAGAAATTACATATCTGCTGAAAAAAATAAGATTAGTTTGTATATCTCACTCCATTGTCTGAGAAAAGTATTAATGCGTATGTTTAACGATAGCAGGTAAAATAATAATGATGGGATCATTTATCAAGTGGAAGAAGGATTTGCATTTCATTTCATGTGTACTTGTATTTAAGCAAAGAGAACACACTTTATTTGGCTTTACATAGACACATATCCAAGCTTTAGTGGCATCAAACTGGTAGATCCTCAAGCTGGAGCAAAATCTCCACAGACTGATCCTTCCTGCAAACCACCATAGCACAGAAACAGTCTGAGCATTGAAATGAGAGTTAGAAGACAAACCAGAGCTTCTTTGATCACCTATATTTCTCCTCAACTTAAGCTCTGCAGGAGATTTGAGATTTGCTGTTGAGACAGTGTGCAGTTAAAGTTATTCTATAAATACTGCAGCTGCAAGCCCACAGGAAGAGGTTGTTTACACAGGAGAGGACTGTGTGCACTGTAGCAAACTGCTAATATTAATAAGAGGAAATACATGCATATGAAAAACCTTCTCTAAACATCAAAAGAGAGTGAAATGTGACAACCAGAGGGCATATTTTAAGATAAATCATTTACATAATTTCATTCAATGACACATCAATGAAACTGAAAATCCAGAGCAAATGGTTCCTCAGTTAGATTTGACACAAAAGGCTTTGCTGTTGGAGTGAAGTCGTACTGAATCTGTGCAAAGCTGGTACGATTTCCCTGCAATTTTTGCAATTTTCTTTTGTGAAGTAAGTATCACTGCTTTGTTGTGACTGAATATACCATAATTTAACCTGAATGCAATACCCTCTTTTTGAGATGTACCTTCATAAAATGGATGAACAACTGCAATACAGCCTGTTAATTCAAAGCAAAACAAAAAAAATCCAAGGCTTTGAAGAGAAACATGTGCTCTTATGTAATCCAAGCCTCAACACATGTATGACACAAACCGTATGAAATAAATATATTTAAAATATTAATAAAGAATGCAGAGGTTATGTTATGAAGGAGTGTAAGATCATGGGAGTTTTTCCAGCACTGTTGATGAAAATTCATAAGGCATGCCTCGGGCAGATAAAATCATGTCCACAGACGCTGTTCACATTACATTTAGTGATGTACATTCACGCCATGTCAATTCATTCTAAAGGAACTGTATTAAACATAAGCATAAGCAGTAGAAAAAGAGAGCATCCACCAAATGAAATGGCACTTCAGAAAATGGTTACCACTTGAGTAGTTGAAATATTTACTAAGGACAGAAGAACAAAATGCATGGCATACAATAGGTTCAGTTGTTTTATTAGATGATTTACGTCAAAATGATCAAAACCTGTAACACTGTTATGACTTAAAAACTCAATAACTGAGTGCGATAATTTCTAATGGCTAAGTGTGAGTGAATAGAAAACTACCCAAAACAGCTTTAAACTAGAGATAGCCCAATTACTGCATTGATGGGATGTGTTACAAACTCAGCAGACCATGGTGCAGTGGCTGTTGGTTAGTATAAGCTAATATTATTATTGAAAATACAATATTGTTTGACATTTACTTTAAAACATGAGGGGAAGACATGAAGCAGTTTGTAAAATTATGTTTTTGACTACTGTATGCAGATGGTCTCTTACAGTCTATAACTAATATATATAAATAACATGATAAAAACAATACATGTGGATAATTAGATAAAATTATAACACAAGCAGAACCGCAATGGTGAAGGCAGAAATAGAGATGTCCATAAAATACATATTTATAATTATAATCATTTACATTTGAACAGTGGTCACTACAAAACACAGTAGATTACCTATAAAAGCATGTAATTCAAAATGTTCAGTTTATGTAATTGAATTTGTATTGAATTCGGTTTATTGTCATTGCACATAAAACATAAACTATTTCAAGGCAACGAAAACTCATTCCAGTGACAACTGATCAAGATAAACATTAAACACAGACAAACATTCTGTGTTAAAAGCAAATATGCCAATGAAACTATTTGTAATATCACAAGAACAATAAAACAATAACTCCATGTGCTATTATTAATGAGCGAGATGGTCAAATCCATGTTGTCAATATAACATGAATTTATCAATCAATCTTTATTTACGTATAAAGCAATTTTTCATAGAGCGAAACGTAGCATAAAGTGCTTTACATGTAAAATCAGTACACCCCATCACCACCACGGCCGCACACACATACACACATGCACATATGTACATGCACACCCACCCACCCATGTACCCAGTGTTAATACAACAGGCTGTCTAAAAGTTTGGGAGGAAGGACTATTCCACAGGGAATCTGCATAATTAATTTTTTACCAAAAAAATTATATTAATTGCTATTGCTTTGAGAATTTCAATTCTGATCTGAGAAACGCACCAAAGTGACTGAAAAAGGCTAAAATGATATTCAATATTCTGTTAAATTTACGCTTCCATTGTTAATTCTAATAACTTTGTAATTTGGTGATGTGGACCTCACAGCTTATGAAGAGGAAGAGATATTTATTGGTGTAGAATTTTAAAACTAAAAGTAATTATTTTTCTATTTGTCTTCTTTAATTAAAAATGAATATGGCAGATAGTGTACGACATGACTTCAAGCCCATGACTGACAAATTCATCCAATGTCCAACATCAGCTGCTGCGATGCTAGTTCTACCCTGAACTCACCACAGAAAAAGAATAAGAGGCAACAACATGATGTCTTTAACAACAGTCCAACTCTGGCAAATGATGCGGACATAATGATAAAATATGTATTTGTTAGTTTCACCACCTGTTTTCATACAGGTGAATGGAGATGATTATTATGATTATTCAAAAGTAATCATGATTACAATTGTGATGGTTCTGTGGATGAGCTCTAGATCATAATGTACTCCAGCATTAATATGTGTAAATGTACTTTATGAACTGTGTGCAGTGCTGTAGGTTTGTTCCAGCTTTAATTACTAAGCAGTAGAAACAGTATTTCCAAGTTTGTAAAGTAAAGCCCTATTGATAGTCTGCTTCTCAGAGCTACTGAAAGTGTTTTCTTGCATCATATATCCAGTATATTTGAAGAGCTCTTTTCCAAATCGCTATATGTCCATTTTCAAAAATTAAGTGGTTTTATTGTCTTTCTCTGTCAATATCACTGAAATCTATATTATAATGTTTAATTTAATTGTTATTAAAATAGCAGATAACATGAACCTAGTTCCAATTTTCCTGATGCTATCTTAAAATCAGGTTGTCGAAAATAAAATAAAAAATTGTACTGAAATGGCTTTTATAGCGTTTTGGAAAAGAGCTCTTTATTTGTTCTTACATATGAAGGACATGATGACCAAATGCTGACCCTGAGTGTAAAATACTGAACACAACCATAAACATCAGACACAAAAAGGACTGAAGCAGAGCCAATAAAACTGAATAAACACTATTTTTTGACTTCTTAAACAAAATACCTATATAATGCAAGTAATATAAATTTGAAAAAAGCATTGGCAACAACTCTGCAATGCCTTGAACTGGATTTTTTTTTTTTTCCTTACGCTGAATAAATTGATCTCCAAACTTAGAAAGGCAGCTAGAAAGTCAATAGACTCTGCATCTCCTGGGAAGTGTAGGCGTAGGATATGGATCAGTGTGTGTTAACATCAATACTGGTTATTATTAGGGTAGCTTGTTGTTACTGTTATTGGTACAATTGTGAGGAGGCTGTAACTGATGGGGGGGGGCACAGAGGGACCCCTGAGTCAAACAGACAACCAGGTCGTCTGTGCGGTGTCTCCATCCCGATTATATGAAGTCTCTGTTTGTCTGCTGCCATCTCTTTGTTTTTCTGCATCATTCTGTTGTCTTCTCTTATTTCGTCGACCACAAAGAGAGCAAGAGGGTGGAACCAATAAGATGGGGGGGGGGGGGGCAAGGAGGCAGGGAAAGGTCTGTGGCGTTTCCACAGATTATCGGCCCACTGAATCTGCTGCCATGTTAGTGTGTTAATCTGAAAGACGCGCTCTCACTTTGTGTCGTACATCCATTTTATGCATTTTTATTCTTCACCATCACATCTACATTTTATTATATTATAAACCAGGGGTGTCAAACTCATTTTAGGTCAGGGGTCACATACAGCCCAATTTGATCTGAAGTGGGACAAACCAGAAAAAGCATAATAACCTATATATAATGACAACTCCAATTGTTTCTTTATGTTTTTGTGCAAAAAGGTGAAATTAATTTGTCAACATGTGACTAAAACATTTTTTTTTCAGAAAAATAAGCACAATTTAAACATTTTTTGACTAGATAGATAGATAGATAGATAGATAGATAGATAATTTACAATCACTTATTAATAATAATATTAGAATTAATAAATGACTGGATATACTAAAATGTCAACCGAATAACTGTCCAAATGTAATAACAACCACCTTCTAATTATCTAAACAATAATAAAATGAGCTTATTCAAAAATTGTTTGTATTGTGTTCTTTTTATTAAGTTGAGATAATCATGACAGATATTTATTAAAAGGAACCCAAAGTCCCTCAAATGTATGTTGACCCACATAAATACAAACACATTAGGTGTAAGTGAAAAACAATTAATCCATGTTTGGTGAGGACACACGCACATGATTTGTCAAACCTGTGCCATTCTGACTTTACTTCTGGCAGCATTATAAGTAAATAAATCTAGACCTCTCAGACTTAGAAATGATGTGATTGCCTCAACAGAGTGTGCATATGAGCGGCTGTGAGTCTGAATGTGAAAGCAGCTCCCTACTGGCAGCTGAAGTGTTGTAGGATGACTCTCCTCTGTAACAGCTCCGTTTGTCATTGTCAGCTGAGCAGCAGAAGGCTAATGAAGGCAGCTCCACTTGCCACATGGCGTTGTGACATGTGCTAACATATTCTCTGCCTTCCTCACCATTTGTCTCATCTCTCCACTGCTGTCACCTCCTCTACCTCTCCTCTTCTTCTCCGGTTATGTGTCCTCTGTACTTTTTTTTTACCTTCTTTGCCTGGTTTCTGATCTAACAAATCTTAGGTGAATTTTATTTGCTAAACATCAAGGTAAAAGTGTAAATACAATCTCTCAACTGCCTCCTCTGACTCCTGATTTTATGCTCAGTGCTCTACATCTCAAACCTTGTGCATTTTTTATGAACATCGAGGTTTACACAGCGTCCTCACTCAAACAGTAAGTCCTCCCTGGGTACCCAATTAAGCCTCCACAAACACTAACCTTCCTTTCACTCTTCCTCCTGACTCAGGTACCTGTCTGATTCTGGGCTGCATGATCTACCCAGACGGCTGGGACAGTGATGAGGTGAAGCGGATGTGTGGTGAGCAGACGGATAAGTACACGCTGGGGGCCTGCTCGGTGCGCTGGGCCTACATCCTGGCCATCATGGGCATCATGGACGCGCTCATTCTCTCCTTCCTGGCCTTTGTCCTGGGAAACCGCCAGGACAGTCTGATGTCTGAGGAGCTGCTGGGAGACAGTAAGAGGGCTCTTAACATCTGCACAAAGGCAGCATTCATCCACACATACAGTACCTGTGAAGATGTTTTTCATGACTTAACCCATAAAGACTCAGTGCTACTTTTGTGGTAGTTCCCAAATAAATGTATCTCTGTATTTATCCTTTTTAAAGTGATTTATCACCATTTATTATGATATTGTCCTATGTATTTTATAAATCTTCAATGAAAATCAGGTCTTTTCCCACATTTAATTTACTGATCAATGTCAGATTAAAGTTGTCATAATATCAGAAATGCAGAAAAATGAAGAAAACGTGACTTTTTCAACTAAATTTATCATTTATCATCATCTGAACATAAACCAAGTGAACCATCCACTGTCATTGATCCAACTCCATGGGTTTTACTCTTGAATCAATGTTGTTGAAGACAACAGTGTTTCCACATTCACTACGGAGCCTCTGAACATCCAAATGGATCGTATCTGATGATCATGAAAAGATGAAGAACTGTATTTTACACCAATTATTTACATGTATTGATAGGATGAGTGGATCAATAAGTATTAAACATGTTAGATCTGTGGGTGGTTTTGATCGTCTGTGGTTGTTTGGGTCTTTAAAGGTTAAACAGGCCCTGTAGACAACACTGTGCATCCAATACAAGTTTAGAAATGTAATTTATAGCCGTGTCCGCAGGCTTTTTCCACTTTCCAAGTTTCAGTTTTCTTTCACTCATTCACTGAAATAACAAGTAAATAGGTAAAACTTTATTTATATAGCACTTTTTAAAACAACATGTTACAAAGTGCTTCACACAAGGAGAGTCAAATTCAATTCAATTTTATTTGTAACAACAAGGTTTCCTCACAGGGCTTTACAGAATTAAACAAACAACAGTAACATAAACAGTAAATGAAGGAAAATGATTATTGTCCTGGGCATCCTCCGTCCTTAGACCCTCCTTCTCAACAAAGAAAAACTCCAAAAACCCAATAGGAAAAGAGAAACCTACGACGGAACATTAGGGCCATTCATGAAAGAGAAGATATTTTTTGATATGATGAGATTAAAGTCAACATGTCGACATTTAACTCAAAATTCCGAGGATAAAGTTGAAATTGGATGTCGACTTTAATCTTGATGGGTCAACTTTAAACTCGACATGTCGACATTAAACTCGGAAATGTCGAGAATAAAGTTGATGTCCCATAAAGATTAAAGTCGACATCAAATTTCAACTTTATTCTCGGAATTTCGAGTTTAATGTCGACATGTTGATTTTAATCTCGTCATATCAAAAAATACCTTCTCCTTCATGAATGGCCCTAATGTTCCGTTGTAGAAACCTGAGGCAGAACCACAGTGAAGGACAGATCCACTCCCATGGACGGACAGACTGTAGATGCCTTAGACAGACCCATAACCAACACCGTACACACCAGTACACACACACACACACGCACACACACACACTGCACTGTCCTGATTCAATGAAATGCTTGTTCATATGAGTTTTTAAGAGTTGTTTGAAGCTGTCTGTTAATCATATATTAGAGAAAGCACAGAAATGTTTCTCATTTCACATGTTGACTCTCGACATGAACAAGAAAATGAAGATCTGTGGAAATCCTCCTGAGGTTTTCACTGCTCCTCAATAGTGACAAATGTGCAACATCAGTTTATTAATAGAGTTGTTTAATATTAACACATGATCCAATACCAACACAAAAGGCTCCAGTGCAACCTTCATGAACACTTATTATGATGCATGTTCAGTATGGTTTATTATAAAGCCCTGTAGGGTCTGGCGGGTGTAAAATAGTTCAGTTGGTTTGATATAAAGCTAAAGACAGAATGGACTGGTATAGTGGATTTAACCACTGGGTGTTGTACTTCCACTCAAAAGAGAAGAAATGAGACTAAAAAAGCCCATGAGTGAAACTAGGAAATGAGAGGAATGACAAGCATCAGTTCAGGCATTTGGACTAATTCAAACTGGTTTAGTCTTGTACACCAGACCAGACCAAACCACACCAAATCAGATGAAACCAGATAAAACCAAACCAGACTAGACCAAACCAAACCAGACCAGACCAAATTAGACCAAACCAGACTAGACAAAAGCAGATTAGACCAAACCAGATCAGATCAGACCAAATTAGACATGACCAAATCAGATCAGACCAAAACAAACTAATCTAGACCAGACCAAACCACACCAAATCAGATCAGACCAAATCAGATCAGACCAAACCAAACCAAACTAGATCAGATCAGACCAGATCAGATCAGATCAGACCAAATTAGGCCAAATCAGACCAGACCAATAAAATCAGAAATCAACCCATCATTTGGTCTGCTCAAATTACATTTTCAATTTAGAAAATGTATAGGTTCACTAATGTATAATTCACTAATGTATGACATTTGTAAACTGTTTTTAATATCTTCTGATATTTGTTTCTGAGGCAGAGGAACAGAGGCTAACTTTTCAAATATCCGTATCATGTTCTTCACCAAATAATAATTAATTGCTATTGGGGGGGAAATAAGCAACAAAAAAAAGATGGAAGTTATAGTCAGCAGTTTTGTTTTTAACTTGTGCAAACTCATCTCATGATAATTCATGGAGAACTTTAGCAAAAACTCTTAATATAAAACAAAATAAATAAATATAAGCTTTAGTAATTGCACCTGAAATGAGATCCAGGCTATTTTCAAAACAAAACAAGGTGAATGCCACTGAACTTATTAAAAAATCAATTTGAAGATGGACACAAATGGCTGGTCTGCCTCTATTTCACCCCTGGTTTAACAAAAACAAACAAAACAGAGAATCCATCTTTGGCTTGTAGTTGTTTTTATCAATTTAAAAAGTAAAACTAATTCTATAACTCTGCTGTATTTAACACTCCATATAATAATGAGATCACAGACATATCTAATCACACTTAACACATCACAACATCAGCTTCAAATTAAAACTCACATGTTTTTTTTCCTGTGATTTCTTTATATAATTTCATAATTTCTCATGCACAAGTTGTTCATTTGCATACTTTAGACGGATGTTATACAGCACCTGCTCATCAGCTTTTGGTGCTTCTGTTACCAATGAGATTTTTTTTTATTATTGTGAGAGATGACAACTGCACTCAGACCCAAAGAGAATGATTTAAAGTGTGAGAAGGCATGCAAGAGAGAAG
This sequence comes from Maxillicosta whitleyi, assembly GCA_029822895.1. Taxonomy (NCBI): domain Eukaryota; kingdom Metazoa; phylum Chordata; class Actinopteri; order Perciformes; family Neosebastidae; genus Maxillicosta; species Maxillicosta whitleyi. The sequence goes on along the minus strand of JAPSES010000120.1, from coordinate 10,396,972 downwards.
AATACAGATGAAGGAGGAACGGAGAGGAAAACCAATGAGGGGGAAGAGACAGACAGAAAGACGGGTGACTGAGGGAAAGATGCACTAATACTAGGGGTTAATTGAAGCCTGGGGACACTGGACAGAGTCATGAATTACTAATGGCTGTTTACACAGCTTGCTGCCAGCCTGTCTAAATGAATCACAGCCACCCTATCTGCCGGGACACAGTTGCCTCTTAGCTCACATAGGCAAAGTGACTGGGAGGAAGAAGCCATTATCAGCTGAGAAACCTGAGACAGAGGAGAAGACGCAGGGATAATGAGCCAAGGAAGGGGATGAAACGGGCGTAAAGTCAGATCTACTTGAAATATGAGAGTACAAGGCAAAGAGGGAGATTCATCAAAGAGCAGATGAAGTTTAAATGGGATGTTTTCTTATCTTGTCACAGAGGACGATGGATAGTGACACCTGTCTGAGTTTAAAAACTAAAACGTCAGCATCAGAGTGATGTTTTAAGGCTGGAGGGCCATTAGAAAGGCACTCAATCAGTGCTGATCCTCTGGGTTTGTGGTAGGTTTGTGTAATTCTGCCACCTGCTGGTGAGATGTGTGAGTGTGACTGACTCTATAAGTGCTTCTCATTTGTCCACAGAGAGCGGGAACAATGCCATATAATACCTGGAACATTAAGGAATTCACACAGGTAAGGATCCACAAATGCATATTAACACATACTTAACATGATATTTAAAAGTCAATAGAATAGAATAGAATGTTGTCTTGTATGTCGTAAACACAGCAAATTTGTATTAGTTCATATTGATAATAATCATGATTATTTTTGTAAATTAAGTTTTATTAATAATGGTTAAATTAATTAATAATTGGATAAGGTTTTAAGTAAGTAAGTACATTAATACAAATTTGGATAGTTGTACAAACCTGGTTATTTTTGCTTTTTTTTAAAAAAATTTTTAAAGGCTCAGCATTTTATAAAACTAAAGAAAGCATTCAAAAGAGTTAAAATAATATGAAAAAAAAGTCAAGATATGAATGAATAAAATTGAGTAAATCCTCATACAAACAACATACAATTATTTTGTATTTAATTTGATAATGTAATCAGAATAAACCATTTGGATTAAAATAAAAAGACATACATGTAAAAATTACAATCTAATATTATATCAAAAATAATCATAGCCCCTGATCTCCAAAGAAAATTGTCATGGTATACTGCTATTTCATGGAATTAAAATATAAGTATTTTAAATAAATAAATATATTACAAATAAATAATCACCCTGGTAATTCTAATCATGGTGGTGGTATTTTTTAGCAGATTAAATTTAATTCTTTATCTACAAGTGTCTCATTATTTGAATGTCTGTGATTGCTCCATTTAATATAATTGGCTGTACTTTAATTCCACAATTAGTGTTATCAACTGGAAACTGATTGGAAGATGCAGAGACATTTAGGAATCATCAACACACTCGGGCATTGTTGCATTTAGTGAATATGTTATTACAGACTAAAGATATGAGTGACAAGGAATTGTGCTATGAGAAATAAAAATTCAAATTTGGATTATTGCACATGCGCGCACACACACACACACACACACACACACACCAAATTTATGAACTATGATTAAAATGAAACGGAATTGCAGGTAAAACAGCTTCATTCCCCCAGTGTAAATGTTTCACAGTGGATAAGATGAATACTTTACACAGACAAGACATTGAATAAACAGTGTTTTTGTAAAAACAAATTTAGCATTATGCAATCCTTCATTAGGTTTTCTAATCAATATTTACACACAACCACTGAAAATCTGAAAGTGTGCTGTTTAAAGCATAAGCATGTATCATTTAAGATATTGCTGTCTATGACATACAGTAAATGTGACTTAAACAAACTGATATGAAGTATCTGGTGATGACTAAAGCAGAATGAACATGTACAGGCTCTAAAACCACCAGACACAAACAGGATGTTTGGGTTTTTAAAGGCTTCATCAATTACTGAGTATTAAAATTTACCAAATTAGACATGAATTTGTATAATTATGTTGATTTAACACTTTCCAGAATGTATTTCTATTTTCTTACTATCAGACATCATCAATATTCACTGAAATATAGAGGACTACATCTATATTTGGAATGGTTGACTTCCATCTACACACAAAGTTTTTTTTATTACTAAAAACACTCTAGCAGTGAAAGCCCACAAATATTATTGATTTTGTTTTACTACATCTCAAGTTTTTGTTATAAGCTGTACTTATCTTAAAATGTTGCTCTGATGTTCACTTCTGATTTTTTTTGGGTGAACAATTTTGACCAATATTCTGACTGTTCAAAGGGGCTATATGTAGTATTTTTACTTTCAAATATTAACCTTAATTTCCTAAAATTATTTTTGGAGTGTTTAGAATTAAGAGCTAGAAGATTATGTTAAAGATGCCAGTATATTGGATTGCAGAAATATGAACTGAATATATTCATCCCATCAGTCTGTCAGATTTATGAAGAGTCTAGTTGTTACCTCATCCCCTGAAGGAGAGGCAAGGGGTACTGTTTTTGGTTCTGTTTGTTTCTGTCTTTGTCACTTTAGCAGCAAAACTATTGGTTGAATTCATACCAGTTTGGTTAATAGATGTTATTACATTGGGAACAGTAGGTCAAAGTTTATGAATGTTTTTTTTTTTTTTAATTCCCCCATTTACTTATAAAGGATGACATTTCACATGTCTGTAGCAGGAAAAGTATTGGGTGAATTCATACCAAATGGACTTTAGACTGCCAGTGACCCAGAATGGATCTCAATTACATTTTGGGAACAGTCAAAGTTAAAAATTTTAATGCATTTTTTTTTTTTTTTTAATCTTCCCATTTACTTACAATGGGTGAAATATGTGCGAGGGGCGGGGTTTGTTGTGCCTCGTACCACAGGTTATATTTTATTATTCTGTTCAGTGAGTTTGCTCTTTGTTGATCCAAGGTTCAGATTAAACTATGATAGATCTGAACTTGTTTGGACAAACAGATCTTTAGTTCTGCTACTGAAAACACAAAGTGTACAGAAAATGGAGGCGATTTGTGGTTTTACTTTGGCTATTTTCTGTTTCAAAACACAGCTGAGTTGATAGAGATATCAAGTAAAATATCAGCTGATGCAGTAAGTGACAATTATAAAACGCTGTGTAATTTGACAGACTTTCAGAATAACCAGCTGTGAGTTTTTGTTTGAAGAAGAAAACTTTCTGATACTATTTATAGATGAGTGTGAACAGTGATCTTTATTCAGTGGGTGATACAGTCTGTGGATACATAGCATTGATTGGCTGTTGGTTTTGGTTGACATTAAGTCTGTTTTGATACTTGACTACCCTCTGCTGTTGAGAGTTTAGAATATCAATACTACATATGACACGGTTAAAATGTTTCATCACTGCTTATGAGTAAGGACCTGACGTCAGTGTAAACTAGTATACATTTGATGTGTATTTACTTATGAGGTTTATTTTTATTTACCCTGCAGGCCTTGCTGCCTTCACTGATGTTACTTCAGGATCAAGCTTCCCTGTCCTGGTCCAGCTTGTGGCTCTGATGCAGAGCTGAAATGTGGGGAAAGAACCGATCAGAGATGAAGAAGAGCAGGATTTAACCTTGGAGGAGACCAGGATGCCTTTTGTCCTTTTTGACAGCACCCTTTGTAACATAGCCTTCTCATTCCTCTCAAACTGCTTTTTTTAATAGCAGGATGAATTCTTACTGTTGAAAAAAAGAAAAGAGAAACAGATTTGCCTATGTTGGTACATCATTGTATCATCTTATCTGAACTGTTGGAACGATGTGGGGACAGCTGGCAGCGCAACAGGCTAAGAAGACAGGTTTTCACTCTCGGAAACAACATTCATGTGTTAATTCAGCTCCGAGACACTTGTTGGAGGTAAAGGGAAAAAAAAGAAAAAAAAAAAAAAAACACGGTGGAGGGGTGGCCGCTCAGATCGAATCACATCAGGACAAATGAAGCAGACTTTGACCGACACAAATAAGAACTTAACAGACTGGAGGTCGAAGCTGTCACATCTCCTTTCTTATCAAGTCAACAGTGTAGTACAGCAGAGTCCCTTCAGTTTGACTTGACACTTGGTGACCTTTGCAGAGTGGGTGAAAACAGAAGAAACCACCGCAATGTAGAAGAACGGAGGGAAGAGGGCAGTTTGTTATACAGTAATTAAATGTTTGATGTGATAGAACCAAAAGGTAGTAATTAGAGGTTTTTCTGGTGAAAACAATGAAAACAGATTAAAAATAAAGTGCACTAAATAGGAGAAAAAGTCAATTGTATTAAGTCTATAATCTCTGTATAGATGTGTTGATTATGTTGCTGTACTTCGTCTTGACTTGTACACTTTGATATGTCAAGCTATTGGTCCATTATTAGTGTGTGCCATACAGTATTTTGTATTCTCACAGTATTGTGGAACACTAAAGTGCGTAAGACGAGCTGTACTGATCTGAACTATGGTTGGATAAGATTTACTCTTTGGTGACTGTTGTATCTTTTTAGTTTCTATTCTACTTCACTGTCCCCTAAAACTAAAACCTCGTAACACACAGTAGGGACTAACAACGTTAAATCTGCTGACAGAACAACCAAAAACATGTTTCCATGTTACAACTATGGTAGTTTTGGTGTCACACTGCAGCGTTTTCCTTGTGAACGTGCCTCCATTGATATTATCTCTGTTACTTTAGCTGTAACCATGAAGACCTGGAGGAGTCCTTTTTATGTGTTTTTCTCTCCAGGCCAGAAAAAAGGGTAAAATAAGGATTCCCTGTGTTTTTCTCACCCTGTCATTAAGCTCCTAACACCTGACCAGACAGTGATAAACATGATGAGCTCTTTCCTTTGTCTGCATGGGTTGATTCAGGCGGCCTACTGTTGAACCAGAGAGACATGTAAATTTCACACAACACATCTTGTGAGAGAATAAAAAGATGACAAACACCAAGTGAAACTAAGAATCACTGCATTTGTTTCTTTTTATATGGCTGAGGGTAATCTAATGAAAACAAAAAAGGATATTACTACAGCCTTTTAATGTGCATGACTTCAGAGAAAGATCAACAATGATCATGTGGAGTTGAAATGTTTATGGGTGGGCAAATTCTATTAACTAAATGTCCATCAACAAATAATGTGATTGCTGTTGCTATTTTGAATTGTTATATTTGAACATTCCCTGCAATAGTCATGAGGAATAAGTGGCTTAGAAAATGGATAGATATTTTAACATTTCTTTCTGCAATCCCTTTATTTTTCTGAATTAATTAGAATTACACTGGACATTTCTAATAGTTTCTGACTGATATGGAAGATTAACTTAGCCAGTTAAAGACGCTTAACTCTGATACTGCAGCTTAATACACGGTTCTGTTCTATGGATTGTATTAGGTGGCATTTATCTGCAAATGCATTTTATTTTATTATACAGTAAGAAGGATGCTTTGCATTAAAATCACACATGTGCTTATGAGCATTTTATCTTAAACTACCATCTTTTTTAGACATCCATTCTTATAGTCAGTTTTGCATTTTGTTTAATGGGAAAGCTTATAACAGAACACCTTAAGTGCACATAATGAGACTCCAAGTCTAGGTTCAATGCATGCATTGAATGCTGCTGAATTACAGACTAATCTTATAGTTGAGTGTCTTATCAATAATAAATGGATGGTAGAACAGCATTACATGGTGAGTGGTGGTCAGAACCCAACGGTGAGCAACACAGTGGGGAGCAGGAGCAGCATGGTAATGCTAAAGGACCTGGAGGATTCACCACATTGGCCAGGATGGAAATATCATCTGACATGCACAAGTACTCTTGGATCAAAGACAGAAACACGGGGACATCTGCCCCAATGAATCCTGGGATGAACACCTCACCATTATACATTCCATTGTTTGCCAGAGGAGGTTACCAGGCATCAACTAGTCACTTTACTTAAACAAGACAAAGAGCCATAGCCGTTGTAGGTGGCCAGCGAGGATACAAAGCTCATTACACACCAAAAATACCAATGATGAGTTTAAATTAAAGAGTTAACTTTGCTCTTTATACTGTGTGTCAGTGCCAGTGGAGCAGAAAATGTCACATTAGGCTGAGGGAGGGGCCATTTTGTGACTTAAGGAGGTTATTCACTGTGTTATCCATTTCAGGATATTTCATTCAGCTCAGCTTTCATCAGCCTGTTCTAGCCCTCTGAGTGCCTCTTAATTTGTCCAGATCAGTGATGGGACCGCTTTCACAAACAGATTCTGGCTAAGGCTTAGATCAAAGTCAGACTTCAGAGTGATGACTACATGGATCAGTTTAGTGCTTAACTCTAAGACAGTAATTTGCTTTGAATTCAGGGCAAAGTAAGACTTCCTTCAAACTATTTACATTAAATAATTGGAATACATTTTCAGGTTCACGTTTAAAACATATTGGAGAATTGTCATCATTATTATTATTAATAAGTATTTGTTTTATATTGTATGGGTCTGTAGTTACACGCTTTATCAGAGGAGTTTCAAAGAAACAAATCATATCTAGTCCAATTTTCCAATTTTTTTTGTAGATATTTTAGTAGCAGGAAACCACTAATGCTCTAAGATGTTTGCCCTCTATTGTCCTGAAGGCAGTATCCTGAGTAGGTATTTGGCAGTAAATGATGGCAGAACACGTCAGAAAGACACGTCAAGGCAAGTGTATAAAACTCATTACAGTGATTTTATTATAATGAACCATGAAAATAGCCAACCAGTGCAGTGTCTGTGAGTCTGTCCCCTCCACACAAACATACACTCACACAAATAATAAAAAAGACAAAGTTGAAGAGTCCATAGAGGGGAAAAAAATAAAATAAAAATAATGCTACAGTCACAGAAACATTCAGCTTTGCCAAGAAGAGCGTTCATATTTACAACCATATTTCAAAATGGGATGGGAAGCAAATTGTACAAGCATAGAAAAGAAAAGAAGCGAATATGTACAACCTGTTCCTGGTGAAAGCTGGAGTAACCACCTATACATTAAATTACACTTTCTACAAATAACCATTGATATTCAAAAATAAACCGCTAACATCCTACCTGTGGGCGACACCACCCTGCCTACCTCTGAAGACTACGAGCACTCGTAACAGGGAAACTCACTCACACTTTCCTCCTCTGAATGTGACACTAGGCTGACACACCCAACATGTGCACACACTCAGATATATACACTCACACACACACACACATACACGAGTGCAGCCTCCAAGCATGGGTCTTTTCTCAATCTGCAGCGGTGAACAGATATTTGTTGTTAGACAGGAATAAAAAAAATAATTGTGTTTTTTCTCTATACAAAAAGCTTTCTCTTTGCTATAATGAGCCACTAGAATAAACAAATAAATGGCGTAGAGTGCTGACAACAGACAAGAGAAGAGGGAGTCAAAGGAATAACAGACAAAGGAGGAAGAGGAGGGGGATATAGGCTGGAATGTCCATTGATAAACAAAGTGCGGGCCTTACAACGGGGAGTCCAAACAAGACACAGAACAGAAGAACTTTTGTCTCCATCACAGGAAGGATATATAAAAACAAAACGAGGCCAGAGAGGGCAATGAGCACCGGGGGGTTCATCCATCTTCACTTTTACTCAGTTTGTCTTGAAGATTAATTCACTGTCCGTTTTTTTCTAAAATTTTCTGTCCTTGTGTTTTATTTTAAAAAGTACCCTTTTCTCCCACAATCAGCTGTTTTTCCACTGGCCATGTGTTCAGGTACATAGAAAATGTATCTACAGCTTATGATACACACCCCTCTCAGACTGAGTTCACAGGGGCGGCAGGCAGGGGCAGCAGCAGTGAGGGCGGTCAGTGCCATCCTGTGCTCAGGTACCCCGAACTGTGGAAGGGGGTTGAGGATGCAGGGGCTCCACGAGTCCCGGCAGGCATCTGGGAAACAGAGGCCTGGGCCTGGCCTTGCTGAGTCTGTTGGGGAGGAGGAGGGGGAGGCGGAGGCAGTCCAGTCTGCTGAAGAGATGGGGGGTATGTGGATGGGGGTACTGAAGGGTTGGTGGCAGCACTGGGGTGCATCAGTGTTGGCTGGAAACCCCCTAAGTTCTGAAAGTGGTGCGGCTGCATTTGGGCATTGGTTGAAGGAGCTGGGGGAGGTGGGGGCGGCGGAGGTGGAGGAGTAAGAGATAGTAGGGTGCTCCCACTGGGAGGTGGCTGCTGTTGCTGCTGCTGCTGGGGATTCTGGCCCTGTGGGGGTGGAGGAGGAGGCGGAGCAGTCGTCAGCATGAGCTGGTGCTGCTGTATGGGAGGAGGCTGTAGGTTGACGTGCAGCAAGGTGGGCCCAGACATAGGGTGGGGGGGTGGAGGAGGTGGCGGCGGAGGAGCAGCCGAACTCTGATAGTGCACACTGTGAGGAAGAGTCTGCATCAGGGGCTGAGAACCAGGGGGGTAGGATGGTGTGACAGCAGGTTTAAATGAAGGGAATGGGCCTGCAGGGGAAGGGCTTTGGCTGGGGAAGTAGGCAGTTGAAACTGGAGGTGCTGGCGGAGGAGGGGGTGGAGGAGGTGGAGCATTCTGTGTGTTGTACTGGGGGAAAGGGGTTGGACCAGTCTGAGCCTGAGGCTGTGGCTGGTTTTGAGGCTGGGCTGAGAACAGCGCCCTCTGGCTGCGGAATGGTGAGCCCTGAGGCTGAGGCTTCGGAGAGTGAAGAAGGGAGGGACCCGGGTAGTGGACTGGCGATGAGGGTGGTGGGGTTGCATGAATCTTTGTTGGAGTCAAAGGAGCTGGTTTAGTGCTTGTAGGCTTGGTCTGCGGTTGACTGGTTGGATTTGGTGTCCGAGGTTGACCGTCACCCTCATCTTCCTTTGCTGTTCGGCTGGGAGGACTGGGAGAGCAGGGCTGCACACAGACAAACAACAAATGTTATTGTTGGTAATAAAAACATGAGCTGAACTACCTGTTTGATGTACTTGGCATTGACTTACTGCATGAGTGGGGGTCTTCTGAAGGCTTGGAGATGGACAGTCTCTAAGTGCAGGTGTATCACCACCATCGGTTTCTCCATCTATAAGAGCAATAGATTGAGTATTAACAATAACAAAAACAAGTTTGCACGGATTATGCCTTTATCCTTTTTTTTAGACAGAGGTCTGTGGATCAAGTCTTAATTCAGTTAATGCTTTATGATATAAGAATATAAACACTTTTGTTAACATAATGTTTTATTTTTGTCTTTGCCATTTTTAGTCAAACACGTACTGGAGTAAAATCTAAAGATGATTCATCTAATGCTGCGTTTCTACTATGTGGTACTGACTTGACCTGGCCTTTTTGCATTTCCATACCATAAAAGAACCTGGAATCTGGTACCCGACACTAGTTTTTTGGCATCTACTCCACCGAGGTTCCAAGACGGGGTAAGGAATACTAAAACGTGATGTGTAAACACTGCAGACCACTGATTGGTAATCAAGGTGTCTGCATCATTGCATTATCAACGTATGACCCGCCATTTAAAAAAAAAAAAAAAACAAATGCACAAGTTTACAGTAAATATACCAGTTAGTCTACATGATGGCAGCCCGCAAAACTACACTGTGGTCAGTTGAGGAGGTTCAGACATGTCTGATGACTGATGAAAAAACGAGTTTATCAGCAACTCTCTGAGCAGATGTCACAGAAGGTATGCACCGTGTCACTATGACAACCAGGCACTCTAAAGTTGGTAGTATGCCTGTAACTGAAATGGTTTCCAGGAATAGTACCTGGTACCAAAGTTGAGTTGAGTCGGTTCCATGAAGTGGAAACGTGGCATAAAATAAATATAGGTGACATGTTGCATATCCTACAAATCCATAAAAAGGTTATATTTTATCACCTGTGTCTTTATCTTTGCTGAGCAGCAGAGCTCTGTGGTAGCTGCGCTCACGAGCCTGTTCTACAGAGGTCGACGACGTCCTTAAAAACAAAAAGAAAAAAGTTAATACCAGCAATCATCAGATTTGTACATGGATTTTGTACATGGATATATGAAAGCACATACCACTGTCCCTCTCCTTCCTTTTCTCCTTTCTCTGCGGGGGTCTCCAACTCCTCATTCAACTGGGGCTCTTTTACAGTAACAGTATTAGTGCTGCAGAGTGGTGAGGGAGCAGGGGGTACTGGGGGTTCAATGGTCATCTCTACAGAGACAGGAAAGGCGTCCACGGTCAAGGGTGGAACGATGGAGACTGGAGAACTACACTCAGTCTTGGAGCCACTGCGACGAGCTTCACGCTGGCGTTTTCTGTATTCCAGCAAAGAAACCTGGAAGGAGGCAAAATCAGGATGTGACTTGAACAAAGCAGCAGAGGGCAGCATTAGCAATGTTACAGCAGCATTTATTTCACATTGGTAAGAGAAATGTGTAGCCTAAAAATGGTACTCTAAATACATTTGTACGACAAAACGAGTTGATATTTTTCATATTTTTTATATAGTTATTTTTCTGAAACAGAGAATAAACAAAATCATATGCATGAAGATGCACTAGAAGACTTACTTTTTTCTTTTGTGGGGGATTCTGTGCCGATCCTCCTCCCTCACTGGTACCATCTCCATTCAGAGAACGGGAGAAGGCCATTGTACCTCCCTCCTCAGAGCAGGAGTAAAAAAGCTGCCCCTGGCCTTCACTGAAGGCAGCTTGAGAGCCAACCAGTGACCCTGTTCCTGCTGTGGGCCCTGCTGCAGCCTCAGGCCTGAAAGGAGCCACCAGAGGCTCCAGGGTGTGAGAGGGGGTGAGGTCCCTTAAGTTTGAGTTGATTGGGGAGAAATTCAGGCCAGCTGGTCCAGTAGGGCCTCTCTCTGGGCTTTTTATCCAACCAGGGTAAGAGGAAGCACACGTTTCTGCAGACGAGGAAGCTTCACTGCCACCTTCTGCAATCCCACCATCAGCCCTGTCCTCTACACAGTCCACAGACTCGGTAGCTAGAGGTTGTGGGCTCTCAGGAACTGAGATCTTGGCCTCTGTCTGAAGTCCGTCCGAACTAGGACCCCTGATGCAGGGAGAAGAGACCAACGAAGGAGGACGGTCGGCCTGGGAACACAGAAGAGATTTCAGTATGTGATATGACCGAAAAAAACTCATCAGAGCATAAAATTATTTATCAACATCTGGAAATGAAAGGTAGTTAAAAAAAAGACTACCATATTTAACAAGGATTTCTTTTAATATTGTACATAATATGCTTAAAACAAAACAAAATAAACTACATACTGCTGTGTGGCTGAATATAATGCAGCATCCAAATAATGAAAACTGTTGCAATTTAGAGTATGATTTACACCACATAATTTAACTATCATTAACTAGACATTCAAACCCTATGACATAATATACATTGTCACACAAAGTATATATCCTGTCACACAGCACTGTTCTGAAACAGAAAGGTTCTCAAATGTTATTTAAAAAAAAAAAAAAAAGATTACTCACCTCTTGCACGCTGGGTTTCCGGCTGACCTCTGGGGAGCTTTCCATTGAAGACTCACTCTATGTAATCAAGAACACACTAATCATTACAGTTCTTTTTCTGCCCCTCCATGTAAATAATGTTTGACATGCTTTCCACCTAGCTAACTTACCTCTTGAGGGGCAGTAAATGTCTGTGTAGGGGTATTGGGCAGGGCCTCAGTACTTGGCTCCTCTGTTCTAGGACGTGGAGGGGTGGCCAGCAAAACAGGGGTTGCCGGTGTTTCTGATTGGTCTGCCCGGGTGGGCGTGGCACAAGGGGAGCCGTAGGGTGTGGAGCTCTCAGACATACAGGCATCTAATGGACTTAATCGTCGCTTTTTAAAAGGTGTGGGCAACTCTGTAAGAAGAGAGCAGTTGGGTATCTATCAAAAAACTGTTTTTTATTTCACGTGTTTTGCGCTCATTTTAAATCAATAAGTGACAGGATATGGCACCAGACAGAATGCTGGCTCTGTCGTTCCTACCTGGTAATGAGCAGGTGCCATTGTAAGGTAGAGGGCTGTCTGAGTCTCCATTGATGGAGGGGCTGAGAGGACCGTCACTCGGCATGAGAAGGCTGGGTCGTCTGGCGGGGCTGGTGGAGCCCTCTTCCTCGAGAGCCTGCTTCAACCATCGCTGTAAGAACAAGTGGATATTTACTTCCTCATTAAAGACACATACAAAGAACATCACAGGCAGCATTTTGTGTGAATTGGAAATTGCTTTTCACCAATATTTATAAGTGATACTAGAAAAAAAAAAGTACCTTTTTGCAAGAGCCAGTGGTTGTCGGTGTTTCTTGCAACTCTCTAGAACGTCGTCTCCCAGTGGGAACACCAGGAGTTGTTGGGCTTCGATTTGCCAGGAATGGAGAGGAGAACCGGACATAGTGCTTGGGTGTGCTGTAGACCTGTGGTGAGCAGGCCATGCCTGGTAAGGCATTAAGTTGCGTGGCAAGTACTTCAGGGTCACTGCTTATTCTAAGTGGCCTTTCTGGAGCTGGTTCTGGAGTTCTCACTGCACCACGGTCCTGCTGTTTCTCTCCCACCCACTCACTTACAAAGTGCTGTGAGAGACACAGTTTAAATTACTTAATAATGCACGATACAATTTATTTCCATCATCTTTTAAATGTCAAAATGTTTTGTATTCTAAAGTTTAAAAAACTGTACCTTTTTAGTTTTGAAGTTCTTGCTTCCTGTGCGGTTTCTGTCAGGAGCAGGTGAGCTGCCATGAGGAGGGCTTGTGTCTGGTGCTTGGTTGGGGATTACCTCTGGTTCTGGTGCAGTGGGTGTCTCTCCTTCAGGGGCTTCGTTAGTCAGGGGTTCCACAGACTCAGCTGGAGAGCTAGGAGGCAAGTCAGAGCAGGTACTGATGGTGCGAGCTCGCCTGCGTTGTTGGCCAATGTGTGTGCGGTTCCTTGAGAAGCTCTTCCTGTTCCTCGAACCTTTGACCTTAGCAGGCTTTAGTCCTGGTTCCTCTTTCACCTCCAGAAGTGGCTATAGGAGACAGTAATAATATTAGACTATATCCTGATAATGTCCCATGTTTAGAAAAACATACTACAATCCCTGATAATAAAATACTGATAAAAAAACAAGACCATAGCTGTGGTTATATAAACTCATTAAGCTTTGTAATAAAGTTACTTTGAAAAGGTCTTCTACACTTTATTGCACATACATTTTCAGTTTTTTTTAACATTTATCCAGATTTTTCTTATCTGAGCTCTCACCTGTACAACAGCAGGAGAATCTGCAGTTTCTGGCGTGGCTGGGGGCTCTTCTTTGATGTCACCCCTGCCGCCGATTTCAGACTTGATGCTACCGATTCTCTCCAGAGCCTGCTCCCTGCGTTTCTCTCTCTTCTCCATTCGGGCAAAGGCTTGCAGAATGGCTTCCATCTTTCTCTCTTCTCGTGTCTACAGAAAGCAAGACATAGGGATGGGAGGAAGAGGTGATGAGGAAAGGAAGATGGAGCAGAAATGTAAGTCTATGGAGGATCATTCTCCCACAGTCCCTCCGGGCTAAGGATGCAACATGTTAATTTATTCTACATAGCAAAAGCCAAGTGCAGAGACAAGTGGTGAAGTGACCTTTCATTTTCATGGTAACAGAAATAAAAAAGGAGAGAAGCTCAAACAGGAAATATATGCAGATGTCTTCAGGTGATTGGGGCATATACTGCAACAGAGTAGAAGGTAGCACCAATGCATGTGATTGTGTAACCCAGCTCTACCTCCACCAAAAAACAAGAAGCTTCACTTTTGATCAGGATACATATTTGAATGGAAGCATAATTGCGTTGAAGATAGTTTGTATAAATGGGACAATTAGCATGCTTGTAGGACCCCCTCTAGGTTGAGGAGGAGGAAAATGAATGATGCTGGGTTGGCTCTTTATGGATCAAGTTTGCCTCTCATTGAAATCACTTCTAGTCAAAAGGATGCCCTGACAGGCAGAGGGTGGTGGTGGTGCTGGGTTGGCCTAAATGTTCAATAGAGAAATCCCCAGTTTATGAGAAACACATCCAGGGCATGACATTTAAATTTTTAACCACTTGTACGTTGGACAAGTGTCTGTCAGCTTTCACTTGTCCGAAAACCAGAACTACTTGTCCAAATTTTACATTATTTTTTTTTTAAATTTAAACTCAATTATTAACATATAAAATGTGTCACTTTAATGTAATATGCATTTTAATGCTTTCAGTTCCGTTACAGACACTCCCAAAAACTCTGGCTATAGAACTGATAAGTGAAACATTTTCAGTTTCAATCACACATTTTCTATCCTATTTGTACATATTACTGTAGTTTAATAAATGCATGAATGTTTGACTATTGTTTTCATCATGTCTGAGGTCTGTCTTTAC